>BRKX01000019.1:10087500-10687500 GCA_026008535.1 Perilla frutescens
CACGAAATTGAAATAGAGAATCTCATCCGGGAATAAAGGGCCCGAAAGGCTTAGCAAACTTGACCGAGTCAGCTGGTTTTATCAGAGATTAGCGCCGACTGATCTATAGATGTAATTGGTTTTATCATAAAACTCTTATCAAACATGTAGATTGTTCTAGAGACGCAATTGGTTTTATCATAAAACTCTTATCAGACACAAGAGTAGAAAAACCCGATCAAACTGATCCAAATTTAATTTCCTCAACTATGAGACGTGTATGATTCGAACCTGCCTTAAATTTCCTCAACTATGAGACTTGCAAGATTCGAACTTGCCTCTAATTTCCTCAACTGTGAGACTTGCATGATTCGCATGATTCGAACTTGCACTTGCATGATTCGAGAGCAACATCCAAAACATATATAACTTTGTGCTATATACTCAACCAACTATGTCAATGCATATTTACGTTATTATTTAGATATTAATAATGTATATGCACAAATTATTAATCAGTAATCTTTATTATTTATAAAATATTTGTTGGAAATCAGCAGCCATGAAAAACCATTCTTCAATATTTGCAGCCTTGATTAACCACCGAAATAAATTATTTGTTTGAATTTTGGTTTGTGGAATTGATGAATTATGGTGACCGGTGAATCGTGAATGATTGATTAATGGTGATTCAGTTTGCAGCAACGAGCCGAGTTTGAATGATTCGGTGAGTGTTCAATTGTTCATTAATGAAATTAACTAATTAACCCTATTAGCCTAGAATGAATAATATAGAATATAGGCTATATCGACACTTATCTTTTATGCGATTTATTGTACAAATTAATACAGTTGGAATTTGTGTTCAAGTATGTCTCAACAAAGGTTAAATGGCCTGGCTATTTTATGTATTGAAAATGTGAGATTGGAAAACCTTAATTTTGATGATTTTATTGATGATTCTCAAAATGCTAGCATATCTAAAATGTTTCGATAGTTATTTGATACTTTTTTTTTGTTTGTTTTAGATGTTGATAACATTTTTTTAATAAATATGAAAATGAAGAAAATAGTGGAAGAAATTTAGAACCAGACTGATTAGAATTGACATGTAATATCTGTTGTATGGCCACGTTGAGCCTTGTGCTTCTCCCTCCCTCTCTCTCTCTCTGTCTCTCTCTTAAAGAAAAAACAAGAATAAAAAATCCAAGTCCGACCAAGAAAGAACGAAAAAAGAATAAAATTCTTATAAAATTCAAATTTTACAGATGAAGAGGAGAGCAATTAACATTACGAATTTGGACCCCAACAACTCAAATACATAACTTTTCTGAGAGACTCCTCCGACTGCTTGGATTTCTGTTGTTGTCTCATTGTGGTGGACGTCACCGCAGGCGAGAGTTTCTTAGCCTGAATGTAAGATCTGAGATCGGCCTTGGCGTGCTGTCGCAGAGCGTAATTCCATCTGCAGAATCCCTGATCTTTCAGTGCCGACGGTCGCTGCGACTAACCAAGCTCTACCCGTCGAACTCATTTTGATTTGCAGAACAGAAGATAGATTTCAATTGATCGAGGACGAGATTGTGATTGATTGTTTAGTTTTGAATGTGATGGTGGAGAAGAGAGAGTGAGAGTAGTAATCTTATAGGAAAATTATATGCTCCCCCCGGGCACTACCCGGGTCCGTTAGGATGCCGACACGTGGCCCGGGGGGGAAAAATACGCTCAATAAAAATAAATCAGTATATCTTTGAGAAATACGACCACTTTTTGCTCAAATACGCCCCCTTTAGCTATTAGGACACTTTGACTCTATCATTGGCTGCACAGCATTCGAGAAGAACTTTTTACCTTACCAATGTACAACCTTTTTATGAACAGTTCATGTTCACCTTATTTTTAATTTTTTTGTCATTTTGGGTTCCATTATTATAGTTAATTAAAATTTTGATCTAAATTTTAATTTAAGATATGGTAATCTGAATGGTATATATGAACAATTGACTTGTTGTGATACTGAAGAAATGTGGAAAAAGATGTGTAACTTGTAATTTATCCAGAAATGCGCTGCAGTACGTAAATTTGAGTATCGGAACTGATATCGTGTTGTCGGCAAAGATAAAATTGTTGTTACCATAATTTTTGAAAGGTGTAAATGACATCGGCAGTTCGAAATAGAACTTTGAATGTGTAATTATTAAATATTTTTTATTAATTTCGTCTCAAAAAATGAAACGTCTAATGTAACGTCTAGTGGAAAACTCTAAATTTCCAATAATGCGACTTAATGGCACCCTCTGAACAGTATTTGATGTAAGGTGTCGAGATATGTATCGGCAACGTGAATATATATAATTTGGGGTATTTTGCTGCATCGGCAAACCTTTGTTAGGGTTTCTCGATTAATGTTATTAGCAAAACTGACGTCGGCAGAGTCGAGTAGGTTTAAAAATCGGGCTTTCAAAATTTTAGTATGAGCTCCAATCCCGTGCAAAATCCAATTAAAAAATAGTTTCCGGAAAAGAGAGTCACTCTTAAAGTGCATCGACAACCGCGCGCGGGTAAAATTCTAAAACTGAAAAATTTCATAGCGAACGGACGCCATTTTTTTGAAAAAAATCTTCGCCGGAGGGGTTGCAACTGCCGACCGGAAGTTTGGGTGTCTTCGAATACTCGCTCGCTCGCATTAGAAGGAGGTATGTGCTTATAAAGCAAGTCTACTCTGTTTTCACAACATTCGACCGTTTGTTAGTTTTTTTTTTTTTGACAAACCCTTTAAAATTTTCAGTGCAAGTCGTCTTCATTCTCGGAAAATCAAGTGTTGGATAATGTCGCACCGTCGTCAACACCGAGCGCCGGATGCGGAGGGGCCGACGTCGCGTCGAGGAAGGGAGGGCACAAGAAACACTACCAGGGATAAGTCTCTGTTTTCGATTTTCAAGTTTATCTATCTAATTTCTGTCGTATGTGTGCAAAGGTGCCCCCTTTTCACCTTATCAACGTTTGGGTTTCTGATTTTCCTCGTTTGCGCACGATTAGGGTTTTCATTACAAACACGTTTGATGACGGACTTGAAGTGTGGAACTCGTTTGCTTATGCTCTGTTTCTGAATTTTCATTGTTTTTACGTGGACTCGCTTTTGGCTCAAAGGCACCGCCTCTGGTGCAGGGGCTAGATAATTATACATATATCTACGTCGTATGTAAATTCGTTAAATGTGTAGTAGCTAATTAACAATCTTCCATAAGAACGTAACTGCAATATGGTATATGCGTGCAAGATTAATATTTCAAATTAGATTAGAGAAAGATTTTTTCATTATGACACGAAAATATTGGATTTGTAATTTTATGTCTGTACGTAGATGACACGCTTATTGTTGGGAGCAATGATAAGATGATTAATTCCACAAAAGAGATGTTAAATTCAAGATTTGACATGAAGGACATGGGTCTAGGTGATGTGATACTTGGAATGAAAATTCTTCGAACATCACAAGGAATTGTGCTGAGTCAGTCACATTATGTGGTCAAAATTCTTGAGAAATTTAACAAGAATGACTCTAGTATTGCTAGAACCCCAATGGACACTAGTCAACATCTATCTAAAAACAAAGGTGAAAGTATTTCTCAAGTGGAATATTCGAGAGTCATAGGAAGTCTGATGTACTTAATGAGTTGTACACATCCAGACATTGCCTATGCAGTAAGCAAATTAAGTAGATATACTAGTAATCCAGCTGATGCACACTGGAAAGGTGTAGTGAGACTACTTAGATACTTGAGATATACTCATAATTATGGACTGCACTACGGGACATATCCAGCTGTTGTTGAAGGCTATTGTGATGCTAACTGGATATCTGATATGAAGGATTCTAAGTCCACAAGTGGATATGTATTCACTTTGGGAGGTGCAGCCATATCATGGAAATCTTCTAAGCAAACTGTTATAGCTAGATCTACCGTGGAATCTGAGTTTATAGCGTTGGACAAGAGTGGTGAAGAAGCTGAGTGGCTACTTCATTTCTTAGAAGATATTCCAAGTTGGCCGAAGCCAGTGCCCGCAATTTGTCTACATTGTGACAGTCAATTTGCAATTGGTAGGGCACAAAGCCATATGTATAATGGTAAGTCTAGACATATACGTCGAAGACACAAAACCATTAGACAACTACTCTCAACTGGTGTTATATCTATTGACTATGTGAAGTCAAAAGATAACTTGACAGATCCGTTAACCAAAGGGTTAAACAGGGAGTTAGTTGCCAAATCGACCAGAGGAATGGGTCTAAAGCCTCTAGAAAAGAGTTGATACAATGGAAACCCAACCTAGTTGACTGGAGATCCCAAGATCTAGGTTCAATGGGACAACCTAATTGTAAAAAGACTCGTATGATCACTGTGGGGGGGGTCGTTATCCCTTAATAAGTAATACCCGAATGGAGAAGGTTAAGCATTTGGCTTTTAATGATTCTTACGCGTCGATAAGTCAAGCGAGATAGTACGAGCTATTTGAAAGAATCACCTATGTAAGAGAGAAGTGGGGCCGCTTCGAAGGGAATTGTGTGAGGCTCAATTCTTAAACCCTCTTACAGAACCAGGCGTATGTTCAGGGCCATGAATGAACATAACAATGAGAACTGACATATGTTAGGGAGAATCCGGTGTAAGGTATACCATCGTTTACACAAACGGCATGCAGACCGGTTCAAGGACATCGCCTCTACTGAGAGCCAGTAAAGTATATATATTTTACAAGGGAAGGTTCAAAGGGTTACACCTACCTATTCTATGCCGAATTCAACTGCTAAACTTGATCAAAATCTTAGTCAATTTCCCTCATGTGGGGGATTGTTGGAAAAATATCAAATAATTTGAGGGAAATTAGTATCTAGATGATTCTAATCCCTAGAGCTCAAATGTTTGCACTAATTGCAACCTTTCATCTTTGTGGAGTTACACCATTTGATTTAATGGTGATCAAGTGAAAAGTCTCACTTTGGAGGCTATAAAAGGTGCCTCACTTCACTTCTTCAAACACACAAAACAAAGATCATTTCTTCTCTTCTCTAGTTCTCGATTCTTTCTTTTGAGCAAGCTCGAGTTCTAGATTTAGTTTGTGTTTTGGAGATTGTGCTCCAAGTTTCGAGTTCTAGCTCCGTTTGATCAAGTTCGAGCATAGTGTTCAGTTCGCCGGAGGAAGTTCCGGTTCATCCGTTGTATCCTGGGAATCAAACGTCTATACAGGACGAATTTGGTTTAAGGAAACTGTGATCTCCACAGGCCCCGGGTTTCTATAAATTTGGTTATATCATTTCGATATTTAAATTATTTCAAGTTGTTGATTTTTTTATCTTCAACTATTATTGTTATTATGTTGTTATATTATTTTGTTCAGCTAGACTCAACAACTATAACAGTAAAATTTGAGTTGTTATCATTTTGAATCATTCTTTTTAATATTATCAGGATGTCTTTCTTTCATCATTATTTAATTAATGAAGTGTTTGTTAAAAAATCTCAAATTAGATTTTCTAAACATTGTTTGCACTTTTTTAAAATACTTTCTAATATATCAATACATTTTTTTTCATAATTATGTAATTAATGAAAGTGTCTGTGATTTTGTAAACGTTGACTTTTCAAGATTTAGGATAACTAATACAAAGTAAAAGAAACTTCATGATACATGTAAAAAAACCTAGAAAGAACAAAAAAAAAACTCAGGACCCAATTTTTATTTTTCGTCACGGGCCTCCAAAATGAGATGACCCGCCTTGACCTTCAATTTTCAGATTGGTACTCAACGTGGTGTGTACCTGAACTCTACCGTGGGAATAACAAGTTTGGAGGGAATGGTTGATGATGCGACGGAGATGGCAGTGGAACAATGGCAAGAGGGAAGTGAGCTCACAAGACTCCATTTTTAGGTTTTGATAGATTGGGATTAGACCTTGATAATTTGGGAAAATGAGGTATCGTTACGGATCGTTGATCATCAAGATTAATTGGGCGGTTATGATCATTAAAAAATATTACGCTTATAATATTTGGGAGTCACTATTTGCACTGCAGTTTTTACTCTTTGCACTTCACTCGTATTTTGTATTTCAAATTTTACTCTATACACTACACTGTTACTTATTTGCCCTCATTCAAAAAAAATTAATTTAACTTAATAATAAAAAATGGAAAAAGTAAGAAAAAGGAAAAAAATGAAATTGAACGAAGAATATGACTTCTCTTCAACTCATCCTTCTCAAGTAGCTCTGCCTTCTTCCGGCTCCGTCGACAACCACCGTCTAGTTGACTCAACTCGACAACAACCACTCAACTTAGTTCCAACCTCGACCACTCGAATTGGAGAGGAATGTAAAATTGAATTAACAAAATTCACGCACTCCGCCCTTCTTCTCCGGCGAGTTCATCGCTCGCTATCTCATCGACCACCTCCACCCCCTTTCTCGCTATTTCTTCTCCCTCTCGATTTGTGTGATGTGAAAGCCCTAAAAAATTAATTTAACAAATTTTGGAACAAAAAAAAGAACTCAACTCTTTCTAGGCGACGATTATGTCTTCTTGTCGGTGGGAGTAGTGGCAGCGGCGGCAATAGTGGAGCGGAAAGCCGCCTGCCTTCTCGCCGGAGAAGAACGCATATGGTTTCCTATTTTGAATTAATTTTTTTATAGTGCAAAGATTAAATTTTGTAGTACAAATAGCATCTCCTATAATATTTGTGTTTGTTTATGTGTCAAAGTTACGTGGGCATGTGCGTTACAACTTACAACTCTTATATTTTAGGGTGTTTCTAAGTACACCATCAATTTTTTTACTATACACCACTATTAAAATTAATTCAAAATTAATAAATTATTAAATTATTTAAATACCATTTTCCTTTAATTTCCTTTCCTTTTTCATGCCTTCTTCCATACATGTTCTTCATCTTTCTGGCAATGATAGCCGATCCTCCACCCAGATTCCGGCCACCTCCAAGACTTCCAAAAGATTCTGAAAAATTATTTATTCGCCGGAAACCCACATACATCCAAACTTTTTATCACCAACCTCTCACAGCAACAACACCACCGCTGCCGCCACTAATGAAGATACATTGACAAGTCTATTTCGAAAAACATTTTTCAAATATGGGAAGCAGATTTCAGACATGAGATAATAGTAATAAAAAGCTCTAATTTGAAAAAACAAATTCGAACATGGAACTGGAACTCTGCTTTGTAAATATTTTTCAAAGCTATTAATCATTTTTGAGCAGGAGTTTAACCTTAGAAAAAAATCAATTCGATTGGTAATGGCAAAGGAAGCGATTGCAGCGAATTTCTCATTTAGGAGAGATGGAGAAGACAACAACCAATGACAAGGAATATCTCATTCAGGGAGAGAGAGAGAGAGAGAAGACACTACTCATTTGGGAGGGAGGGAGAAGGGCGCATGACAACAGATTTCTCAGTTGGGGAGAGAGGGAGAATTGAGAAGATATGAGATACAGAGACACACTGGAAATGTGACGACGTTTGGTGTACAAAGAAAAAATATTCAAAAAAATAAAATTATAATGGTAGTGCATATAATAAATGTGGTGTATATTGAAAAAATAATGATATAAATAGCAACACTTGTGTTCTATTTAAGTACTCCAATTAGGCCCAGTTTATATATCTCAATCTAGGTATTAAAACCATATTTCCTCTAGGATTTTTTTTTTTGTTAGCAAATATTTCCTCTAGAAATGAAAGGTAAGCAAACAAAGTATTCTAACTTCTCTCTCTATATTTCCTCCATTTCTATCGAAATATGACTGTATCAAGATTACATTTTTATTACAACAAATACATCAAAATTGCTAGAAAAATGAAGATCACAACTCTAGCTGAGCTCTTCTTGAGTTCAGTTCTCCAACCGAATTCTTCAAATGTTCAGTTAATTGAGCTCGTACATTGACTTGTTTTACATAACTCAATTCTATAAAAACACAATTACATGAGTAATCGACTAATTTTTTATACTTGGCCAAATTACATGAGTAATCGACTAATTTTTATACTTGGCCAAATTTATATCGCTCAAAACTTTGTACAATAAATTCCAACATTTTATTACCAATACAAACGGTGAAAATGATGTTAATTAAGAAATGAAAATTCCATTTATATTTTTCCATCGGCTATTCTAAACTTTTCCCCAAGATTTATCCGATAATTCGAGAGGAAATTTCATTTGATGAAGAATTTCCAACGATTTCCTCAAAAACCTCCTCTCTTAAAATTCAATTAGGTAGATCTTTCATATTTCTTGTAAGAAAATACACACATCGCTCTGGAGAGAGAGAGAGATTATAGGAAAATTGCAAGAAGATGATAATCCAATCAAGGAAACATACCAGAAACTAGCTTGAATGATTTCAATTTATATAGATATGTACAAATGCTATTAATTGGGAGCCCAACAGCTCAAATACATGACTTTTCTAAGAGACTCCTCCGACTGCTTGAATTTATCTTGTTCCGTCTTCGTCGGCATCACCGCAGGCGAGAGTTTTTTGGCCTGAGCGTAAGATCTGAGATTCGTCTTCGCACGCTGCTGAAGAAGTCGCAAAGCGTAATTCCATCTGCAGAAGCCCTGATCTTTTAGCGCCTCTACGGCGCCGACGCTCGCTGCTACCAACCAAGCTCTGCTTGTACAAGTCATTTTGATTTGCAAAAATATGTATTTAGGGATCGGCAGAATTAGGGTTTCAGTTGAATTTGATCGAGGATGAGATTGTGAAATTGATTGAGATGGTCGGAAATGGAAGGTGTGTGTATATATATATATGTATGTATGTATAGTGGGAAGAACTGAAACTGGGGGTGGTTACTGGTTTCGTTTCACCAAGAGAAGCGGGAAGCGGCAAGCCCCCAGTTTATATATATATATATATGAGTAGTATTTTAAAATTGCTATGTGCCACTTTATTGGGACTTAAATATTGACAAATTGAAAAACTCAATTTGTCACCATCTTTGATTTGCCAACTAATTGGAGTACTATTTTAATATTTTATTGATAAACACAATATTAAGAGTAGAACAGTCACTGGATTAGAATTCGTGTGTCATATTTCGTATAGATACTATAACTAAACGACACATAAATTCAAAAATGAATACGGAACACAACATGATAAATATTTGTAAGACAACATAAACACCGAATTTATAGTATTAACACGAATATGCATGATAACAGTACAAACACGAAATTTGTCATGTAATGTCGAAACGCCACGAAATAATTATAAAAATAATTAGATAAATATATCATTTATTATATTTTTTTACATATTATTGTGTCACTAACATGTCAACAAGTTAGTAGATTATCAACTAACATGTTAATTTTTATCATGTTTAATAGATTAACATGAAAACGAGACACATCATGAAATTATCATATTTTTGTCGCATCAACACAATATCCGTACGAACATAATAAACGTAAACGTTGGCTCGTTATTTTCTGGTGTATCTGCCAATAAATACCCTAATTATATTGATGTGGTATTGTACAACTTTTTTTTTTTTTTTTTTTAAATTAGAAAATGCTTTTTTAAGCCTCATTCGTAAGACATGATTTTTATCCATTTATTTGCACCATCTTAAAAATATCCCTCAATTAGTGCATTTTAGCTCCAAAAATCAGGAAAGAAATTGGTGGATCAATTAGTTGCACCAAAATAATAAATTTTTCCAAACTGAGTCCGGTATGAAATTTTTTATTGTACTCTCATTATTTCATTCTATGTTACTTTATTTAGCGTTAATTTAATTTTACAATTATTTATAATTAGGGTTTATAAATGATTTTTAGTATTTGATTTTTAATTTTCAATTAATAATTCATTATTATAGTTGATTATTTCATAATTGCAATTTATAACTTTTTTTATAAATATTGATTATAATTATTTATTATAATTAATTTTTATTTTATAATAAATATTATTAAAATCATAAATTTAATATTAAATACAACTTAAAATTTGAACCAACACTGATCGTCAGTTTCCGATGATCGGCGTCCTAATCTATTCACGTCTTCAAACATGTTTGTCGGACATGTCATAATCCATCAATTTACTAATTTACCCGAATTATTTATTTATTTATTTTCTGAAAATCGTTAACGGATTGATTTACAAAAACAATTCAGTGTGCATTCTAAAGGAATTGCTACATGCATTACAAAAATTACTCTTTGCACCACAAATGAAAAAAATTTACACAAATGCCCTTTTAGTTATTTTTTTATTAAACAAAAAAAAAGCGGTGAGGCGCTTGGTGGTGATTGGATTCGCATATATGTGGGAGTGATTGTGATTTTTTTCCTTTTTTTTTTTGGATTCGCGTGGGGTGTGATTACGATTTTTTTCCTTTAGGTGAAATAGTCGTAGTAGTGGCAGTGGCAACAACAGCAAAGGGTGGTAGCGGCAGCGGTGGTGGAGAGAAAAGGCAGAGAAGATCCAAGAATATTGTGCAATATGTGTTTTTCCTCTTGCTATTTTTTTTCTTTTTAATTTGTGGTGTATTGCGAAATTTTTGTGGTGTAGGAAAGTAATTTAAATGGTATTTATGTAAGTTCAAAATTATTTTATTTTTTCTTTTATATTTGTGGTGCAAATAGTAAAAGTTGCAGTGCAATTAGCAACTCCCATTTTTAAATTGAGATTAGGTATGGGCGAGAAACTAATTCATCATTTACTCATTTAATTAATTGATTTTAACTCATGAATTCAAAACCATACCTAATAGTAATTCTGTAACAGCTGCTCATATTTTAAAGAGGGAAAAAACATTGATTAAGGTTCAACATGTCTCATATCTAATTGTGAAAAAATAGCCTTCAAAGTTCAAAGGAGACCTTCTGCGGCTCTGCCCCTTCCGAAGATGATAAATATTGATAATCCAATCAAGAAAAGACACCAGAACTTGAAGAAAATTTCAATTTATATCAATAAATATATACAGATTTAATAACATTATTAATTGGGAGCCCAACAGCTCAAATACATGACTTTTCTGAGAGATTCCTCCGATTGCTTGGATTTCTGTTGTTGCCTCTCTGTCGTCATCACCGCAGGCGATAGTTTTTTGGTCTGAGTGAAAGATCTGAGATCAGCCTTGGCGCGCTGCTGAAGAAGTCGCAAAGCGTAATTCCATCTGCAGAAACCCTGATCTTTCATCGCCTCTACGGCGCCGACGCTCGCTGCTACTATCCAAGCTCTGCTTGTCGAACTCATTCTGATTTGCTGATGTTAGATTTAGGGGGATCGGGAAAATTGATCGAGGATTTGATTGTGTTGGATTTGATTGTGTTGAATTTGGTGGATGAAGTGAGCGGTGTAATCTTACACTAAATAGTATAGTGGGAGGAAGAGGATGCAACGAAACTGGACAGAAATGGAAATTAAAGCCCCCAGTTTTAGAGTGTAATCAAATTTGCTGTGTGCCATTTGCAGCGATGTTTGATATGCTGATTAATTGGATAATTAGTTTTATATGTGCTGCTTAACACAAGATTAGGAGTATTTCATTATTATTTCCCATACGCTTCTTTATTCCCACCTACCTACTAGGTGGCCTTACCGTTTATCAGTTCCTACATTTATTTTAGGGAAGTTATCCATTTTGAACTTACAACTAAAGTTATCTATAAAAAATTGTGCCTATTATTTTTTATAAATTCTTTATTAAATTTTATAGATAATTAATAAAAATAATTATTTTAGTATTTTTATTTCCTGGATTGATAATTTTTTTCCCATATTTCAGATTATGGTTTCAGAGATAATCTTTCTTTTGGGTTTTCATCTTTTTCGATATTGATTTGATAGATAACTTATCTTTCGAATTATAAAATTCTTTCATTTTATTATTTTTTTAAAATCAACCGAATAAGTTTAAGTTAATTTTTTCCCTCAATCATAACAAATTATCTTACTGATTTCGGGATTTTGTTAAATTCTGAAAATGGAATGGACCGAACTCTATAATAATTAATAGCCATACCAAAATAAGATGGTTCAGTTATGTTTATCTCTTTTGTTGTTTTGTTTTTGAGAAATGTCTTATTTATTTAGCATTTTCCCTCACACCCAACACAGCTAAAACCTCAAAGCACTGGCGACATATATATTTACACACATATTCTAATTTTTTTCAAAGTAATAAAATAATGGTTATTTTGTTTTTATTATTGTGTAAGAAAAAAGTGATAGATAGGTTGATATATGGAGATAAGTTAAAAGGTAGGAGATCGGTCTAATCTAATTAAAATGCTAACTGATCAACTACTAATTTTTCTCTCCCACTCCTCTTTAAATTTCATACATGTAAATATAGAAACATATATGCTATTCAAATTTCAAGTCTACAAAATATAACTCACAAAATAAGTTGAAAGAGTGTTTTTTAGAATGAATATTGTTTGGTTACTTTCATTTAGAAATGCTTTTTTTTTTTCTATAAGTTCCAGATAATTATATCATAGACTGCTTTTAAAAAATGAAGACTCGTCAGAACTAATTCAAATTGTAGTTTTTACTTGAATGTTGTGTATTTTATTTGTTAATTTCATATATATATATATATATATATTTTATTGTAGGATGTTAAACATTAAAAAAAATTATTTATACATTTTTATAATTATATATCGTACTCTCATTTTTTAAATTCTGGACACATCAGTGCCTCAAAGTATTGGATGGGGCAAATACTTTTCCAATCCAACAAAAATGAGAGGCGGTGCAATTTTGATCGTCAATAGACTCTCTGTTGTTGCGCCTGTCAACTTATATTATTCAACTCTCTCATTCTCCGTCCTCAATTTTTCTGTTGTTCTCTTTCATGTTCAAATTTCCATAGGATTAACAATTAATTCATGTTAAATTCAAACAATATGACCCAAAATCTATATCTATATACTATCTATAAAAGCAGAATAGTAGGGATAATATGGACAATTCACAATTAAATGTATTTTTGAAAAATAAAATTGTTCATTGAAGCGGTGCGGATGAAGAATGGGTAGAGTTTCATACTTTCATTATTCAAGAAGTGCTTCAACAGTTTTACTTCAGATAAAATTTATTATTTACTACTAGTGAATATGGTGAAAGGGTGCCATCATCTTCGTCACAGCCGCAACAACAATCAAAGTCCTTCAGTACAAACATAACCATTAGAAAAATCAATTCATTCTCTCTTTTATCATCACGACTCCTCCTTTGATCAATTTTATAAAATATTATTATATCCACACTTATAAAAAGGAAAATTCTTGGCTGCCCGTACAAGTTAATTATACCCGCAAATCATTGAGATCGAGCCACGTCTTTAAAATATTGGTGAGGTGATAAGATCTCAAATGTTTGTGGGTAAGCAATAATTGCCCTTATAAGAAATTATAATAATTTTCTTATTAGCACTTTTTTGAGAGGGCTAGACGAGATTCTCTATTTCAATTTTGTATTTCATTTACTATTTCAATTATTGAATTCATATCACGCGTATTTAAAGAAAAATTCTTTTAGTGGATAATTATTTAATTTTTAAATGCACATGTCATAAATTTAATGATTGGAATATAAGATAAAGCACTAAATTAAAATAGAGAATCCCATCAGGAGGTGTTGGGGTTGGGTTAAATTAGCTGATGGCTCTTGACTCATTGACTCAATGTTCATTGGAGAATCTTGAAAGGGATTCGTGCTAATGGGATTATTTTAGTAAATGCATGCATGCCGTTCATTTAATTGTGTTTAATTTTATCAAAATTATTTGTTTTTTGAGATAATTTATAAATTAAATTTATTAAATAATTTATTTAATAGTAATTTTAAATAATAAAACAATTCATTAAATGATGTGTGACCTATCAACACCAATTTGAGGCAGGGATAAAGAATAAAAATCAGCACCAATGGAGTTGGCCTAACAGAGAGAGAGCATGATTCATCCCAAAATGTACATATTTACATTATGTCAAGGGCAATGTACTTAGCTAGCATATGTACAGTATACAGAGTTAGTGTAATCATAAGTAGAATCCTGTACATCCAACTGTCTATAGTTAGCTGCTTCATGGAAAAAGTGCTCTCCAATATCTAGCAAGCTAGCGTCTGGGCACATTTGAAGTCATCAATAGATTCAACTAAGACTTGCAATATCAAAATCATCTGGCAGTCGAAAAGTATTGGCTGCGCCTAACTTCTTTCGTTCTTCAGACTCTTCCTCCTCAAACACGTCTCTGTCGCTGTTAGAACCATCAAATGTGAAGCGGCTTACTGAATGAGGTGCAGTAATACTTCTGGAAAGGCAGTGTCTGTTGGCCAGAATGCTAACTTGGCCGAAGTGCGAAATTTCAATCATCACAGTGTCATCATCTTTGGGAAGAGGCTGTTTCCACGGTTCCCCATCGATCCTTATGTATGCATGATCAGCAGCACCTTTGTGAAACTCGAAACGGATTCTGTTTGCCTACAGAGAGAAAAAAGCAACTGAACTCAAAATTTTTTGTTGCCACCTAATACAAAGTTTCCAAGTCTAAAGAGAGATGATTTATAGCAGAGTAATAATGGTACGAATGGAGAAGGTGAATGATCTGAGCATATCAAAAGTCCATAACCTTGAAGAAGCTGAATTCAGTAGAGTATTTTCGAAAAAAAAGATCCATGGGCTGCATGTATTGACAAAAAATTTAAGCCGAATGACTTAAGTACAAAATTTGCACTTACTTGTGCAAGGCGAGTCCCATGCCCATGTGGAGCAAACAATACAAGTCCATGCCAGGCATTTCGAAAACCAACCACCTCGAAGAACCCATCATCCACATAGGGTGGTGTTAAGTCTCTCTGTTGGTTACGTAGAATGTCAATGGGAACTTTTGAGTTATATGAAATATGATATATTGATAGCCAAATCAAATAAATACTGACCGAATGAAGCTTCTGCTTACTAGGACTTCCCCAAGGATTAAGACCCCCTGAGAAACTAGGCAAGTTAAGGCAAACAATGGATCTGATGCTGTATACAAAATTACAAACAGAAAGCCCTGGTGAGAAGAAACATCATAATAAATGAGAAATAACATGATATAAATCCATAAAATTTACCTCTGTGGTATGTGAAGATCTATCCATTGACCTGGCTTTTTCATGATTTTAACCTTTGCCAACTGAGCTATATTTCTGTAAATAAACAAACAGGATCATTATCCTCACTTTATAAATTTTGAAAGGAAAAAAAATAACACTCTCATAGAGACCAGTCGAAACATATTTGGATAGAAATTGGCACACTAGATTTGTGAAATTTAGAGAGCAAGGAAAACGAATATTTTGGGTATCCTATAATTTTGTAAGGAGCATCCCATCATTCCCATGCATCAATGCATCTCTTTCTTTCCCTATTCTGACATTGGGGGAAGAAAACAAATACAATGAAAAGCAATTGAAGCTTTAATCCAGGGAGAGGGGGGAACCCCATTGACAATGGGAACTAAAATATCAAGAAAGAAAAGTCAGATAAGAAAGGCAACAGTTGACAATGTAACCTTGAAGATTGATGCATCAGGGATGCACAAAACCATCCTTGCGTACAGCTAAGCTTCGCATAAGTAGTCTACATAAATAAATAATAGTCAATATGAGATCAAAGAACGACATGATATTCTTAATACATAAGGAGAACAAATTTCAAACCCCAAATTTTCCACTTATGACACAGATGCAACAATAAAACTATCATAGAATTTTTATTTTTATTTTAAATAACAATAACTTTATGATTGAATGATTGGAAACAATGTCCCTGATTTTCATAAACATTTGTTTGGAGTCACTTAAAAACTGCATCAATATGCTAGGGTCTATTACCATAGAAAGTATGATGTAACAACTCTACAAATGGAATAGGGTAGTTCTTCCTTAAGAGCAAGTTTGGTAGTCTTAACCTGGAATGTGAGATCGACAAGCATCTGGGAGAAATAGCCAGCACTTGATTGATGGTTAATGTAGAGCCATTTCTTATAATGTTGATAATATATTTAAGCTCTCTCCTTACACCTTCCCTTTCAGTCATATAGAATTAGAATCATGTTCTACCCTCTATAATATCCAAAACTTACAGTCCTTAGATTGACTAATCTCCATCACTATTTAGATTTACTGGTTTTTCTAACTCATGTTTGATTGTACAAAGTTTTTCAAATTTCTCTAACCTAGAGTCAACAATTTAGAATCTAATTGGAAATTTAAAATTTCCACTCAAGCCCTATATTCTAAAAGAGATGTCCATGCAGGACATTTTTCCAAGCTAGCACTTGCAGGGATCCTTCTGTTCAATCATCTAAAGGAAAACAGTATTTCGGAAAGAGAAGGCAGACTTTTTTTTATTATATCTTCATTATAAGCATTTAAAATTTTCAATTTATGTTTGATCATGCAGCAGGGAAGAAAGAAATGAAGCAGATGCACACCTGATTAACTAATTGATTTTTAAATTTTTCTGGATTCTGTTTTCTCTCTGAGTGAAATGCATATGAAACTTGTGCATCCATACCTGCAGAAATAACCTTGTATTAATCATATAATTTTATTTTTATTTTATTTTATAAGCATACAGAGAGAGAGAGAGAGATAACAAAGTAAAACTAGGATTAGATGCAAAAGTACTCAAATTCTTTGATTTATGAATATGACATCTCCATTTTTATTGCATCAAATACCACGAATCAAACTCTGCCAATTTAAGACCCTAGCCAGGGTTCACAGATGGTGGAATGGCTGGTGATTACTGCTTGAAAGAGCACCAGTTCACGTCAAAGAGTACCTCTCAAAATTTAAACATGGATAGTTGATGCCAGTGTACACTATGAACCCCACAAGGTTGAACAAGTTATTGTGTATCACCATCAATTCACCAATTTCCTGTTCTAAAGTTTCTGTATATATCATAATAAGATCCCTGCTTTTGCATGACATGAAAATCTTACATATTTCCTGCCTAAATAGCCCTCTAAACATTAAAATGAAATACTGCAGTCAATTTTTAAAGTTAATAAAAACAAAATGAGCTCAAACAAATTCTCCACAAACTTCCTTGATATCAGTACATACAAAAAGGAAATAATGGAAATTACGCAAGGGCATTCCTATAGCAACTTGAATGGAATTTTAATAGAATTAAACACTTCAGGCTAAAAGCTAAACAGCATAAATCATTAGAATAATTCTCTAAACTTCCCAGAACAAGACAAGATTCGCAAACAGCAATTTGAAGCTGACAGCTGCTGACTGCAGAAAATAAGTTTAAGAAGCTGGAAAATGTTCAAAATATTCTCAAATATACTACGTGAC
Organism: Perilla frutescens; assembly: GCA_026008535.1. NCBI lineage: Eukaryota > Viridiplantae > Streptophyta > Magnoliopsida > Lamiales > Lamiaceae > Perilla > Perilla frutescens. Next base: position 10,104,901 of record BRKX01000019.1, read on the forward strand.
TCTTCACAACTAGAAACATCAAGAAACAACATATTTTCTTAAAATTCATGGGGAAATTGATATAAAAAAAAAGAAGTTACCCATGCTAAAATAATTCCAAAATCCCCCCCGGAATGTGTGGTATCCTTCCTGAAACATGAGCATTGTGATGAGTACACTTCGGAGTTCAGAGTATATCCCCTCAACTAAGCATGGTCATCATAAAACAGATACAGAAGTGATGATATAAAAAAAAATGATCCATTAGCACCTCATTCATTTCGTCTGTGGGGGAGACACGTTTAAAGGCATGCAAGGAGTGTGGTAGGTCAAGAGGTGCTAGAGGTTCATATAAACCTTCTTTGGGAGCCTTCATCCGCATTAGAATATGCCAACTGAATTGAAACAGAGAAAAAATGAAAGGAAAGTTAGTCTTTTGAATAGATAAACTTTAATGTCGGCCAATAGCTAAAGTTACCAAAAAAAAAGGCCAGATATTTTGAAATGTCAATTATATAACTCATACAGTAGTCCAGAGCCAAGAGTCTGGCTCATTTAGAGGGTATATGATATCATCATTACCAGAGATAGAACCATTCATGCAATTCTTCACGGATCAATATTTAAATATTCTAAAAGAAAGAGTCTTAGACTGATCTAAATTTGTTTTGATGGGTAAATTTAAAGCCAAAAGATGTATTTAAATGTCAGTGAGATTATAGATATCAGATTTCCAAGACATGCATGGATAATCTAAATGCAGCACTATATAAATGTGCCAACTCACCAAACTTTCCTTTAATTCTAAGGTTGCATTATGGTATGGGGTTCAATTCTATCAAAATTTTAAGACAGAAACATAAGTTGTACGGTTATCATTAAGTATTAAGAAATAAGGAACAAAATTCCCGTATCTACATAAGCACTGGAATTGCCTAATTTCATTGAAAATTGTTATATTTTATATTAACTGTAAATTCAAACAAATTAGGTCGAAGTTGACTCCTTTTCAGGATTGTGCTCAAAGCATGTTACATTCTCATCCGTAATCTACATGCTTTCAGCTTAACCATGAACACTAATTCATAGAAACCAACATTAAGGTTTTGATCTGAGCAGCTTGGGTGCAAAAGGTGCATGCATGTACAGATTTGTTTATATTATGACGGACAACACAACAAGACACATGGCAGGGAACTTTATACCAGATACAAACACAAGAGACACTAGATCTATCAGGATAATGGCACTTGCAGTATTATAAAAAGATAACTTAGACACTGAAACTGCATATACCTGTCAATTTTCATCTCTTTTGCATCTTTGACTTTTTTCAAGAATAACTTCACAGATTGACTGTCTGTACCAGGATTTCTTTTCCCCTTAAAAAAAGGAGCAGGTTTAGAACAAAGATGTTTCAACAACAGGCAAGTACATGCTTAGTACAAAGATAAAATGAGCAGGATAGACTACGAAGGATTACAGTTCATGTAGTAAATGTGCAGAGAAGATGAATATAGATTACAGCATTATATTTTACAGATACAAAGGCACATGAAGGAAGGTTATCTAGAAATACAAGAAAATTTACCAACAAGAAAAATAAACTGAAAAATGTGTGCACTCAAAAAATAATATTTAAGTTAATTGTTTCCAGAGGAGAGAAGATTTTGAAGAAAGGAATAATAGAGGCCATCACGAGGTCTAATCTTACCCAACCAAATGAAAACGGGAGATTGTTCCCTGTCCCTAGTGGCATAGTAGCAATTGGAGGTGGATGTGCTAGTTTAAGATCAGAAACCACTCCGAGGAGCCACCCAGCTGTTCCATCACCACCAGCAACCTGGAGAACACAAATGAATTTACCAGGAGTAAGTTAGCTATGTCAAAAAATAATGATTTAGTCAACTATTGCACCATCATTTTTACTACATCTTCTCAGAAAAATCTCTCAGAAAACATCTTATCTACACATATCAGTACACTGTTCAACTTACTAGGATACGTAATCTACTCTGAATATCAGCAGAAAACTTATCTCCCTTTTGCTTATGCTTCTCCAAATTGAAATAAAGCTGGTGAAGCATCTTATCAGGTGCCTTTTCCCCAAGATCAAACACCTGAAAAAAAACAGCATGCTAAGCTAAAAGGTTCTCAAATAAAGGTGTCAACACTCAAGTCTCCCCAGTCCTTTCTATGAGCTGTCATGCCATCAAAACCAGAACCGAACCTGATTTTTGTTGAGAAGACTACGACATGTTAGTATAAGTTCACCTCCCAACTGCCCACCACTTTTTGAGTTGATGAAGACAATCAGAGGACATTCAGGAACATCAGACTGTTGTTCAATATCTGAATCAGGAAGAAGTATGTAATCGGGAATGTAATAATCCTTCAAAATTCCTACTGCTTCTGAATTACCAACCTCAGCTTCTTCACTGAAAGATAGTAAGAAAGGCAATAAGGAGAAAGCCTCTGCTCCAAATGATAATTCAGAATGCCTTCCTCACAACAAATCAGGTGAACGCATAACGGCTAAAGCAGATAAAAAATATTGAGAACAATACTACTGTTGCAGCAATGATTGCGATTACAGTCACAGAGAACCCAAAACTTTTCCAAAAATAAAAAAATAAAATAATCAGGAACATATCCTTTTTCACCCTTATGCATAACTACTTTAGACTGATATGCACCTCACACTCACAGAAAGCACTTAAAACAAGATAATGAAACTAGAACAAGGTACCCAGATTAACAAAGTATATGCAACCACAATTCACAACTGCAGAGATATGCATGTTTCTGATTCCAAAAAGAAACGAAGGGGGGAGTATCACAAATAATACATAGTTCCTTTTCTGTCTCCCTTGGAACTCAATCCTCACACTTAATCACGAAAGAGTACTCACTTCTTTACGAAGATTCTACGAAACGATTGCCTCAGCTCCTGTGACATTATCCGCGATTAGACCATCAACCTACACGCCTAATTCGCTGAACCAGCTGATAATCTGTTAACAGAAAACCACAATAATTTGTTTCCCAATTCCTAAGAGATATGCAAAGATATCGAGAAGAAAGCAAATTAGGCCTGAGGCAAACGCACGGAAGTCCAAAAATGGAAAGGCAGAATGATACTTACCTAACGAACAATTCAAGGATGATTCAAAAAAGCAACAACCGAAACAAACAGTTTTTCCAAAGGATATTCAAATTCTCAAGTTGGAAGGTCGTAAAGCACAAACAAACGTCCACGTGCACACATATGTATGAGAGAGAGAGAACGCGTAATTGAAAGATTAAGAGAGAGAGAGAGAGAGAGAGAGAGCGTAGTGGTTGAGATGAACATTTGGTTCGAGGAGCCGTAGGTCTCTGATTCATCTGCTCGTAGACGAAAGAAAAAGGATGGGATCTGCGATCAGCAATGAGAATTTTTTAGCGCGGCAAATGGGGCCCGTAATATTTTTTATATTCAATCACACGACCGCTACGTTAGGCCCGAGGCCCGACTAATTGAAGAATTAATTCAGTTTTTGAATGGGGTTTTGGGGGTGGACCGCTAGTTGAAATTTTATTATTTTTTGAGCAAAGGCAAATTGGAATTCGGAATTGGGGAAAACGACAGCAAAATTCTGACTTTTCGGGCCGCGATTTGATCCTTTGCCATGAAGAGTGCATTTCGAGCTTCTTCAATATATTTGGATTGTTATAAATGTCAAAAAACCACCGCTTGGATGATCAGATAAAAATCCCTAGTTGGGAAGTGCACGTCACATTCATTGTTGCATCGATTATATTACAACCCCGTTTAACGTGAAGAAATCAACAATTCCACATATATTATTTATTTCACGAAAAATATCAAAGTTTGATTACAAAATATCTTCTAAAATCAAGGAAGCAGGCATGTGCTTGTTCTCCTTTTATAGTACAGCTTAAAGCGGGAAAAGGATAAAATCTAAGCTATTATTAACGATCCACGGCTGCTACTATCAACGGTGGAGAGATAACCAAAATGTGGTCCTTGATGCCACGTCAGCATGCATTCATGTAACGCATGCATGTGTATAAGGTGCCCACTACTCAAGTCTTTCTTCTTCACGCTGCCAAGCTTGTGGTTCCTGCTGTAGCATTAACAGCCCCCCCGCAGACCCGACGCGGTGAAGATCACCAAGTCGGAGGCTGGACAAAAGTGACCGGAAACGCGGCCCCGACAGTGATTTGGTTAACAAATCGGCAAGCTGTGCAGCAGAAGGAACATAGGAAGGCAAAATAATACCATTTAGAAAATGTGTGCGAGCAAAGTGACAATCAATGTCTAAATGTTTTGTATGCTCGCGGAAGACATGATTCTAAGATATTTGAATGGCAGCTTGATTATCGCAGTGAATAGAAACATGTAAAGCAAGAGGTACTAAGAAATCTCGTAGCATAAATGACAACCAAAGTAACTCGCGAGTGGTGTAACTCAAGCTGCGATATTCCGCTTCTGCGGTGGAAAGGGACACGGTGTCCTGCTTCTTGCATCGCTAAGAAACTAAGCAAGAACAGTGAGCTGTGAGGGTGAAGGAAGGAGAAGAAGTGTACAAGAGTCCTAGAGAGGGTGTCCCTTTGAGATAGCGCATCACATGTAGTGCGGCATTCCAGTGATCTACTTTTGGGGAATTCCCAAATTGGCTCAGTTGCTGGACAGAGTAAGAGAAATCCGACCGTGTGAGATTTAAATATAGAAGCTTCCCCACCAGTCTCCTATAGGAATCTGAATTCTCTAGAGGTTCTCCTTTGTGATGTGGTGTGAGTCCTGTAGGAAAAAGAGCTAGCATATTGACTCCCACTCATCCGAACTGAGTCAAGAAGATCTAAAACATATTTTCTTTGACAAAGGAAAGTGCCTGTTGTAGAACCGTCTATTTTCATGCCTAGAAAGAATTTTGCTGCACCTAGATCTTTGATTGTAAAGGCCTTGTCCAAAGAGGCTTTGACAGTAGTGGTCAAGTGCAAGGAAGGGCTTAATAGGAGTATGTCATCAACATAAACTAGAAGAGCAATAAAGGATGGCCCAAACCCCTTGTGGTAGAAACAATGATCACTGGCAGATTGCAGAAAATATAGAGAAAGGAGATGCTTACCCAGCTCAAGATTCCATTCTCTAGATGTCTGCTTGAGGCCATACAAGCTCTTGACTAGCTTGCAAACTTCTCCATTCTGTCCTTTGGTGTAACCCTGTGGCAAAGCCATATATATCTCATCAGTTAGGTGCCCATGAAGAAAGACATTATTTATGTCAATTTGATGTAAATGCCATGAGTATTGTATAGCCAAGGCAAAGAACAATCTAACTATCACCATTTTGGCAACATGTGAAAAAACTTCATGATAATCAATCCCAAAGGATTGATTATACCCTTTGGCCACCAAGTGAGCCTTATAACGCTCTACAGTTCCATCTAAGTTTCATTTCACCTTAAACACCCATTTAGAACCTATGGCTACCTTCCCTGTAGGGAGAGGAACCACTTCCTAAGTTTGATTTTCTTCCAAGGCTACTAATTCCTTATCCATAGCAGCTTGCCATTCTGGTAGTAGACAAGCCTCTAGTAGCTGGTAGGATCTTTGATAGTCTGAACATTCATCAAGCAAGCAGTGTAGTTAGAAGATAAGGTTGGAGAAATGTAGTGAGGAAAAGTCTGTGGTGTAAAACTTTGGGGAGGATCTATGATTTCTGATATGTGGATTGAATTGTATACATAATCTTGTAGATATGGGGTGGATGACAAACCCTAGTACTTCTTTTGCATACATAATCTTGTAGATATGGGGGTGGATGACAAACCCTAGTACTTCTTCTAGGAGTAGGTGTAAGAGCTATAGTGTGATCAACAACATTTTTTGGTACAGAATGAGTATTAGATGGTAGTGAAGCCCTGGGCTCAATATGAATAGTAGAAGGTGAAGAATCAAGACCCTCATGATCTGAATTAATTGGAGGAGACAATATATGTGAGCTTTCTACTGATGGTACCACAGTAGGCTCATGGCAAGTGTTTGGAGTTTCTACCAGACTGAAACTCTAGAAAGCTGCAAGCCTTGTAAGGGAAATATAGTAGGTATAAAAACAATGTCTCTACTAATACAGACCTTGTGACTCACCAAGTCATAGAGAGTGTAGCCTTTATGTTGTGGTGAATATCCCTAAAATATACACATCTTACTGCTGGGATCAAATTTGCTTTTAGAAGGTAGAACATTGCCCATATAAACCACAAGCAACTAAATGGCGGCATGGCAGTTATCTGAGGAGCCTTTCCATATAACACCTCAAAGGGTGAAATCTAATTCAAAACAACAGAGGGAAGCCTGTTGATAAGCCACGTGGCATGCAGAATAGAGTAGGGCCAGAACTGAGTAGGTAGGTGACTTTGAAACATTAATGCCCTTGCTACCTGTAACATGTGCCTATGTTTCCTTTCCACTACCCCATTCTAATGGGGTGAATAAGAGCAGGTCCTTTGATGTAAAATCCCATACTCCTGTACAATTCTTTGCACATTATGGTTAATGAATTATCCACCATTATCTGTTCTGAGCACTTTGATTTGTCTGCCAAACTGAGTTTGTACCATTTGTATAAAACTGTTGATTAGAGGCCACACCTGCAGCTTTGCCTTGAACAAAAAAGTCCAAGTGGCCCGGCTGTGATCTTCAACAACAGTAAGGAAGAAAGATGTTCCAGTTACTGTTTCTTCATGACATGGACCCTACACATCCATGTGGACAATGTCAAATAGAGTATCACTTCTTCTGTGCAGCAAAGGAAAAGGGTTCATTTGTTGCTTTGCTTGGTAACAAACTTCACAAGATTTGAGTGTGTCTAACTCTTCCCGTCTCAATCTCTTCTTGCAGTGAGTAATATGACCCATGGTAGTGGCTAAGGGATGACCAAGAGCCTCATGGAGCCTGATAAAATCTATTTCTGCAGCAGCTGAATACACTCTGCCACCCATACTCAGATTTTGAGGAAATACATATAAAGATTTTTTCAATTTACATATTCCTAAAACAAGATCATCTGATCTCCTCTGGACTATGCAATGTGAAGCCATAAAATTGACCTTTCCATCCAAATCCTTGGTCAACTGCCCTATAGATAATAAGTTGTGTATACACTGGGGGTGCAAAAAGAACATTTTGGAGCACCAAATCCTTATTCAACCTTGTAGTTCCTGCAAGAAACACCCATACACTATTCCCATCTGGAATAAAAATCTGCAATGGATGCCTAAGCCTCTTCATTTCTGTCAGTAATTCAAGGTTGAAGCACATATGGTGACTAGCACCTGAGTCAATAATCCAATCAACTTTATCAACACTCGTGGAAGCTCCAAAAGCATAGTGTCCTTTTAAAAACAATCTGAGAAGTTCCCAAATCCACCTCTCCCATATTGGCTAGGTTGACATTTTCTTCTGATGTTCCCTCTCCTTTACTCCCTTTCTGAAGAAATTGTGTAAGGTGATTGGCCAGTTCAGTTTGTATAATCTGCCCTACTCTAGTGAGTGTGTTCTTAGGTTCTCCTCTGCCTCCTTTAAGGGTATCAATATCAGGAGAACTCCATTCTTCTTCCTGCTGAACTGCATAGTGAGCTTTACATTTAGATTTATCTGCCTTAAATTTCCTATACCAGTCTGGAATACCCACAATATCAAAGCAATCAGCTCTGACATGCCCCATTCCCCCACAATGATCACAGAGCAGCTTGCTCTTTTCTTCTTTGGTCAATTTCCTCTTGTAAGTATCCCTACCATATCCTCCTTTTTGAGCACCATACAAGGCAGTGTGATCCAAGTTTTCAGTAAATTGAGAGGTAACCTTAATTTGTTCATCTACTTATAATATCATAGAATATGCTTGACTGAGATTTGGCAAAGGATTCATGATCAAAATTTGTTGCCTTATGCTTTCATAACTATCATCTGACCCCATAAGGAATTGCATGAGAAGTTCCTCTTCTAGATCAGTCTTAATGTCCTCCTGTGCTTCACATACACATGATCTAGAGTTTTTAAGCAAGGTTAAATCGTCCCACAGTGCATAAAGGTTATTGAAGTAAAGCATGACACTTTGAGATTATTGACTATACATTGCAATTTCACGCCGCAACTAATTGGATGGGGTGAACCCTAAAAAATCTTAAAATTAAACTAAATCACAAAAATAAAAATGGAAGAAAAAGATAGATAAAAAACACATAATTTAAAAATGCAACATAGAGTGTAACATAATGAGTGTAATAAGAAATCTCAAGTGGTAATTACATGTAGTAAAAATTAATTAGAAGCTCGCTTACTAGTTACAGACTTATTTCTAAAATAGCGTATTTAATGTCCAATTTACACAAGTGATTAATAGTTGAGAATTCAACCCTCGACATTCTGGTCTTTTCCAACACCAAGCGCGCTGCTACATATGAATAAAAATTAAATTGAGTGTAAGAAATTGTCAACAATTAGTAAAGATTTGGTCCCCTGACAATAAAAAAATCGATAATTTTCAAGGGTTATATATTTAATCACAAGGAGGGAACCCAAAAAAGTGACACTTGCAAGTTGATCAAGAGGTATTGGTTTTTTTCTCATGGGGACCAAATTTTTTAATAACATTCAACTGAAAAATAAGAAATATGATAAAAATAAAAAATATGTCACTTACCTAAAAAAACTGCTCCTCTCATAAAAAAATATGGTATATATATATATATATATATATATATATATATATAGGGAAATGATCAAATAGGAACCAAATCCCCTGTGAGAACCTAGGAATCAATTCTAACCTTAGATTTGATTAAATCTAATGAACATAATTTAGTCAAAGTAAGGTGGCAAACTTGTAATATTTGAGAACTTAATGAAGACGGGGTTATTTTCATAATTTAGAAATTCGGTTATGTTTTTTCGGATTTTGGGCCCAATTCTCGGAATTAAATAGACAACACTTTAAAACCGTTGTCTTTTCTGGCGTTGTATTAATATGCTAACATGAAAGATTTATATTGCTAACATCAACAGATTTTGTTGCTAACATGAGGTAGACTTATATTGCTAAGTTGACGAAATCATAATATTAAATTGACACGTATTAAACACCACACATATAACATTGGACCATATTTAAAATAATATTGTGTAACATCATTCATGCACACAACATATTGCTAATATATTAGAGAATATACATACTGCTAATATGTGACCAATAATTTGCTAATATGTTAGTAACATGTTGCTAATATGTGAATAATAATATGCTAGTATGACTTAAATTCTCAAATATTACAAGTTTTCAAAATAACATTAAACATTGATAAAATTATAATTATTTATGAATTTAACTATATATAGCTCATACTTTAACTATTTTCTCATGAAAGCAACTTAAAATTCAAAGTCAGGTATAAAAAATTTCATGTTAGCAACATAAACACAAAATATGAGCAATATTGTGATATCATATTAGCAAATATCTGACAATTACGAGTTGAATATACGTGAAAAAAAAGTTTTTTGTATTTTTCATCAATTTTCGCTCAAATAAACATATGCACTATCGATCTTAAATGAAAGAGCATGAAAAAATCTTTAATTTGATATATTTTTTGCGTAAATTGGATAAAAAAAACGAGTGAATTATGATTATTTAAAGTTTTTAAGAATTTTTTAAAAGATGATGACATTACTTTATAAAAAAAATATGGAATTACCCCTTATATTTCGAATTTTACATATTTACAACTATGCCACCGCCTTTTTATCCGTCATGTCATCAAAATCCTTGAATTTAATTGGTTCCTAGGTTCTCACGGGGGGATTGGTTCCTATTTGAACCCACTCATATATATATATATATATATATATATATATATATATATATATATATATATATATATAAGGTTGGGTTCCAGAAGGAACCACACCCTATGTGAGAACCGAGAACTTAATATGAGCCATAGATCTCGCATATTTGGATGGACAAGATATGTTCCGGATTTTAAAAAATACGGTGGCATAATTGTAATAACGTCCAACTTCGCTGCCCTTGAATTTTAGCAAGGGTAAAATCGAAAATTTCAATGTATATGTGATTCACGCGTATATTTTTCAATTTAAGGTTTTTAGCATTGTCATTCCCTATTTTAGCACTGTCATGACTAGGGGTGGCACAGTAAGGTATACCTTACTTTTTTCACCATACCTTTACCTTACCTTACTAGTACGGTATGGAGAAAATCCATACCGTTACCTTATCTAGGTTCGGTATACCTTCCAACGGTATACCTTAAGTTCGGTATGAAACAAATGGCATACCTTTACCGTACCTTTAGTTCGGTATACCTTACCGACATCGGTATATCTTACTAATATCGGTATACCTTACCGACATCGGTATACCTTATCATACCATCCTAAGATATATCATATATCTCATATATTTACTCAAAATATATGAAATACTCCTAATACGATCAAAATTCAATAAAATAAAAATAAATATCTTCATGTCACGATAATTAAAGTCCAATAAAATAAAATAGATAAAATAATTCAAATTTAACACTCCAATGCAACAATTAAATAAAAACAAGTGATATCCCAACAAATACAAGAAATAAAAATAAACCGAGTCTAGAATGTTTCCTAAAAAGTGTTAATATTGTAAATTTACTAGATATTTATAAATGTATAACATATTTACTAGTATTATATATCAATCATGTTTTTATAATTAATATAAATTATTTAAAAATATTATAAACTTACTAAATATTACAAATTTGAAATCTTTTACTTAGAAATCGTAAAAATTATTTACTAAATATATATTAACTAAGAACACACTTAATGCATTGATTATAAGTGTTAATATTGTAAATTTACTAGATATTTATAAATGTATAACATATTTACTAGTATTATATATCAATCATGTTTTTATAATTAATATAAATTGTATAAAATATTATAAACTTACTAAATATTACAAATTTGAAATCTTTTACTTAGAAATCGTAAGAATTATTAACTGCGTATATATTGACTAAGAACACACTTATCATTACTATGCATTAAGTATAACATAAAATTAATTATAAGTGATAATATTGTAAATTTACAAGATATTTATAAATATATAACATATTTACTAGTATTATATATCAATCATGTTTTTATGATTAATATAAATTGTATAAAAATATTATAAACTTACTAAATATTACAAATTTGAAATCTTTTACTTAGAAATTGTAAGAATTATTTACTAAGTATTAATTAAGAACACATTAAATTATCATTACTATGCATTAAGTCTAACATAAGATTAATTATAAGTGTTAGATATTTACATATATATCATATTTACTAAGTCTTATATATAAAGTATCTATAATTCACATATACATATATTTATAAAATATCACAAATATAGTGGTATATACCGTTAGTTCGGCATATACCGTTGTAACGGTATATACAGTTGGTGCGGTATATATCGGTATAACGGTATATACCATTACAACGGTATGCCGAACTAAAGGTATATGTAGAACTAACGGTATATACCGCACCTACGGTATATATCGGTGCAACGGTATATGCCGAAGTAACGGTATATGCTGAATTAACGGTATATACCTTAAAAATTCGGTATACGCCAGTATACCTCGGTTTTTAAAATTCTATACCGTTACCTTACCGAAAAGTCTCGGTACGGTATCATACTTTACCGAAAATACCGGTATACCTTAAAGTCCGGTATTCCAGTATTTTTTCCGGTACGGTAAGTACGGTATAACGGTATTTTTCCCCAGCCCTAGTCATGACTTATTTTAGCACTATCATTTCTTATTTTAGCACTGTCATGACCTTTTTTAGCACTGTCATGACCTGTTTTAGCATTGCCCAGTTTTGGGGATAAACACAACTCAAATGTTGGAGAATTTTTTATTTTTTATCTTTCACCATGTGTGGCATATCTAATGATTGAAGAGTGAAATCGGAGTCGTACATGTGTTGAAAGGAGGAATGACCTATATTAATATTTCTTATGTTATTTTGGTGTTTAATTTAATTTTAATTTCCATAAAAGTTTGTAATAAAGTTATTCACTGGCTAAAAGAAGGATTCATAATCCAACAAATTAAGAATTGATACTGCTGGGGAACAGAGCATCAACTCTTAATTAATTTCTCATTATATAGCTTCTCCCATCATAGGAGTTGTCTTAATAGGCCCAGTAATGGTTTCACAAGTAACATTATTCAGCCCAATTGTTATATCTTGAGATCAGGTAATTCTACACACAATCCTCATATTACTGTCCACAGCCCTCTTATTTAGAAATAATTAAAATACTAGTTCAATATAATTCTTGCAAATGAACAGCATACAGCTGGAGAAGAGGGTTTTATCGAATGAAAGAATAGGTGTTGTAGTTGATCTTGATGGGAATGAGACGCTTCTGCATGTATATGCTTCTTTCTGGGGCATGGTAAAAAATGAAAAGAAGTTGTTGCGAGACGAGGCCTTTTTTAGCACTGTCATTTCTTATTTTAGCATTATCATGACCTTTTTTAGCACTGCCATGGTCTTTTTTAACATTATCATGATTTATTTTAGCATGGCTCTTTCAGGGTTTTAGCACTGTCATTGGCCTTTTTTAGCATGACATTTTTAGGCTTTTAGCACTGTCATTTTCTATTTTAGCATAGTCATGAATTATTTTCTATTTTAGCATTGTCATCAATGTATCAACTTCCTTCTTGTAGTCATGTCGAGATTCAGCTCCACCAACAGCGGTCAGATCCTTAATCAATGCGTAGACTATGTAGATAGTGAAATCTTGGTTCAGTTCTTGGTGTAAACTTGTTGTACCTTCATTTTGATTGCCACAATACTGCAGTGATATTTATTTGATTGCCTCGATCAAACTTATAAACGTAGACTATGTTCTCATTCAAACCTCTTGCTGTCAACGGATTTTTATTTTCATTTTTTTATATAATTCACACGAGCTATGTATATTATGAGGCGAGTTGTTTGCATGGAGTTTCAAGTTTGTGGTGGGTCGGGTCAAATTTCAAAATTGGGTGAAGCTGAAGGCCCCTACAGATAACATTAACAGGTGTATAATAAAATAATGAAACTTCTATGAATTTGTTGTCTTCAAAATAGCAACTGGTGAAACATCCAAAAATTGGCCTCAATGTTACTATCTATTTAAATTATAGATGTGAAACAGACTACGATATGATATGGATAAGCCCAACTAGAAAAACATAGGGCCAGCGTCATTTATGTACATTTAATTTGAACAATAATTGTGATTTTTTAACATTCCCCTCTACCAAATTAATTAAATTATAAATAATGTTTTTTAGACATTTTTGTCCTTCTAATTAGTTGACTACTTAAAAATTATAGTAAATAAAATACAATTGTGCAATGCTCTCGCCATCAATGTATCAACTTCCTTCTTGTAGCCATGTCAAGATTCAGCTCCACCAACAGCGGTCAAATCCTTAATCGATGCGTGCTCCTTCTCTTGCACAATTTCCTCTTCAATCCATTAGATTTCTGTTCAAGTCCAGCAGTGCTAAAACAGTTCACAATAGTGCTAAACTAGGTTACAACAATGCTAAAATAGTTTATAGTAGTGCTAAAGTACTAATAGTGAAAAATTCAAAATAACAGCTTAATCAGCTTCGTCAACCTAAGTGCTAAAATAGTTCACAGTAGTGCTAAAATAGATTACAACAGTGCTAAAATAGATAAAGTAGTGCTAAAGTACATGTCAGTGCTAAAATAGTTCACAATAGTGCTAAAATAGGTTACAACAGTGCTAAAATAGATCACCGTAGTGCTAAAGTACATTTTAACAAAATGTTTTTTTATAATACTCCTTTTTGTCAGAAAGATAAGGCCTTATCTGCCCTTTTTAAATATGTCTAAAAATATAACATGCATGTAAACCGTTATTTGACATGCTTCATTAAAAAGGTTTTAATAACATGACTTCAAGTCTTCAACCAAACCAAATTCAACACTGGCCCTTAAATTATAAACCAACAACCACATGTGAAGCGCGAATTAATTTATCATAAAAATTCCTATAAAATCAATAAAAATGAATTTTGGAAACAATGATTATTTGTTGAAATAATTGTAATCGAAATCATCTGGTAATATTATGGATTAATTATTATTATTATATATACATACAGAGTTATTATAATGTCTTTCTCATCAGAAACAAAAGACTATAAATGCTAACATTATCACCTATCAAAATATTCAAACATCAACTAACAGTGCTAAAAAAAGGCAATGAAAATGCTAAAATTTCAATTACCTGTGCTAAAACAGTAGAATGCAAGTGCTAAAATAATAGAATGCCAATGTTTGCCCTTTCAAAGTTAAGAATAAACCTAAAATTAATCCCACCCCTAAAAAAATCTGATGGAATTCATGAAGCCTTCGGATTCAAGAAAGATGTGATGCAGTTCTTGACATGCCTACGCAACATTCGCTTCGATTTTCACTGCTTCGGCTCCATTCCTGCTGCGGAGATCACTTCCGATGATGATGAGAAAAATGACGACGACAAAGATCTGAATGAGGAGGAAAAGTCTGGAGCTGTGTTTTCTAAATGGTTCATGATTTTGCAAGAGGAGAATCTCAGTAAAGAGTTGATTAGATCTGAGGAAAACAGTAGGAGAAAAGTGATTGTTCCTCGTTCTGATGAAGGATTGGTTGTTGTTGATGATGCATCATGTGCGCCTCCCTCTCCGAATGCTTTGTTGCTTATACGCTGTCGATCGATGCCGGCGAGGAGCTGGCTGGAAGAGAGAGAACAAGACGAGGAGAGAGAAAGAAGTGATCATGAGGGTGAAGAACGTGATGGGAAATTAATAAAATTCATAAATTATAAAAATACCCTTACTTCATTAAAAAGTCAGTAATATTACAATTATGCCACGACATTTTTTAAATCTTTGAGTGTATCTTGGCCGTCCAAATAGGCGAGATCTGTGGCTGAAATTGGTTCTCAGTTCTCATAGGAGGGTGTGGTTCTCACATGATCTCATCTATATATATATAGGATATGGATCATATGAGAACACTTTGTTGGTGTGAGAAATCAGAACCCATCTTACACCATCCAATTTAATGATCCAATGGTTGAGATTTAAGGTGGCAATTTCGTAAACAATAGGGCAAAAAATAAAGGAAGAAGAGCTATTTTCGTCCAAAGCCATTAAAAATGATGATGTCAGCAATTAAAAAAAAACTTAAAAACTTTAACCGACCATAACTTGCTCGTTTTTAATCCAATGTACACAAAAAATATATGAAATTAAAGCTCTCTTCATGCTCTTTCATTTAAGATATCGAAAGGCTATGTTTAGATGAAAAAATATGAATGAAAAATAAAAAAGAAAATTTTTTACGCGTGCCCAGGTTGTAAATGATTTCGTTAGCATATAATAATTCTTCGTCAGCATTATGATAACATATAATAACGTATGCTAACGAAGCATTTGTCATATGCTAACATAATGTATTCGTTGTGCTAATAAATAATTATCATAATGCTAGCGTAGTATAAATTTATTAGGGTTTATTAAATCTCAATTATGGTTTATTTAATCTCAATTATGGTTTATTCCATCTAAAAATCATTATTTTTTAAAATTTAATTTTTTTGTTTATAGTTCTTAATTGATTATTATGGTTTATCCCATCCAATTATGGTTTATAAAGTATGTTGATCGAGTATTTTCATATGCTAACATAGTGTATTCGCAATATTGACGAAACAAAACCATAATACTAACGTAGTACAAATATATTATTATTATGATTTGTTCCAAGTCATATAGGGTTTACCACATCCAATCAATGTTTATTTCATCTCATTAGGTTTATTTCATCCAATTATGATTTTTTTTTCCATTTAATTAGGGTTTATTAAATCAAATTAGGTTTATAATTAATATTTAAAATATTTTTTCGCTAATAATATTTAAAAACTTTAATTAGCATAATTATAATGCTTCGTTAGCATGATGATAATACTGCGTTAGCATAACGATCTATTATCAAATCCTTCGCGATTTTTATAAGAATTACCAAATTACGTTAATACCCCCGCGCGAAAAAAATTTCAGATATTACAAAATTGCCACCGCCTTTTTCAGCAAATCTGGACCTTTGGTTTTTGATGGATGTGTGGTGTGAGATGTGTTCTCATTTCTTACACAAGGGGTTGTTTTTATATAACCTCACCCCTATATATATATATATATATATATATATATAGGATATGGATCATATGAGAACACTTTGTTGGTGTGAGAAATGAGAACCCATCTTACACTATCTAATTTAATGATCCAATGATTGAGATTTAAGGTGGCAATTTCGTAAATAATAGGGCAAAAAATAAAGGAAGGAGAGCTATTTTCGTCCAAACCCATTAAAAATGATGATGTCAGCAATTAAAAAAAATCTTAAAAACTTTAATCGACCATAACTTGCTCGTTTTTAATCCAATATACACAAAAAATATATGAAATTAAAGCTCTCTTCATGCTCTTTCATTTAAGATGTCGAAAGGCTATATTTAGATGAAAAAATATGAACGAAAAAAAAAAAAAATTTACGCATGCCCAGATTGTAAATGCTTTCGTTTGCGTATAATAATTCTTCGTCGGCATTATGATAACATATGATAACGTATGCTAACGAATCATTTGTCATATGCTAACATAATGTGTTCGCTGTGCTAACAAAGAATTATCATAATGCTAGTGTAGTATAAATTTATTAGGGTTTATTAAATCTCGATTATGGTTTATTTAATCTCGATTATGGTTTATTCCATCTAATTATCATTATTTTTTTAAAATTTAATTTTTTCTTTACAGTTCTTAATTGATTATTATGGTTTATCCCATCCAATTGGCAATTATGGTTTATAACGTATGTTAATAGAGTATTGTCATATGCTAACATAGTGTATTCGCAATGCTGACGAAGCAAACCATAATGCTAACGTAGTACAAATATATTATTATGATTTGTTCCAACTCATTTAGGGTTTACCACATCCAATCAATGTTTATTTCATCTAATTAGGTTTATTTCATCCAATTATGATTTTTTCCATTTAATTAGGGTTTATTAAATCAAATCAGGTTTATAATTAATTTTTAGAATATTTTTTTCGTTAACAATATTTGAAAACTTTAATTAGTATACCTATAATGCTTCGTTAGGATAATGATAACACTTCGTTAGCATAATGATCTGTTATCAAATCATCCGCGATTTTTATAAGAATTACCAAATTACGTTAATATCCCCGCGCGAAAAACTTTTCAGATATTACAGAATTGCCACCGCCTTTTTCATTAAATCTGGACCTTTGATTTTTGATGGATGTGTGGTGTGAGATGTGTTCTCATTTCTCACACAAGGGGTTGTTTTTATATAACCCCACCTCTATATATATATATATATATATATATATATATATATATATATATATATATAGGGATAATTTCACTTTTAGTCCCACTAGAATATGGGCAAAACACTTTTGGTCTCATATCTTTCGTTTTTTGTCCCATAATTTATTAGCTCGACATTTTTGGTCCCACGTTTTTTTTCAACATTTTTAGTCATAAAACTAACAATATATTTTTTTCTTATATTTTTTTTCGACATTTTTTTTCATATATTTTGTCAAGAATTTTGTTGAACAAAAACCTCATATTGGCAAGAAGTTGAAATGATTTTGTTAGGCATTTTGCTTGATATTTTGTTGAATATTTTGCTTAAATTTTTTGAGATATTATGTTATTTTATTGGGTATTATGCTGAATTTTTTGCTAGATATTTTTCTCTTTTTTTCCTAATGATTTGCTGAAAAAATGAAGTCGAAATATCCTTTGAATAAATACACACACACACACACACACACACACACACACACACACACACACACACACATATTGCACTTGGGACTAAAAATGTCGGAAAAAATATTGGGACAAAAAATGTCGAGCTAATAAATTATGAGACTAAAAACAAAAGATATATGACCAAAAGTGTTTTCACCCTATTCTAGTGGGACTAAAAGTGAAATTATCCCTATGTGTGTGTGTGTGTGGTGACAGACCCACGTAGGGCCAAGGAAGGTTACTGGGGCCCCCCTGAAATTTTAATTTTTTTTAAAATTAATATAGCAATAATATATGATTTTATCAAAAATATATATTAAAATAATTGTTAAATATTTCATGTTGTAAGTTAGGCAAATTGGAAAATTTACTGGGATATTTTAAAGAGGTCAGTGTTCAACCCTTGACAAAGGCAGGGTAATGAATGTCTTTTTGTTTTTTCGTTATATTTATTAGCCTTTTCTATTTCATTTTTTTTCCCTTTTCATATTTTTTTAGCCTTTTCTATTTCATTTTTTCCCCTAGCTATTTGAATTGATTTTTTTTAAAATTGAGAATTATTTTCTTGATAGGGAATTGCTATTTTTGCCTCTGTTTTTAAATTTTTCTTTTTTTAAAGTTTAGAATTATTTTAATTTATTTATTTTATTTTCACTATTACCAATAGTTGTATTTTTATTTACACACACACACACACATACTGCACTTGGGACTAAAAATGTCAAAAAAAAATTGGGACAAAAAATGTCGAACTAATAAATTATGGGACTAAAAACAAAAGATATGGGATAAAAAATGTTTTGACCTAATTCTAGTGGGACTAAAAGTGAAATTATCCCTATGTGCGTGTGTGTGTGTGTGTGTAGTGACGGACCCACGTAGGGCCAAGGGGGTCACTGCCCCCGCGGAAATTCTAAATCTTTTTAAAATTAATATAGTAATAATATATGATTTTATCAAAAATATATATTAAAATAATTGTTAAACATTTCATGTTGTAAGTTCAGCAAACTGGAAAAGTTGCTGGGATATTTTAAAGAGGTCAGTGTTCAACCCTTGACAAGGGCAGGGCAATGCATGTCCTTTTGTTTTTTCATTATATTTAGCCTTTTCTATTTCATTTTTTTCCCTAGCTGTTTGAATTGATTTTTTTTTTTTTAAATTGAGAATTATTTTCTTGCTAGGGAATTTCTATTTTTGCCTCTGTGTTTAAATTTTTCTTTTTTTTTTGAAGTTTAGAATTATTTTAATTTATTTATTTTATTTTCACTATTACCAATAGTTTTATTTTTATTTATACATTTTTATCCAAAAGTTTGAGATTTTCTCATCAAAGTAGCAACTTAATCATTCAACTTTAATTTTTACTTGAAATGTTTTTTATAGATCTTTAATTCACTGTTTTTATATATTTATGTTATGTGATCTTGATAGTTTATGTATTTAATTTATGTATGCATAATATATGTATATACATAGTTCTATTTTTACGATATTGTCAATTAAACTTCCTGACGATAATACTTTTATGTATATATTTATATGGTTATAAATTAATTTTATATTTATAATATATAATTATACATATATAATATTTTAATTTATTAGTAGTATTAAATGCCCTCAAGAAAAATTTATGCGTCCGTCACTGTGTGCGCGTGTGATTTGAAAAAAAATCAATTTTTCATAAGTTTATTCTCGAAAGTTTTCTGTTCCAATTAAAGTGAATGTGTAGGTTTTGAGGATAATTTAATTTTTTTCAAGCTCTTTTATTGATTTTCTGATGAAATCTCGTAAGCGTCCATGATTCGACCTATTAAATTCTCTGAAATCCAAAATACTCGAGGATAATTGTAATTCTCAAACAAACATTATGAAGTCCTTCATTGACATCTGCTCATTGCATTAAGGTATTTTTCATAATTATTTTCCTTTTAGTTTTTGCTAACATATTAGTTTGCTCCTGTTGTTGATGATGGTTGATATATGGTTTTAAAACTTGAAGGATCAACTTGATGATTTGAGTGTTTAACCTTGAAATTTGCTTCAAATGAATGTTGAATGTTGAGTTTTTTTTATCTTTCTTAGAATGCAAAATTGGTTTATAGTATTAAGACTTGTAATCTTTGAAGGCAAAATGCAACGAAAACTTTGAGGGAAAACTTTGGACAAGGATCACAAAAAGGGGGCGCTAATGTCATGGACACGGTAGTATCGCAAGGAATTTCAGCTTTGGTTCATGGAGAAAGGGAAAAGAGCAATCTTGAGCTCAAATTGGGGATCGATGTTGTGAAAGAGATGAAGTAACTGAAGTGTGAATGAAGTGGGTCGAAAGTGTTTTGTTAATTTTAATTCCAAAAGTGACCCAGTTATTGGCCCAATGCTGTTATGTTTAATATTTTGTTACTTCAACATATTATTAGCTTATGCAAATATGCCTAGGGCAAAGTAATGTAATTGGTACTATAAAAGGGGTAGTTTGTACCACAAGAAGGCAAGTAATGAAATAGCCATTTTCTCCCTAATTTTCTCTCAACCTTTCCCCATTTCTTCTATTCCTTCCTTCCTTCTTATTGCAAGTTTACATTTTTATCATACAAAATCGAATCATTGTTACAGAAAATTCATCAAAAATACAAATAATCTAGGATCCACTACATTTGGTATCTCAGAGCCATGATCTGGTGATGGCTGACGGTACTCGGTTGCGTGAGTGGCAAGAACAACAAAAACTACTTGATCAAGTATTGAAGACAGAGACTTTAAAAAGAGAAGCAGCTGAAATGAAAATACAGGATCAGATCTCAAAGTCCAACGAGGAAATGAAAGGCTTTATCCAGGGAGTATACAACAAGTTTGATCACCTTGCTAACACTGAAGTTACATAAACTGTGCGGTCATGATCATCATGTACTTGAACTTTGTCGTGAACATGTAAGGTCAGAATATAAAAACTTGAGCAAATAAAGAACACGAGATTGGTAACCCTGTTCGATCAACTGATCTACGTCAGGGGGACTTATCAAGTCCGAGAGAAATAGTTTACTACTCCATTGAATGGTTACAAAGGTTATTACACGAAGACTCCCGTCACTCGACCACTTTCCTATCCTATTCAACCTCTTTCACTAAACTGAATTGTGAGCTCCCTCACAACCTAGAATCCATCTAGTTCCCACATGAAATATCTCCCGAGACTCCTCTAAGGGCTCGTTTGGTTGGTAGGAAAGTAAAGTTTTTTAGAAATATGATTTCTGGGAATGTGATTCTGAGGAAAATGATTACTAACATAATCTTTATTCCGTGTTTGGAACACAATAAGAAGATAATGATTCTCTTTTTATTATTAAATTAAATTTAAACAAGAGTAGATAATTAAATATTTAAATAATATATTGTATCTTATTTAATATTACCAATATATATAATTTTAAATTACGAACCATATAATGTGTAATTCTTCAATTTGCATTAGTACTATAGATATTGAATGTAACATATTATTTGAATTTAAATAAAATGATATGATTAAAAAATAATCAATTAAGGTAAATATTGTATTGGTGACCCAAATATTTTTTATTGAATTGGAAATCAAAATTATCTATATAAATATTTTTTTATTGAATTGGAAGTCAATATATTGACAATGGTATGGTCGTCGTTTAGTCCGTAACATTGTCTCAAAAATGATATTATTAGAATTTTGATAGAAATACCAAAAAAAAAAATGATTGATAAAATAGTCAAATTTTGGTCGTCATTTCTTCAATGGAAAAAGTATCACATTTTTTAATTTATTTTTTTCATTTATAATTTTTTTTTATTTTTTCTATTTTATTATTTTATTCATTTTTTATTGAAATTTTTTAATCTACACTTAGTATTATTAATAAAAAAGATAATAATAAATTCTATTTTTCCAATTAAAAAATCCATTTTTTTCGTTTTTTAGTTAAAAATATATGAATCCAAACATAATAATAATTTATAAAAAAAATAAATAATAATAACACCAGATTCCCAAAAATAAGGAAAAAGAATACTTACTTGGAGTAGGTATTCAGAATCCAGGAAAGTTTCACAATTTTCCTAGTTTTGAGGAATATGATTCCTTTCCATATTGCATAAAAAATGAACCAAACACAGTAATGTTAAAATAGGAAACCAAATTACTTTCCCAAGTCAGATTCCGTACCAACCAAACGGGGCCTAAGTGTGTATGAAAGTGAGTTTCAAACACAGACTAGAAACACAATGATCTAATCGATCAAACCTAGTCTACCCGAATATTATATGCTTCGAATGTGAAGTTTTTTAACTCTCAGCCCTTTAGTGTATTAGTAAAAATCCGTGTCACCTAAACTAGTCTGAATCAGAGGCTATTTATAAGAAATAGTTATAGCCTAAACAAGGTATTCAGAAGTCCTATTTTGACTAGGATTTAACAAGGAAACAATTTCCTTAAATAAATCGGACTTTCCTAGTTTAGATGCATTCCTTGAATAGAACTCCTTCTTTCCTTCTTGATCTTCATCACGAATAAGGCAGCTTCTATTCTGAAACATCTATCTTGAATCTGCAGCTTTAATTCCTTGAATCTAGCATGGCACATCTCTTGAAAACTCTTTGGACAACCATCTACATGATCATGTCTCTAAATATGATTAAGTACATGACTTGATCTTTAATCAGATTGGCAGCGGAATGTTCACAGAAATGTCCAAAACATGTTATTCGAACATGAATAACCAAAACCTTTTTGTGTTTTTTTGAAATTGCCATAATATCTAAACAGATAATGACAATGCCGAACACCTTAGTGCAGATGGCACTAACAATCTCCCCCTTTGTCTTTATCTGGTTGCAAATCAGCTCCATATTTTAAAAGAACACAACCTTTGAACTGTAGGATCATGTACTTAAAAATATACTTGGATGTTGTGAAGAACATCATATGATCCAGCTGTGTTTCACTTTCTTATCAGCTTATACCTGCTCTGCTATATTGATTTTTTCTTTTATATTTTTATCTTTTGATAGCAGTTTCAATTTTTTAGCAGATATGAATCATATAGGGAAGAAAAATCTATTCCATAACAAAATAGCTAATACAAGCTATTAAAGCAGAAACAAAATACCTTGCAAAACATGATGCAAGATAAGTAGAACAGAAAATAAAAAAAAAACTTATATTGCATTACTCTCCCTATTTGCCATCGAGAAAGGCAAATGAGTAATAACCAGCAACTATTCGGATTTGTCAGGGTCTTGATCAACATCATCTTGTTCAGATCTTCCTTCTGCTTTAGAGCCTTCTCCTTCATCTTCAGCTTCTGTCTCTTCATCAGCCTCTTTCTCGGTCTCAGCCTCCTCTTCTTCATCAACTTCTTCTTCAGCAACCTCCTGTTCTTCTTCATGAGCCTCTTCTGCAGTCTCTTCTTGGATAACTTCAGCTTCCTTCTCATGTACTGTAGTATGTGATTTCCTTCACTTGGATACTGGAGTAGGCTTCTTCTGAGCAGCAGCTTCGGCAGTACTTGTAAGCTTGTGCAAGTTATGAACATTCTCAGGAACATCTACTGCTGGGAAGGTAAAATCTTCTCCTGATGAAAGATCAACAATCATTGCTTGAATCTTCATCTTGTCAGAAGTATGCTAAAAAATCAGACGAGCATGAAACTCCAAGCTTCTTTCTAGAAACTTTAGCACAACACTCTTAGGCGATGATTCCTCAACAGTATCATCCATTCCTTTTTTGGATGACAGGTACTGCTTGAACTGGAGGCGAAGGTGAGGATCTCCTATTTTAGGAGCAACCTTGATCACAAGAGGCTTGTTGAGAGAAACAACTTTCTCCTTCTTTGAAGAGACATTCTTCTTTTGTTGCCTGATTAGGCTATAGATCAGTGAATGATAGCATAGAGGTCCCTTGACCACTGTAGATTCAGCACTGCCGATGATCTTGCTGAACATAAACTCATCATAATTGAACTGTTTTCCAGTTCCGAGATGATACAGAAACTTCCCTTGAGCTTGAGTCACTGCTGCTCTGTGCTTTGTGGGTAGCCAATTGTGGATCAGAATTCTAAACAGAGCACCATACTTGTGAGTTAGCTTGGAAGTTGAAACAGTCTGCGGATGTGATGGCCATTTGTTGTAGATACCCTGGGTCAGTTCCTCAGAAACCATCCCCACTCATCAATCTCCTTGTACTCTTCCTCAGATACATATCCCAAAAATTCATTAATGAGATCTGGAGAAAACTGCAGCATCTCTCCTCTAACAAACACTTTCTGAAAATCTTTAGACTCTGGATCATCAATCTCTTTGGTTAGATTACAGTAGAACTCAGACACAACTTTAGGCACAAACTCTTGCACCTTCTGCACGGTTCCTAAAAGACCAGCTTCCTCCAACAAGGTATACACACACCAGTAGCCAACAATGTATCCTTGTCTACCTTCTTTTTAGAGATCATAGACCTCTGCTTCACTCTCTCCCACAAATCAGCATGCTTTGAAGAACGAAAGATAGATTGGCTTGAAGTACCTGGAACACGAACAATCTATTTGAGAGCTTCAGACTCATGTTCACTTGACTGTGAGTGAACATCTTCAGGTACATCTTTTAACTGGACAACTTTCTTGGCTTTCTTGGAAGGACCAATCATCTCAACAACTTTCTTCTATAATGGTGAGGGTGGCTAATGGTAACATAATGATAACTTCTACCAGAGTAAATAGGTTCAGATGGACTATTCAAGGTCATCAGTACACCTACTCACCAAGGACCCTAACTATTAAAGGTTGTGATCTAATATTAGGGGGTGATTGGCTTAAGGTATACACCCTAAATTGAATTAGATTATGATAAGATGACCTTCACAGTCAGCTGGATGGGAAAAATGATTAAAATACATGCCTTAAACTCAGCAGGGGACTGTCATATGATCTCTGAACATACATTGTATAAGATGTGGCATCACACACACCCCAGCCCAGTTGAAGAGGTTTTTATGGTGAAACTGAAAACAGTGAACCATGAGCACAATCAAAAGCTGAGGAGCTTGCTAGATAACTATAAGGATGTGTTTGAAGAGCCTCAGGGACTACCACCTAGCAGGGGTGTAGAACATCAAATTTTTCTCAAACCAGGTAGCACTCCTAAACACAAGTACCCCTACATAGTTTCTCATGAACACAAGAATGAAATAGAGAGAATTGTCAATGAATTATTGGATAATGGGATGGTGCAAAATAGTAGGAGCCCTTTTGCTTCACATGTTCTACTTGTTAAAAAGAAGGATGGGACTTGGAGAATGTGTGTTGACTACAAATACCTAAATGAGTTACCTGTGAAGCATGACTACCCAATTCCTATAATAGATGAGTTTTTTAATGAGTTAAATGGGGCCAAATTCTTCTCTAAGATTGATTTAAGGTCATGATATTTTCAAATCTTGATGAAACCAGAACACAAGTTTCTAACTACTTTCAGCACACATAATGGGCATTATAAATTCCTAGTAATGCCCTTTGAATTATATAATGCCCCAGCAACATTTCAATCCTTAATGAATCAGGTCTTCGGACCCCATTTAAGGAAATCAGTGCTGGTATTTTTTGATGATATTCTGGTATATAGTCCATCATGGGATGAGCATCTAAAGCACTTGGAGGAAGTCCTAAGCATTCTGAGACAAAATCAGCTCTACGCCAAAGAAGATAAGTGTCACTTTGGACAGGAAGAGATTGAATATCTCGGTCACATCATTACAGCTGGAGGGGTAGCTACTGATCCCTCAAAGATAGACTGCATGATTAAATGGCCAGTCCTCACAACAATTAAACAGTTAAGGGGATTCTTAGGCCTTACTGGTTATTACAGAAAATTTGTTAGGGGGCATGGGGAGCTCAGCAAGCCATTAACTACTATGTTAAGGAAAGGTGCCTTCCATTAGAATGAGGCAGCCACCAAAGCATTTGAAGCTCTCAAGGTTGCTATGGCCACCACCCCAGTCCTGGCACTACCTGATTTCAACCTGCCTTTACTATAGAGACAGATGCAAGTGGGAAGGGAATTAGAGCAATCCTAATGCAGAAGGGCAGGCCCTTGGCATATCTGAGCAAGACACTCTGCCCTAAGAATCGGGCCCTATCCATCTATGAGAGGGAGTTCTTGGCAGTGTTGATGGCTATTCAGAAGTGGAGACACTACCTATAAGGCCACATGTTCATTATCAAAATAGACCAACAGGCCCTTAAACATCTCTTGGACCAGAAGATAGTCACACATATGCAACAGAAATGGCTCCCAAAGCTTCTGGGATTGAACTATGAGATCCAGTATAAAAAAGAGGCACAAAACAAAGTTGTTGGTGCTCTGTCAAGAATGCCCCACTCACCAGATGGGTGCTGCACTCTCACAACAGCAGTACCAGCTTGGGTGCAACAAGTGGTGGATAGGTACAAGGATGACCCACTAATCACTAACATTCTCAGCTCTAAGCTACTGAATAGGGATGCCTGCCCAAATTATGAGTTAGTGGCTGATTTGTTGAAGTACAAGGGCAGAGTTATGGTTGGCAGTGGGGCAGACATCAAGCAGAAACTTCTGCATGAGATGCACAACTCCCCATATGGGGGGCACTCAGGGATTTATGGAACATACACCAGGTTGAAGAGGCTATTCTACTGGCCTTACATGAAAAAAGAGGTGATAGACTAGGTTAATAATGCAGCACACGCAGTGTGAACAAACCCACAGAGGGACCCTACCCTGGATTGCTGCAGCCACTACCAATTCCTAGTCAGGCCTGGACACATATCACTATGGATTTTATTGAAGGTCTACCTACTTCCTACAAGAAAAATGTAATCTTGGTGGTGGTGGATAGGCTCACCAAATATGGACACTTTATGCCCATATCTCACCCCTATACACCACAAACTATTGCCAAGGTATTCTTAGATGCAGTCTACAAACTTCATGGCCAACCCCTAAGTATTGTTACAGACATGGATAAAATCTTTACAAGTGCATTCTAGAATGAGTTATTCAAGCTTATAGGGACCTCCTTGGACATGACATCAGCCTATCACCCACAATCTAATGAGCAGACTGAAAGGGTTAATCAGTGCCTAGAAACCTACCTAAGGTGTATGGTTCATCAACACCCTAAACAGTGGGCTAAATGGTTACCCTTAGCAGAATTCTGGTACAACACCAATTATCACACAAGTTTGAAGGCCACTCCTTTTCAGGCACTCTACAGGTACCCTCCACCTCAGCAGTCTCTCCTACCCTATTTCTCTATTGACAACACCGATGTGAAGGAATTGTTGGTAGAAAGACAGCAGCTCATGACTGAGCTAAAGGCTAATCTTCACTCGGCCCAAAATCGAATGAAGGTGTGTGCGGATTCGAAGAGGGTAGAACGAGAATTCGAGGTAGGTGACTATGTCTATCTTAAGCTTCAGTCGTACCGGTAGAGCTCGGTGGTGCTCAGAAACAATGTAAAACTAGCAGTAAAGTATTATGGACCATACCAAATCCTAGAACGCATTAGAAGAGTGGCCTATCGCCTGAAATTACCTGAGGGGACGAAGATCCACCCGGTCTTCCACGTCCCTCTCCTCAAGAAGGTGCTGAGCAGTTCCATTGTACCCACGGCGGATCTGCCTTCCTACAATGACGACGGGGTCTTCACTATAGAACCCCACTCCTTCCTGGGGGAGCATATAATCTCGCAAGGCAACCTGAAGGTAGGGCAAAAATTGGTTCTTTGGGACAGCACAGGGAATGGACTCAAATCGTGGGAGGATGAGACAATTTTGGAAAAATTGATAGGCAAAATCGATCCTTGTGGACAAGGATTACAAAAAGGGGGCGCTAATGTCATGAACAAGTTAGAATAGCAAGGAATTTCAGCTTTGGTTCATGGAGAAAGGGAAAAGAACAGTCTCGAGCTCAAATTGAGGATAGATGTTGTGAAAGAGATGAAGGAACTGAAGTGTGAATGAAGTGGGCCGAAAGTGTTTTGTTAATTTTAATTCCAAAAGTGGCCCAGTTGTTGGCCTAATGTTGTTATGTTTAATATTTTGTTACTTCAATATATTATTAGCTTATGCAAATATGCCTAGGGCAAAGTAATGTAATCGGTATTATAAAATGGGTAGTTTGTACCACAAGAAGGCAAGTAATGAAATAGTCGTTTTCCTGCTAATTTTCTCTCAATCTTTCCCCATTTCTTCTATTCCTTCCTTCTTTCTTATTGCAAGTTTACATTTTTATCATACAAAATCGAATCATTGTTACAGAAAATTCATCAAAAATACAAATCATCTAGGATCCACTGCAATAAACAGATCCAATTAGATAAATAGTTTATAATTTTTTTATGTTTTATTTTATTAGTTTTATCATAAAACTTTTATCTACATTCTCTTAAACCAAGTAGAATTAGAAAGCATAAATTTTGTAGTTTTGTGATTTTTGGCATATTGATCTTTGTTATATTTCTTTAAAAAAATTCAATGCAAAAAAGAAAGAGAAGAAAGATTAGCCTTAAACCAACTAATATCAGAAATTTCATTTTTTTTTTATTTTTGTAGTTTTGTAATTGTTGGTATATCTTCGTTTTAATTCTTTTATGTTTTATTTAATTAGTTTTACTTTCTCTTAAACCAAGTAATATCAGAAAATTAAAATTTTGTATTTTTGGAGTTTTGTAATTTTTGGGATATCTTTGTTATATTTCTTTAAAAAAATTGAATGCAAAATAGTAAGAGAAGAAAGATTAACCTTAAATTAATAGAAAAAAATTGAGTAAATAAAACTATTAAACGTACCGAGTATAAAAGGAAATACTCTACCAGAAATTTTATTGAACTTGAATCTTATGACTATTGATCAGTTGTATTGCTTTTTTCATTTTTGTTTATGTAGCTGAGACTGCCTCTTCAAATCAAGTGGAAGCATTTCTGTAGCTGGAGAACTGTTCCTTCAAAACCAAGTGGAGCTTCACAGCTAAATTTATGTTGAATGATTGAAGATATTCAACATCTGCGCTAGCAAAAAAGAAAAGAGTTGATTTAGATTATTGTTTGCAAAATCTGTAAGCTTTTAATACAATTTATAATAAGTATTACAAAAATACAAAAGACACATAGAATGGAAGTATAATACAGAATAAGAACATGGCAAGACAAAATTCATATTAAAAGCATGCCAATATAGAATGTAGTCTTATTTATAGAGAATACTATAAGTGAAATGGCTCCAAACTTTGAAATTTAAATTTCGAATTGGGCTCCGTTTATGTGTGTTCGGCGGACTGATTTGGAGTTTAAAGTGAGTGAAAATAATTGTGCTGAAGACAAACCTTTTTAGAAACTAAAACAAAATAATTAAAAATTCAATTTTTGCATGGCTATAATGGATGTATCCTTTTTGAGCGGGAGGATTGGGCGAGAATTTTTGGCTAGACTACTCTGATTTAGTATATATATAGATTGGAAACGTATTTGAATCTGCAGGAGCCACCCATGTGCACCCACGAATCGAGCGTTCGACCCACAGACCCATCCATGTCCGACTCGCCCGTTATTGCATTCATTGCACCCATGGATAAGCCACCTATGTGTCATGTGCACCTGGATACGAGTGTGCACCACCCATGTGCACTCACGGATCAAACATATTTGAATATGCAAGAGCCGCCCATGTGTGCCCACGAATCGAACATTCGACCCACCGGCTCGTCCATATTCGACCCGTCCGTTATTACATTCATTGCACCCACGAATAAGCCACCCATGTGCCATGTGCACCCGCATTTGACCTACCGACCTCGTCTATGTCCGACCCGTCCGTTATTACATTCTAAAACTCGTTATTACATTCATTACACCCACGGATAAGCATGTCGTCCATGTCCGACCCACCCGTTATTGCATTCATTGCACCCACGGATAAGCCCGTCGTCCATGTCCGACCTGCTAGTTATTGCATTCTAAAACTCGTTATTGCATTCATTGCACCCACGGATAAGCCCCTCATGTGCCATGTGCACCCACGTTTGACCCACCGACTCATCCATGTCCGACCCGCCCGTTATTGCATGATCCACTGGCCCATCCATGTCCGACCATCCGCCCGTTATTACATTCTAAAACAGTGGTTGTAGCTCCAGTTACCAAGACCCAAGATCCAAGGACGAGCACAGACACCGGCGAGCGTGCGGGTGAGCCCACATCCGTGTACACATTAAATATTACACTCAATTGTTCAAACACTTAAATACACATTTTAACTTAGTTAAAAAATCAATGTACAATCATTAAATGTGCTTAAACACATTTCCACACTCCATAAATGTCAATCGTGTGGCCAACTTCAACAATTAATTTTTCCGAAAATTGAATTTGAGAAAATAAAAATACTATGATTATCTACAATAAATATAGATCAATCGCACACTACTTAATTTCTCAAAAAGTAAATACTCTGGTCACTAAAAATCGGATAAAATGAGTTATGACTCACTTTATTAAATCCAATTTTCCAATATATATATATGTATATAAATTTATAATATGCATTGTCTTTAATTTTTTAATTTTAATTATTATTGTGCATCGCATGGATACAAAATTAATTTATATTAATTATATTCTTTTGAGTCTGAGAATTACTTTTTTAGTTACCGGTGTTTTTTATAGCAGTGTTAGTGAATTTTGAGTTTGAAAACAAGACAACGGGCTAAGTGATTTGGTCCCCTTTGGATCAACCGATGCCCTCAAATTAGCTGCGAGAGCTGACCCCGTAAACCAAATGTCTCTTTAATCCGGTATCAGATTCCAGTCGCCTGAATTCGCCAATTCTGACGCCATCGACGATGGGTAAGTTGCCGGAGATTTGTCATTTGATGAATATGTCATCGTATTGACGAGAAAGTGCTTGCCAATTTCTCACGTCATTGGCGTATCGCTCTCCGGACCACACTTGATTCCCATGGCTATTTCAAGGTAATTTTTATATCACATGATCTTCTCATACAACTGTGTCGGGATGAGTAGTGCTTTTTTTTTGTATTCTTCTTGATTAATTGATTTATTTCTTGTTGAGTGGGAGCTAGGAATTGTATTGTACACTGTATGAGCTGAAAGAGCCAGTTAGTTAATGGCTGACCTTTCTAAATCTGTTATTTCCTAGAGCAAATGTTCTTTCTTGTTTTTTGTTTTGTTTTCCGAACTAAGCTGTTGATTATAAATCCCGCTGGACGAATTAAGGGTTCAAATCTAGTGCAATATAGGAACAATACGGACATGCTGATTTTATTTATTGTCAAAGTTTTGATGATTAGTACGTGCTTCTTCCTTAATTGTACGAGTATCATTTCCTCACCGACACAGTTTTGATGCTGTTGGTGGACATATGCACTTAGGCTTGTTTAATTTGATAATATGTAATTTGGTGAATAGATTGTTTAGTGGATAGAATTTTTGTTGTGATCAACTTAATAAATATCCTATGTATACTTTGATGCATTAAGAAGAAAGAGATGGATAACTTTTATGGCACCTCTTTATGTGGAATACATATCATTCATCTAATCACCACAAACCAAAAATAATCGAGGATCTTGATTATCCACCAAATTAATATCAAGAAAAAAGTAAACACTGGACGTAGA
Source organism: Perilla frutescens (assembly GCA_026008535.1). Taxonomy (NCBI): domain Eukaryota; kingdom Viridiplantae; phylum Streptophyta; class Magnoliopsida; order Lamiales; family Lamiaceae; genus Perilla; species Perilla frutescens. The sequence goes on from BRKX01000019.1 coordinate 10,136,605, forward strand.
TGGATAATTTTCAGTAATCCACCCTTATACACCAAAGTAAACAAGACATTAGTCTTTGAAATGTTAACGACACGATCCAATGTGATTTCTTGGATATTGGACAACTGTTGATTATTTTTCAACTGACAGTTTGAGGCGGGTTGCAAAATGCCTCAACCCAAGGTCTTCGTGTTTTGAGATAAATCATTCTCTGAGAACATCCCCAGTTGGACTCTGTTACAATACAAGCAGATTTTACTCACTATGCAATGTTCCTCATGGAGGGTTTTCATCACATATGTTTCAAGAGATCAAGGATATATTGTCGAAGAATAAGGTTTACAAATGTATCGATTTATCATCTGCAAGTTGCAGACTTTCCTACCGTGCCCAAATTGCATGGAGAAGGCTTTTCGAAATGTATTCCTATAATGGACCGATCTTGCCTCCCATAAGTAGGATAGCATGTGCTGTGAGTCTTTCTTTGTCTCGGTCGAACCTGGTAGCTCCTGGTATTCTGGCCTTCATAGTTGGAGAGGTAGCATGGAACAAAAGAAGTTTAGCACATGCTGAAAACTTCCCTATAAAAGATTCGCTCTACATGCATGCACAAGGTGGGCATGGTTTTGCAACTTCATTTATCTTTTCTCTTTTAGAGGGACTGATACTGGTTCTGAGATCCATATACTTGGCAATTTTGTTTTCTCCTTGCATGGTAATGGCTCCGTTTTCTGATTCTTTTGGCGTGGAGTTCAGAAGGTCCTGGCTTCATATTGTCCGACTAACATTAGAGAAGGCTGGACCAGCATTTATCAAATGGGGCCAATGGGCTGCGGCGAGACCTGATCTGTTCCCAAGGGATCTATGCTATGAGCTTGCTGAGCTTCACACCAAAGCACCAGCACATAGCTTTGCATACACCAAAAAGGCTGTCGAGAAGGCATTTGGCCGCAAGCTGGCTGAAATTTTTGATAAGTTTGAAGAGGAACCTTTGGCTTCTGGCAGTGTAGCTCAAGTTCATCAAGCTACTTTGAAATTCAGATACCCTCGACAGCAGGTTAAGCCTATGCTTGTTGCTGTAAAAGTTAGACATCCAGGTGTTGGTGAAGCAATCCGTAGAGACTTTGTATTGATTAATTTATTTGCAAAAGTTTCACAGTTCATCCCTACATTGAGATGGTTAAGACTAGATGAAAGCATACAACAATTTGCTGTTTTCATGATGTCTCAAGTTGATCTTGCAAGGGAGGCTGCCAACTTGAGTCGATTTATCTACAATTTTCGTCACTGGAAGGATGTCTCGTTCCCAAAACCTCTATATCCTCTGGTACATCCAGCTGTTTTGGTGGAAACTTATGAGCATGGGGAAAGTATTCTACATTATGTTGACAAGCTCGAAGGACAAGAACACATTAAAACTGCCCTCGCTCATATTGGAACTCATGCGCTCCTAAAGATGCTCTTGGTATGAGTTTCTGATTTATGCGACTTATTCGTTTTGCTTTGACCATCAAAACAGAGATCTTGTTACTGGAATCACATATCTGAAATTTATAATTGATAAGTAATACCACTAATTTATCAGATGTGAGTACTCCAATGTAAGTATGTAACAGTCACTATCGTACTGTATATTTTATTTCTACTAAAGTCATGATGTGTTAGTTTACATGTGAATAACCCTTTATTGTGCAAAATTATTACGAGTTGTCTTTGAGTTGTGCTGGGAAAAACAACTATGATGCAATAATTTGTGCACATAGCATGCTGGTACTTGTTCTTAAAATGATTGTAGTAAGTGATAAGATTTTTTATTTCAGGTAGACAATTTCATCCATGCAGACATGCATCCAGGCAATATTCTTGTCCGGGAATTGCAGGGCAAAACTTCAGCAAAGTCTTTGTTTAAATCAAGACCCCATGTTGTCTTCCTTGACGTAGGCATGACTGCTGAACTTTCTAAGAAGGACCGAGACAATGTACTGGAATTCTTCAAGGCTGTGGCACTTCGTGATGGTCGTTGTGCTGCTGAGTGCACTCTGAGGTTATCTAACAAACAGAACTGCCCATATCCAGAGGCATTCATCAAGGTGCTTTTCTAACCTAATTCTGATTGTTTTCAATTAAGATTAGTTCTGCTAGGATTTGTAAGTCCGGATGAAATGACTTCATAGAAATTTAGACCAGTTACCTTTTTTTTTTAGCGTTCAGAAAAAAAATAAAAAAAAAATCAGCTACCTTTGTTAGATGCCCCAATGCACACGAGTTTGGTACAATAAAAAAGACAATGAAATGGTATATTTTTTAGTTTCATTCAATGTTAATGGTTTCATTAAACTTCAACTTTTCTGCTTGAGATATAGTAGTATTGTTTAACAATTCACAACAATAAAACCACAAAAATTATGTTGTGTTCCTTCCACTAAGATTGGTCATTGAATTTTGATGATTACTTCCATCAGGATGTTTTTTTGAGTTCCTCCATTGCCTGCTATCATGAGAGATTGGTTATAAATTTTAGGTTGTCAATCTTTATGTTTATGTTAAAGTATTGTATATATGGTAGTGATTATATAGGCTTAAATTACGTATTTCCTTCCTAGAATAGATTAGCCTCTTTGTGTATATATACTTGTACAATCTAATTGAGTAAATAACATTCATAGAAACTCTTACATGTTTTACAGTTTACAAGCAAGACAATCACACCCCACTAAAAAAATTGGAGTTTAGAAAAGGACTCTTAAAATTTGGTGTAGCCGTGTAGGTAGTAGAAGGCTTTTGACATCAAAATCGCAATCCTGGCCAAGACACCAATCCTATTACCAAGTCTTGAGTGAAACTGTAATTTGCCTGAAAATGTTCCTTCCCATTATTTTTAGCAATTCCATATTTACACTTATTTTAAGATTTATTTGATTTAGAGTACTACATAGTTCATGAGTGGGTTGCTACTACAGTGAATGCTCATACATGATCTGACTTTGAATTTGCTTCTGGTTAATGAATGAAATCATTGGAGCTTCTGATGTGTGTGTAGGAAGTGGACAAAACTTTCAAATTGTGGGGATCAGATGACGGCGATTTTCTTCATCCAGCTGACTGCATGCAACTCATGCTCGAACAAGTTAGGCGTCATAAAGTCAATATTGATGGCAATATTTGTACTGTGATAGTAACTACCATGGTGTTGGAGGTACATTTCTACATTCTGTCTAAGTTTCTGGCCATTTATCTGCTGCATGCCTTCTAATATTTAATATATTTTTGTTCCTCTGATATCTTTAACTTTCAAGGATTCAAAGAGCAAAAATCTCTTATGCTGTTATGGGGAGTCTGAAAGAAAATGTAGGTGAAAATCTACGAAAATGTGTAATAAAAAATAACAACTTCCATTCTCGATTTGATTCTTGAACAAGAATCTTCCTAAAATACTAAATTGACTAGACAGGGATGATGCTAACACCTTGTTAAAAAACTATTCCAACTAATATGAAGTGTACAAACTTCATAGGTAAACAAAAGAAATCGGGAATGTTGGGCTAACTGTTGTCTAGCATTCAACACAACATTGACAGACTACCAGTGAGTTCTATTTGTTTGCTCCTTAAATAGATTGTGCTTTGAAGTAGATTGACCATTCCCCTCATCCTGTTACCTGTCAAAACAAATTAAACAAAGTGGAGAAAAACCTTTGCTTAAAGTTGTTAACAAACATGGATTTGGTCAAAACTTGACCATGACTCCCCACTACTCTTAACAACTTTATCTACACTCTAGCAGCTATTTATTAGCATGATACATGTTCAAAGTAGTTATTTAACACAAACCAAATCACCTAAAAACTAGGAAATGATTTTTATTTGAATGAAAACTTAATTGAAAAATTATTAGTATCGACAAAGTCAATCATAACAGGCTGTATTCTTTTAATGCATCTATATGTATCTTGACGTAATTGGTTAAGAGGAATGCTCCTTTCTGTTTGATTTAATATCATTTCAAGTTCAATAGGAATTAATTGGATGTTAGACTTTAGTTAAATTTGCTTGATTATCAACATGATGAATTCATTGTTTCCTTTCCTTTTCCTTTTTGGAGGGAGTTGGTTGAAGGTACAATAATGCCTACTCAAGAACTAGGTTAGCTACATCTAATAATTGAATACAAGTTAATGATGTTTGACTGAAATTATAAATTTGCATAATTATCAACATGATGAATTTCCTTTTTGGAGGGAGCTGGTTGAAGTTGCAATAAGGCCTACTCAAGAACTAGGTTATGCTTCATATAAGTTGATGAACACAAATTGGATGAGATGATCAACCCAAACAGCATATGAGTGCCAACAAGAACAACGATAGAAGTTTCCATAGTGTTAAGGGATAAAATAACCAACATCGATGATTGAAAAAAACAAGACAATTTCTATGATTCTATCATGTAAAACGAAGGAAATATTTTGTTAGAAAGAATTTGTAGTTTGATTTTATGAACAGTATAGGGGTTCTCTAACTAAGTAAGAAGCTTTATTTACTCCTATATCAAGATATGTTTTCTTTCACCCATTTCTTCCAATTAACTTATGTTTCATTATTTTGCCTTAAAAATCATGAACTATGATTGGTTTTGTAATTACAACACCTAATTTCTGTTTTACTAGAAATTGCAAAAAAAAAAATGAAAATTATTGTTGTAATCGCTACAATTCAACAGTTGTGTTAATTTGGCAAACTGACGAAATTTAGTGATTTTGTTGTTATTTTTAATAAGAAACTAGTAAAGTTTATTGATTAAAAAGGAGGTACTTGCAACAATAGATTGTGGCAACTCCCACCACATGCCTAATTCCTTTAGTCCTATGTACATTTACCAAAAATTAAACAAGGGAACGGAACTAATGTTAGAACGATGACTGTGTGTTACTATTAAGTTTTATTTTTCAAGTGATTAAAATGTCCTTCTACCTTCTCATATTGGTCTTTTTTTTTGTTTTTATGTTTTTCGCCTAGGAAATGGATTGGAACTGTTTTTCAGACGATAATTGTTATTTGCAACTGAACATTTTAGTGTGTAGGGCGATGAAGTTTGAAATTTTTCGAACCTTATGCCCGTTTACTGAAAGAAACATACAATCTATAATGTTTGTCTGGTTCTTCTTTTTCGTGTAGGGTTGGCAGCAGAAGCTTGATCCAGGGTATGATTCGCTAGAAGCTTTGCAAGCATTGCTTTTCAAAGTGGATTTGGTGGATTCTCTCGCCTATACAATTGGAGGAGTAATGGCCCCTTAAGGTGAGGTGAGGTGTTACTATCAACAGGAAATAAATTTGAAAAGATTACTTGTTAGAATAAATACGAGATTACTAACTTATTATTGGATGCTGAGAGAGAAATAAGCGCAAGTGTTTTCCTAAAACCAAATTTTGTTTCGTCACTATTTCTGTATTCCCGGTTGGCGGAGGATCTGTTAGTTTCAATGTTTAATGTAAAAGATTCTTGGGGTTGAATCTCAAATCATTTGAGTTAAATCTTTGGCATTTCCCTGTACGAAGGAAGCATAGCAGAACTAACAAATCAAATAAAGAAGGAAACATGCCTTCGTATGTAATCTGGGTGTTTTTGAACTGCTTCAAAAATTAAAAACATTATTGGGTGCAGCATCAATGAAACGTCATTCGGAAAGGAAGAAACATGACGAATGACGATATCATCAACGCTGCACTCAATGAGGTTTTTAACCCCTCAAATCTTGTTTCCTGCATTTTCGATCTTGAATTCAGTCCTGAAATGTTGGTTTCATTGTTAATATAGTACTTTTACAAAGTACAAAGTTGTATCAAGATTGTACTATTTCTTCATCTTACTGCATATTTTTCTTGGGTTCATTGTACTAAGATTGGCATGTAGTACGTTCCAATCTTGTACCTGTACCACTTGGCATTTATTTTATACCTGGAAATTCAACTCTTTTCAGTTCCCACGTTGAACAACTGAACAAGCAAAAGCATTTGAATTTGCAGAGGTAATGGGATGGGGTTGGTGATCTAAGTTTGTGAGATGATTTTCACAATTTACGATGATGTCATTTTCGAGTAATTATTAAGGGTTTGACTTGAATATACTCATCTCCCCACTTGTTATTTTGACAACAAAATACAATTGCTCGATCTATTAACATCCAACAGCTTCACGTACCGCACAATTCCCATACTTTTTTAAGGACAAAAAACTTAAAACCGAAGTTGAATCAGTTAATAGATTTATTTTAAAAATGACGGCTCAGTATCATTCTCGACTTTCCGCAACATTTAAACCCGCACAAACGATATCATGTCGATGTTCTCAATTCAATTTGGTTTATAAATGTGACAGCAGCAAAGCAGAATGCACGGGCCAATCACTATTTGAGGTTTGTTAATTGGATCGAAACAAATCACTTTTAAGATTTTAAGAGAAACCCTAACAGCCTTTTGAAACCAACATGACATCGTGCATTTGATATTTCCTAAAATCTGGTAAAGAAATACCTGAGCCTGTCACTCCATTGCACCAAATTGAAAATGAGGAAGCAAAAGGTAGAAAAAAAATGGGTATATAATACGATCACTTGCGTGTCTTTGCAAGTTTACTGCCATGAAACGTAATATGAGAAGTTTTCCACACCTCAATACTGGATTTGAAGGTCACTGAGGACAAAAAGCACAGCCAAAAGACTAGAGAAGCTTTGGTCAGAGCAATATCTCACTAATCATCCAGCAGCAGAGCAGCAGTAAGAATACATTTCAGTAATTCAACCATCAATTCTCTCAAAAAAGTATAAGTAGCCCATGTCGATTGGTGGATTCTTTGAAACCCCAACTTTATCATCATTGAAAATCACCCACCTACCACCTTTGTTGATATGAGCAACATAATGCCCACAGTGTGTGGATGTACCAATGTGGCTCACTAATCCGAAGAGTCGGTACCCTGAAAAGTTAACAGGAAAGCCTTAGAAAAGAATGCTAAAATATCAACCATCAAGCAACAGAAATTCAAGCAAATGCATTACATATAACCAACTGTATTAACCACAGCATGAACACTGCATTGCCAAGTTAGCAACCAAGCAATTTGTGCATCAGCACAGCAGCAATCTAATTCTAGTGGAAAAATTGTAGATGTCCAAGCACACAAACAAATACTTTAAAGGAATACAAAGAACTAACTTCCTTGTCCATCTGGCAGCGCAGCATCAGCCACATTTCCGCTACTGCTAGGTGTCGTATCCATATTTGACATACCAGAAGGAGGATTAAATATCCATTCAGTAGCCTTCTCAATATCACCACCCTGTATATAATCAATTACAGGACATTATAATCAGTTCAGTCGACCCGCAAGAGTTCCAAAAGAGATCCAAAATATTCCAAAGTCTGTTAAGCAGTGTTTTACCGTTTCCTGTAGAGCCTTACGAGCAACTTCTTCCTCAAACCCAAATGATATCAAAGTCTCAACTTTTGATTGATCAACAACATATGGAGCGCCCTTTTGAGCTTTAGCGATAGGTTCATCAATGTCTGAGGGGAAAATAATTAATCAATAGAGAATGCAGCCATAACCAAAAGCACCTATAAAATACATAAACTTTGCAATGCCAATCCTAACATGAAATACCTGGATCATTCATATGGTTAAGTAACCAGTTCATTGCTTCTTCCACTCCAGCATTCAAGGTATTAATAGCAGCTTTTTGACAATCAAGATGTTGAAATCCCATTGACGCAAGTTGGTTCACAATGTCCTCGTTGGCGCTTATCCCATCATCCTCAGCAGCTGAACATAATAGAGAAATCTGTTAGCACAGAGAGAGAGAGAGAGGACAATAGATGGTCTGACAGGTCAAAAACAAAATTGGAGCCTTCATACCAGCTGTTCTTTAAGATACATTAAAATACTAACTCTGTACTGATTTGGTAGAAGCATAAGTTAACACAATGGAAGGGTTACACTCTAGAAACCTTTCATAATCAACAATGAGATTTCACCGTGGGTAATGAAGTTGTCTTCTAAGACAAGTAGACAACAATCAAAAAGACATTTTGTCGCGAGTACGGGACCAGGATTGGGTAATATGATGATTAACTGGATGATCAAATAGGTTCGGTTCCTGGATCAAGCTATAATGACAAAGATATAGTTAAGCTTGTCTATGAGGGTTCTGACCAAAGGGCTCGTTAGAGAGAGAGCCAAATCTCATAGAACAAAGGATAACTTTCTTGCTTACTTTATTCACTGCTCATAGCCTCTTCATATAGATATTACAAGGACTCTAAACACAGAAAACTAGAATTAGTACATGATAGCACTCCAGCGGAGCTGTAGGAGTTTTATTATTGGTTATTTATTTATTATTAGTTATTTCCTTATTAATGGTCTATGTCTAGGGTTTGGTTATCGGGCTTTATGTATTATGCATGGGCCTTAGTAGTATTTATATTAATTTTCTAATTAGATTAGGGTATCTTGGGATCATTAGGAATTGGCGGTTAACGCTGGGCAGAGAACTTTTCTCTGTGGCAGAGCTTCGTCTCTGTGGCCTCTCTTTTGAGGATTTATATTTTCTATTTAAGATTTATCTTCACTCCATCAGTACAGCTACAATTAAGAAGTAATGTTCTAACTATTGCCTATAAGTTTGCTGAAAAAATTAAGCTTGAATTTCCAAGAATCAAGCTCTAGAAATCAGAAAAAGTTCAAACTGTAATAAACTTAAAATGGCTTAATTGCCTCTGATAATGCATTTGTAACAGATAATCAGCGTCCCATTTTTCACATCACAGAAATCAATGAAACAGCGATTACTTTCAGAAAACAATAGCATTGAAGATATCAATATTCAATAGCAAATGTGTAGACAAGAATTCTCTAAAGGGGATGATGCCTTCAGGGCACCATGACCTAATTGCTTTACAAAACAAAAGGAGACATGATGATAAATATTATGAATCATTCAAAGATCTAAATTATGTTATGTGAGTCAATGTAAAAACATTCTAAGTAGTCCACCCAAAATCATTTAGGAGAATTAAAAGAAGAAATAAGCAAATGATCACATACCACTCTCAGGTAATAATTCCTCCCAAGGTTGAAGACCTTTACTGCGCATATGGCTGATGTCTATGGTATCAGGAACATCTACATAGACATCTATAGGGGGGGGGAAGAGAAAAAGTACACAGTAAGTCTAATCACAGATGAATCCTATAAATTGCTTATGAAATAAAATAGAGTAGCAGAGTACTTACCAAGCTTTTTTGGGACCCAGCCCTCCTCCAAGACAAATTTTCTCATGTGCAATACCAGATAATCAGGAAATGAAGTTAAACCTACACTTCTGCAAAGACAATTATATAAGCTACACATGGAAAACAAGGACAAAACGTTCAGCATAGCCTGCTCAATATTTTATCTTCTTCAGCACAAGTGGTACTGAATCTTCTATGCATTAAGATAATAGACAGAAAGAATGAGAAAGGCATGATGAAGGATTTCTACCAAGTCCTATTTTGTGTATTTCCAGCAAGGTGACATTGTAAGGAGGAGAAAACTCACTTGATTGCAGTTGTCTTGCCATTTAATGCAGTACTGTAAAAATCATGCAACTCCTCAGGGGCAGCAAAGCAATCCAAACATTCCATCAAAGGTACCCTCGGGCGAACAATTTCATCAGAAGACCTGTTGCAGGAGGCATTAAGAAAAGGATGGAATGAAACGAATGCTACAGGGATAACAGGGGTTCAACTCACAGTTCTTCCCCCTTTGCATCCTTCTCAGCTTTTAACTTTTGGAAATCAGCTAATTCTTCTGACATGATAAAAATGATTATGCTAGAATCAGAGATATGATACTTAAATCATGCATCATCATTGGCTTGCAATAATGAAGTGAAGCAAACTCACTTTTGTTTGTAGCTTTATGGAGTGGTATGTTCAGAGAAAGAATGTAGTCACTTCTTTTGTTGTAGGCAACTTTTCCAGATGGACATTGCAGCCGCTCTTCAACACCAAACTTGAAACTTCTTGAAGGATCCAGAACTGGATTCCCAGAGTTGATCCTCTCAACTTGGTCAATAAGATGTAGGAAGAACTCCAAAGCATCCTATATAAGACTTACTTGTCAATCATTGATTCGTATACAAAACATTTCAGGGTAGGAAGTGAACATATATATAAATGAATTCATATAGTTAGAAAGAGATTCCCCAACCAGTGGTTATACCATACATAAGCTGCACGGCTGCACCATAAAGCAGCATAACCCAACTACAGGAGACAGAAACAATGCTCTAGCCTTTTACTAGTAAGAAGCTACAAATTCCCAGTGAAATTGAAAATAAAGGATGCCCAACAACCATCCACTAAAACATTTAAAAAGTGGCACCAATAAAACCAACACCATCAACCTAACTAAGCTGTGTACCCATTTGTCTATTAATTCCAACCTTGTAAACATACCTGTTGTCGCATAGTTGAAAATTCAGGATGATTTGCAGCAATTATGGACTTGAACATACGAGGGGGAATTCCTTCTTGTTTCTGAAAGTCAAAGGCAGTCGAAAACTAATAAAAGGGGGACAGAATGCATCTAATGGAAATAGCATAGTAGATAACTTGAAGCAATAAGTGATTCTTTACCCAACTTCACCATTGTAAATTATCTTATTAATTGCTGACTCTGTTTCTGGACACTCATTTTCTCACAAGCTCCCATACACATCATCATACTTGGATAATTATTATCCAATACAAATGACAACAAACTAATATAAGTGGATACATGAAAAAGGAGGTGCTTACATCCGTCAATGTAGTCTGTGTTGTATCTGTTGCGTCATCTTTCTGTGAGGAAAAAAAAGGTCATCTGCCGTAACAGAGAAAGGAAGAGCACTAAGCAAAATGAAGTCGCATACCTTGGTAGCTGGAATGGAATATTTTCCAGAAAGCAACCCATGGGCTAACTTTGCTCTGCATAAAAGATGGATGTATTAACCAATAAACGGAGGAAGTAGAAACTAATAATTTTAACCCATAATTCTTGGAGCAGTAAATTACAAGGTTATAAAGAAAGAGACTGATAATAACCAATGACACAAGGAAGCCCTCATCCAACAATTCTTCAATTTTTGAAAAATTGTTGCGATATTACAGCAAACACTTTTTATTTAGCAAGTTGTATATTAAACGAGGCAAGTTACTTACAGTTGGGTATTTAAGTCTACAGTTGGATCGGCTGGAGCTGAATCAAAAGCTGCTTTCAAACTTTGGTTCAGATAGTATCTAGAAAGTGAATCCAAAAAAAAAGATGGATTCTTAAGAACTAGTATAATGATAATAACAGCTCGATACTGTCAAAAGTCAATTGCTAACTACAAGTCAGAAGCGCAGTAACTGACCTTGAACAGAAGCCACGTGTGGAGAACACAACCTGCATAGTTGCAGCCAAGTAACAACTGCAAAGTAAACATATTAGGAAGCAATGTTGCAGAATAACATGATATTGTAATGCTCTTACTACACAGAGGGGACAAACCTGTTGCCAAGATTTACAAGTCCTGTATAACCCGGTCCAAAGAGTGGCTGAACTTCTTGTCCACTCTCTTGAATGCGGTTCCAGTCAAAATTGGTGTTTTGATCAAGTTCTCTCTCAGCAGTTGTCATTTCGGTCTAAACATATTACCAAAACCAATTCCATGATCCATTGTGGAGATGACAATTTTAACAATGAAGAAAGGGGAAAAGACTGCTTATGAAGGAGCAAATTATGAGATAATGACAGCTAAGTTGCCAGGGACTACAAGACAAAAAATAAGCTATATCTGTAGATATCCCATAAAACATGAAACAGAAGCTAAATATTAAATGCGACAAGTTTCATCCTTTTACCTTTTGCAAGGATGAAAAGTCTATGCCAAAATGTAGCAGATGCTGTGCTAGAAGAGGGTCCACAACACTTTCATCCTCGGCATAAGAGTAAACGTCTGAGCTGCCAAAGTTTGAATTTCATGATTATACAGGAAAAAGGCAATGAAGATATTAAGTTGGTTGTCACTCATAAATTAGCCCTGTGGCTGGTTTTATTTCTGGCCATTATTGAGAGACTGTTGTCAAAGAATGTATTTTGATGGCAGCATTGGGAAAAGATAAACAAAAAAAGTGTGTTTGGATGTTTCTTCAAAGAAAATTAAGTGATCTATTTCTAGTACTAGGACACTCTTGACTTTTTAATGTATTGTCATCGTCCTTCATTGTTGTTTATCGTGGTTACTAGAATGTTCCACTCTAGGTGTTAGGTGTTTCCATTACGTTGATTTGTTGTAGTTAGTGGATGGCTGGATGCAATAGGGTGTCAATTCATCCTTATATTGCAACATATGATTACTACTTTGGGAAAAGAAAAATACTATCCATACCAGGTATAACAACAAGCACATTTTTGTATCCAGGGTAAGAAGTGAATATAGACAGTGAAACCAAACTTTTGGCTACATGTTAACTTACCAACATTGTCAATCATGCAAATTAGTTTAATTTGCAGACACATTGGAAATTAAAAAAAGGCAAAAATCTTGATGACTAAATAAATAAAACTAACCCTACGTGAATAGCAACAGAAGAAACAACTGAGAGGCACTTAATGGCAGCATTGGTTTATGTATACCATCACGAAAGTCTGCCTCCAGCATACACCACATTCAGTACCCATCAATTTTATCAATAATATACATATATGTGCGCGCGCTACCATCGTACTACTTTAATGAACATAATGAATTTACTGAAAAATAGGATCACAAAAGAACAAAAGAAAAGAAACACCATCCCAACTATCCCAACCCACACACGATAGCATTGGACACATTTCCCAGTCATTCTAGCTTAACATGTCACTGATGGTGTTAAATTCTCAGAAAAAATAACCATGCACTCCAATCTCAAAAGCAGAGGACACAAAAGCAGCAAGCAGGTAGATAATGGCGAGAATGCAGGCATTACCTGCTGCCCCCAAATCGTCAGTTATAGTTCCAAGCTTCACAGCAAGAGGATACCCAGTTACACTATAATGATTAACTGCATGGTCATTTCCCCCAGTTCCATCCCAGTTTTTTCTACCACAAAGGATTGATCCATCTGTTAGGTTTAACCAGAGATTGTCCCTTTTATCGCATTTCTCACACTTCCAACCAGATGGAGGAACAATCACCCCATTGTCAAGCTGTTTTAATTCCATTGCATGTTTACTGACATGTTTTGTATCAGCAGTCCATGCAGCAACTTGTTCTTTCTTCTCAGCACCAACGTTCATAATAACAGCATCAACTGCTAATCTGACCTGTGAGTTCAATAAATCGCCATTCACCTATCTACTATAGTATAATTCGCAAATTTAATTAGAAAGGAAAAGGATACTATACCTTTTCTGGCAAATCTACAGATGGGAAGGGAAGGGTAATATAATCCGGTAAAATGACTATTTCATAGCTCTGTTCATATTCTGGGCCATTATTGTCAAATCCTCCTTCAATACCTGCAAACCAGAAACCATGCTGATTAGCACAAAATGGTTTCAAAGAACATAATGCCGCACTAGACATAATCTATGAAAATAGCATAGAATAAGAAGTTCGCTAAAAGAAAAGCATTTGGTGCATCTGACAATATCCAGCAAAAGGGCGAGGAGCCCAAGGTAAGAGCTAATCCCAAAGCCCTAGGACAAACATGCTAAAATGGACTTATCACAGTACTTTGGATATACATGGCCCCTGGATGAAGAAACAAAGTGAGTTGGTTTTTCAGAAGCAAGCGTCTAGCACAAGAAAACTACATAACCTGATATGCACCACAATGTACATCATTCAACTCAGAATAAAAGAGACCCAATCCTCAATATACATCGAAGTACAAATTTACAAATTTACAAATTTACAAATTTACAAATTTACAAGTAAAAACCAAGATGTGTTTCCCAGTTATAAGTATGCCTAATACGAAAGCGCTCCACTTGAGATTTAATTCACTCAATACCTATGGCTAGGAGTGTCGGTTTCTTTGATGGTCTATCTTCGGAAACTGGCTTTTGCGTCTCTTTGATGTGCAAATAAACAGGATTCCCCGTCTTCTCAAAGTTCCAAGCCACAAACTCCTTGCCGAAAGCAAGAAACGAATTCATATCTACAAATAGTCCACCTTCTGATCTCTGCAATTAAATAAAAAAAAAAATAACATTACAGAGAGAACTTGTAAAATATTAGTGCAGCACTCCATGCAGAATAGGGCAACGCACAAAACAGATAAACAATATGCATTTCCGTAGCTCCGAATCTTCACTCAGAAATTAAAAATCTCTATGAACTCCACCATCGAATTCATATATACAAACATTCCACCTACTAGTCGAGCAACAATAATACCACTCGAAGTACGTGGCACACTTAGTTCTTTCTAGAGTCGATCCTTCCCAAAAAATCTTCTCACGCCATCCCACAAACCCTAATTTTGTAAACAATCAATCATAGAGCAAACACAATAACAGAAATAGGAAAACAATTCTAAATGAGAATCACACTAGTTCCCACTGCATTAAAAAGATCCCAACAGTCAACACAGACACACATTGATAAGCATGCCTACATTCAGAACTATAGCGTGAAAACAACGGAGCAAATACATACCGGAGTATCGAACGAAATGCAGCATTCCTGCTTGTAGATGCGATTGGTCGGCTCGGGAATTCGAACACGAGAGAGATTTGATCGGAGCAGCTCCATGAGTTATTCTTTTTCCTGAAAAAGAAATTTGGAATATAATTTCCCCTTTCGCAAGCAGACGATGGGTTGCAGAGCGAGAAAAAGGCAGAGAAGAAATGGTCGACTTAGAGTGTATATATTGTTTGCCCTAAGTCTTGGCGGAGTGCCGAGTGAGACAGTGATGAGAGAGAAGAAAAGCAAAAGGGAAGATTTTTTGGCGTGTTGGTGCAGTTTTCCAAATGTTTTCTGGGACTTATTATATAAGATACAGTAATTATTTTCTTTTCTTTTGGGAAATAAAATTAACAGAATTAAAACAAGGTAACTCCACTGCAACTAAGTCGCGTTATAGCCCTCAAATTAACTAGCGATTCTCATCCGCTATTTTTAGCTTCTTTTTTTTAACTAATCGTGTAAATATTTTTATTAATATTTTAATAATTTTATATACACACGCATAAATTTTATATCACGATTGTTGGTTGTTTTCTTAAACATATTTGTCTTATGAGGACCTAGCTAGTTATGTATATTTGCACAAATAAAGAGGCATGAATGCCTTTTACATATAGAATTATCACTTAATAAAAGGCAACATATGAACCTTTGTTAGTGTTGTTCATGCATTGAGACCATTGTCAATACCGAAATAACATATTATGATGTTTTAGGTGTTGTGTTACGTTGAAGTTGTGGATGTTGTTTAGAATGGACAAACAAGAATGAAAACGGGAGATTTCAAACTTAGTGTTCCTACATATGTTCAGAATATTACTTGAAGATTTCAGAGTAGATGTTCGCACCGGTGTTCAGAACAATATATGAAGAAGCGAGACTTCAAAAAGTGTTTATGAACGTGTTCAACTGGGAGTTCAAAGCGAACGTCATGAATCATCTTCAAATCAATGAATGATGTTTCCATGAAGATTGTGAAAAGCAAAATGTTGTTGAGTACTTGTCTGGAGATGTTCTAGAAGATTCCGACATTCCAACAACAAAAGATCAAGATCGAAGTTAACAAAGAATCTACAAGACGCTTCAAAATGAAAGTCTTTCCAAACTAGGAGTCCATGTACTGTCAATTTGGTTAAAGTGGAGGGAGCCAATTCGAAAACATTAATAAGTGCAAAAACCTGGCCCAAAACAATGCTTTGCCTAAATTAATTGAGTATCATGAAAGTGTGTTCTTGATAAATTAATGTGGTAAAAATTAAAACGCATTTTGGTCATCATATTAGAAAAAAAATAGTTGTATCATTTTTATTTTAAGTTGCTGTAAGCCCTGTAAATATATCGTTGGTCACCGTACAACATTGATGCCTTCTTACGGAATATGCCACTGCTCATGTGCAACCACACTTGGAAAATAGGTGTGATAAACTCACACTTAACGGTGTTGATATGATCCAAACTCAATATTTTTGATCTTAAACTTATATCACCTTATTACTACTAGAAATGAAAAGAATGGACACTATGTTTTTTGTGATTTTGAATAAAGCTAAAGTATAATTTTAGTTTTTAATTGAATCTTGTTTATTATATGTAATCAAGGCTCATGTGTTGCCTTTTATTAAGTGACGCTAAAGTATTAGTTTTTAATTGAAATTTGTGTTCACTACATGCATGAACGGAGTCATGATTTTTAGTTAGGAGGGGCGAATTTTTTCGAGTTCCAAATTATAAAAACTAATTATATGTAAATATATATCAAATCATCAACAATAATTTGTTCGACAATATATGAATATTTTGCTCAGAAATATTCAACAAATGACAAAAATATACTAATATACTTTATCTTATAACAAGATTAGTCAATTATCAAGTCTCTCATATGCATCGTAGAATATTATTCTAGTAGAATTAACTTTGCAAAAATAAAAAAGAACAAATTATTATATCATATCACATGTTTATCATAAAATAACCCCAAAAAATAAAAAATATTAAATAACTAAAGTAATATAAAAAATAATGTTCATTAATCTTATTATGTTTATGTATTTTAAGTTGTTCACGGCACTTCTTCATACCATCAAACTCATCAATGATTGATTCAATATAAAAAAATAGTTACTTATTTGAATTAACTAAATGATAAATGAGATTAAAAATTATTTTTTTATTTGATTTATTATCTAAGTGATAAATGGAGAATTAATCTATTTATTTTTAATTTGGGCTTTAGCCCAATCTAAACTACTTCACCAATTAATTTTGAAGAGGGCAAAATAAAAATTGTTAAAAAATTTATATCGTATTTATACAATAAAATCTCTATAAATTAATAAGGTTGTGACCACGTGATTTTATACAAATTATTATTTTATAGTTATATTAATTAATTCATAAATTAATATTTATTAATTTAAAGAGTGTTTTTATGATTCAATGAAATTGAATTTTGATTACATCAAAAGTCATTGTATGTTACTAAGTTATGTATCATATTTATTTAAATGATATTAAAATAAATTCATTTCTCATAATATTAATGAATATTAATAAGTAATGTTCACTATTTCTTAATAGTTCAATACTATTCATTGTGTTTTTACTAAAAACATTCCTTGTATGATGGTGAAAGAATATTACACTATATAAACATTGTAGAGGTCTATTTTCGTAAAAGCTCAATGATAAGGCCCACGCTCTCCCAAGGATCTCTGAGCCTAGCGAATAAGTATCGAGGCCCGAAAGTTCGGGGATTTAAGGAACCGAAGTCTGAGATGGGGAAGGTATAATCTAGAGGATGAGCTCAAGTGGAGTTCAAACGATGAGACTAATTCTAAGATGGACGTTGAAGGACTTAGTCAAACATTTAACGGTTATGAGAATATCCCTAAGATATCGAAGAAATCCCTTAAAAATCGGAAAGAGGTTAAGGCTCGATCCTATATATATCACTAAGGGATAAAGAAGAAAGGCAGAAAAAAATTACTAAGTGAGCTTCGACTAAACAAAGAATTCTGATCCTTTACACACCCGATCATTCCTTCATCGGTCTCGATCAAATTCAACTTTATTCTTTGGCCTTACGAAATCTTATCGGTTGCCAGAGCCCGAACCTATTACAAAAATAATTATAGAAATTTACATCTACAATTTGGCACCCACCGTGGGGCTCTGATCAATCATATTGAAGATGATTGTCGATGGCCGAAGCAGTACGACCCCGAACCCTCAAGACAATCAGAGGGAGTCACCGTCTGTAACCCCTCTCGTAGGAAGAAACGGAGACATTGCTCAGGTGCTGCGAGCGATCCAGCAACAACTAGACTCCACCGTTGTGGAACTCGCGGCCATTCGAATGGAAAACTCAGTCCTTAAAGCTCGAATGGAAGCATTCACTCCACCGAATCAATTTCCCAACGGACTTCATCGACAACCCCCACGAACTCGAACGACCAACCATCTATGCGAACAGGTACTTTTAAATTCCGCTAATGAAACTGCTAACCAAAATATTGCAGGAACTAGCGAAGAACAACAAAATAAAGAAGGTGCCAGCGATCCGTATCTTAGACCCCCCGGGTTCGAAGGTATCGAGAACCAGCCTGGAGTCGAGATTGAGAGCAAACTGAAGCGGTTAGAACAAATGCTTACACAAATCCCCGGGGTTCCCACTCCCATCCATAAGACGGCCCCGACAAGCTTCACGGATTCTCCTTTTACAGAGGAAATCAGCCTCGTAGAGATGCCACCGAAGTTCACCTTCCCCTCCATGAAATTGTTCGATGGCACTGCTAACCCCGACGACCATATAGCACAATACAACCAGAGAATGTTCACCACTTCGATCCCGTGACAAAGTAGGGAGGCCAGAATGTGTAAGGGTTTCGGAAGCAGCCTATCCGGACCAGCACTCCAGTGGTTTACAAGTTTGCCAAACTCATCGATCTCCACATTCGCTCAGCTCAATGATCTATTCATCGAGCAGTTCGCTAGTAGCCGAAAGATCGAGAAACATGTATACGACCTTTACACAGTAATCCAGAGACTAGAAGAAACCCTACGAAGCTTCGCAAGGTGATTTAATAGAGAAAAAATGTCGATCCCAGGATGCAACATCGACACCGCTGTATCAGCCTTCAGAAAAGGTTTAAAGAGGGGTTTAGACCTCTACAAAGAATTAACCAAATATCCATGCAAAATGATGGAAGACGTCCTCGCCAAAGCATGGGCACAAATCAAATGGGAAGAAGATGAAGCAAATTCGTCCAAGTTTAAACCCCGAAATGATCCACCCCGCAAGGAACACAGGTCCCACATTAGAAATGAGAGGTATCGAGCAGACCTCTATCCTCATAATCTTAGATTCGATCCCAGAGATAGGAGAATACCCGAGCACCCGGACAGAAGGTTACCTCAGTATAATCTTTGCATAACGCCTTCGGAAGCCGTAAATGCGATGAAAGGGCTCGGGCAAAACGTCAAATGGCCTCCAAAGATGAGAATGCCAGATAATGAGCGAGATAGGAACAAATTTTGTGACTTCCACAACGATCATGGGCATAGGACAAACAACTGCATCACACTTAGACTTGAAGTAATCGACCTGACCGATCTCCTGACCTCGAAAGGAAAAGAAAATTGGAATCGAAGAGAGAACCATATGGAGACTCAGCCTCCAGAACCTCCGAGAATCGATCGAACCTTAAATTGCATAACCGGAGGTTCGGAGATTAGTGGCATGTCGCAGTCCTCAGCAAAGAGGCACTGTCGATCCCTCAAATATTCAGGGAACATACCCAAAGAAGCCGAACCTGATGAACTAACTACTCTCAGCTTCTCCAGTAGTGAAGTATCTGAACTCTCACACCCACACCACTATGCACTTGTCATTTCCCTTTTAATATCGAACTGTTTAATCAAATGAACTCTCATCGATAACGGGAGTTCCTCTAACGTGATCTTCCTTAGTACGTTGAAAGGAATGCAGGTGAAAGAAACAGACATTGTAAAGAAGTCAGCAATACTGATCGGCTTCAGCGGAGAACACAAAATGACCTTAGGAGAAATCACGCTCCCCACTTACATCGAGGGGGTTAACCTCCTCACCAAATTTCATGTAATAGATGCACATTCAGCGTACAACGTGATTATGGGACGACCCTGGATTCATGAGCTCTGAGCAGTACCTTCGACATACTATCAAACCATGAAATTCCCTACTCCGTGGAGGGTTCGATCAGTACAGAGAGAACAGGTCTCATCTAGAGAATGCTATATCACTACTTTCAAACAGAAAGGACTCATCAAGGTCAATCAGATAGAGGTCGGATCAACCTCCGCGAGCATAGAAGATCGAAATTAAGAAGAACCAGAAATCGAAGACCTCTATGAAGTACAGATTCATCCCAGATCATAGGGTATCCATCAGGTCCAGATTAACCTCGGACATCAGAGAACAACTGATCGCGTTCATCAAAGAGCATCATGACTGCTTCGCATGGTCATTCGAAGATATGACAGGTATCGACCCTTCCATTATAGTTCACAAATTGCAGGTAGACCCGGAAAAAACTCCCGTCAAACAAAAAAGATGAAAGTTCACCCCGGAAAGAAACAAAATCGTGGACGAGGAAGTAGGCAAACTGTTAAAGAACGAACACATCCGTGAGGTTCATTATCCAAAATGGTTAGCAAACATCGTAGTGGTCAAAAAGAAGAATGGAAAGAACTGGTTATGTATAGACTTCACCGACCTCAATCAGGCGTGCCCTAAAGATTCTTTCCCCCTCCCACATATAGACGCCCTAGTCGATGCAACGGTAGGTCACGAGCTCATGAGCTTCATGGACGTCTTCTCAGAATACAAACAAATCCTCATGCATCAAGAGGACCAAGAAAAGATAGCGTTCATCACACATCGAGGTATGTTCTATTATAAAGTTATGCCTTTCAGACTAAAAAATGCAGGTGCAACGTATCAAAGGTTGGTAAATTAAATGTTTGAAGAGCTCATCGGAATAACAATGGAAGTATATATCGACGACATGCTAGTTAAATCAGTACGAGCTTAGGACCATATCATGCACCTATGGCGAACCTTCGAAGTCCTACGCCGATACAACATAAAGTTGAACCCCGCCAAATGCGCTTTTGGAGTAACATCGGGGGGAAGTTCCTGGGGTACCTGGTAACAAAAGGAGGTATCGAAGCCGACCCAAGCTAAATGAGAGCAGTTCGGAATATTCAACACCCAAGAAACCCGAAAGACGTCCAAAAACTGACCGGTCGATTAGCAGCTCTCAGCCACTTTATATCTAAATATTCAGAAAGAAGCCGAGCGTTTTTTCAGACTCTACGAAAGAACAAGGACTTTGAATGGACTCCGAAATGCGCCAAGGCCCTCGAAGACCTCAAAGAATACCTCGCAAGTCCACATCTTTTATCCAAACCAATCAATGGTGAGGTACTCCTCGTTTATTTATCCGTTTCTACTAACTCTGTCAGTGCAGTTCTTGTTAGGGAAGATGAAGGAAGACAACACCCTGTATACTATGCTAGCCGCTCGCTGCTAGACGCCGAGACCAGATACCCGCAACTCGAAAAGCTGGCCTTAGCACTTGTCATGGCTTCCAGGAAAATGAAACCCTATTTTCAAAGCCATTCAATAAAAGTGGTCACAGAGTTCCCCTTAAGAGCCGTGTTAAGAAAGCCAGACCTCGCGAGAAGATTGTCAAAATGGGCTATCGAACTTGGAGAGTATGACATAGACTACGTTCCCCGAACATCAATTAAATCACAAGTCCTATCAGATTTCATTGCAGATTTTTCCCACGAGGCCAAACCGGAAGGAGAAATGTTGATGAACATCGAAGGCAACGATTCAAAGTACTGGACCCTCCAAGTTGATGGATCCAGTACTTCGAATGAGAGTGGTATGGGCTTAGTACTGATCAATCCAACAGGAATAATTATAGAAAGATCTATCCGATGCAGGTTCAAAACCACTAACAACGAAGCAGAATACGAGGCCCTGACAGCAGGATTGAATTTGGCAGCTGACATAGGAGCTAAAAGCATTCGAGTCATGAGTGATTCGCAATTGATAATAAATCAGTTTGAAGGAGAATTCCAAGTAAAGGACTCAAGGATGGTATCATACCTCACGGTTGCAAAACAGGCGGCGGCCAAGTTCGAAAAAATCAAAGCCCAACACATCACTAGAGTAGAAAAATGTCACGCCGACGCGTTGGCTAACTTGAGGTCAGCCATACAGACTAATCAGAACAAAACATCCAGGTTCTATACGCCAAATAGCCCGCTGTGTGGAAGGGTGACAACCCTGAAGTCTTTCCCGTCGACATCGAAATAAACTGGATGACCCCCTATGTAGATTTCTAACGGAAAATGAACTCCCCAAAGAGCCCATCGAAGCAAGACAAATCCAAGCAAAAGCTCCAAAATTCGCCATGATCTCCGAATCCTTGTACAGAAAGTCATTCTCAGGACCATATTTGAAATGTGTAAGCCCGACCCAAGCAAAGTATATCCTAACTGAGCTCCACGACGGTGAATGCGGAAACCATTCAGAACATAGAAGCCTGGCTAACCGAGCATTAACGGCCGGCTTTTACTGGCCAACTATGAGGGAAGACGCCAAAAATTATGCCAAAAAAGTGACAAATGCAAGAGGTTTTCCCAAATGAGTCACATGCCGTCAGAACCTCTACACACCGCTACCATACCTTGGCCATTCATGAAGTGGGGAATGGACATCGTGGGACCGCTGTCAAAGGGGTCGAATTAGAAATATTTTATCTTGGTCGTGACAGATTACTTCACCAAATAGGCCGAGGCAGAGGCCTTCGCACGAATAAGAGACACCGAGGTATGCAATTTTTTGTGGAAATTTGTTATTTGCAGGTTTGGAGTCCCTAAAGAAATAGTCACCGATAATGGCTCCCAATTCATAAGTTCAAAATTCCAAGACTTCTGCCACCATTGGAACGTCAAGCTCTCTTTCTCCACACCAAGGCATCCAGTCTCGAATGGTCAAGCCGAGGCTACCAACAAAACAATCCTGAACACCTTAAAGAAAAGGCTCCCATAACACAAAGGACAATGGGTCGAACAGCTCTTAGGGGTTCTCTGGTCTTATCGGACAACCACCCGGACCGCTACGGGAGAAACCCCTTACGCTCTCGCCTATGGCTCGGAAGCAGTCTTCCCAGCAGAAGCAGAAATAGGGTCGGCAAGAACTGAATGGCCGGATAAAACCAATGACTTCGAGCTCGAAGCCAACCTCGACACCATCGATGAACTTCGAGATAAAGCCGCAATGAAAATATCCGCCTACCAGCAGAGAATAAGAAGGCACTTTGATAGAAACACGAGGCTGCGAACATTTAAAATAGGAGATTGGGTACTAAGGAAAGTGTTCCAGAACACAAAGGAAAGCGGAGCTGGAAAACTAGCCCCAAACTGGGAAGGCCCCTATGAGATCGAGAAAGTTATAGGGAACAGAGCTTACAAACTCCGGTCGAGAGAAGGGCGTTCGATAGCCAATAGCTGGAACGCCATACACTTAAAACGGTATCATTTCTGAACTCTTCATTTCTTTATTCCTTAATTATCACTGCATTCTTTATTGACTTGAGCGTCGGAGATACTAAAAGAAACCCGAAGCCCAGGGGTTTCGACCCCCGCCTTCCAGCAAAGATCGAGGGAAGAAGTCAGCCTCGAAGCCAAAAAAGAGCATCGTACTTCTCCTTTCTTGTTTACCTCTTTTAATTTTTTAAATATTTTATTATCTATTTACTGACTTGGGCGTCGGAGTGACTAAAAGAAACCCGAAGCCCAGAGGGTTCGACCCCTGCCCTCCAGCAAAGATCGAGGGAAGAAGTCGGCCTCGAAGCTAAAAAATAGTACCGTACTTTTCCTTTCTTGTTTCCCCTTTTAATTTTTCAAATATTTTATTATCTGTTTACTGACTTGGGCGTTAGAGTGACTAAAAGAAACCCGAAGTCCAGGGGTTTCGACCCCCCGTCTTCCAGCAAAGATCGAGGGAAGAAGTCGGCCTCGAAGCAAAAAAAGAGTAACGTACTTCTCCTTTCTTGTTTACCTTTTTTAATTTTTCAAATATTTTATTAGCAATTTATTGACTTGAGCGTCGGAGTGACTAACAGAACCCGAAGCCCAGGGGTCCCTACTCTTGTCTTCCTGCAGGGTCGAGTGAAGAAACCCAGGAGGTTCGACTCCCTTTTGCTATGAATTACAGAAACGGATGAATAGCGCTTGCGCTTCGCATTTATTTCATTTTTTCTTTACGTTCTCTGAATTAGCCTCAGAATGAGTCCTCAGAAGAAGGACAAAATTGCTTATAAACCTACCACTTATCGCTATGAATACGACAATCCAATCACAATAGAGCCTCCACAAAATATCAGTCATTATTTAAAACTTGCCTACATGAATTATACAGAAAAAGAAAAAGAATTCACGGATGGTCCTCCACACTCCTCTCGACCTCCGATGCAGCCGTCTTCGCAGCATCCTCTCCAGTCTCGGCCCTTTTTTCTTCTTCAGCACCGTTAGTAGAGCCTCTGACTGCTTCTGTCTCTGCCTCGTCGTCAGCATCAAGGAATGAGAGATCAAGCTCAGGCATCCTCTCCTTGATTGCCTCGACCACTGCAGAACCACCCTCCTGATAGAAGAGTTCTTTGTAGGGCTCGAACTCTGCAGAATCGACCAACGAGGCAAAGTCCAAAGTCGCATGGCGGGTTTATAGCTCCTTGATCCTCAACTCAGCAGCAACCAGCCTCGACTCCAGAGAGGCCTTTCACATCTCCAAACGGGCTTGGTGGTCCAGAGCTTTGTCAAGCTGTACCTGAGCCCCGGTAGCCAAAGCACGAGCCGAATCCCTCTCAACGAGCAGGGCCGACTTTTCCGCAGCCATGTCACGCCTCTCCTCAGCAATCCTTTCATGCTTCTCGAAGAGCTCCATCAACCTCTTTTCGAAGCCCTCAGCGTATCCCGAGACCCGGCTCTGGAGCTGGTATTGACAGAAAAGGGCCTGTAACATAATGAACCAGTCTACGTTAAGCACTCACTTAAGGATAATTATAAGCACATGAAGCAAATACGAATAAGGAAAGATAAGCAAACCTTCGACAGCATTCGAAAAGCGAGTTGAGCTTGCTCTTCCAGACCATCTTTCTCGAAGTCCAAAGAAGAGCAGCCGTCAGCAATGGCGGATTAGACGTCAAGAAAAAAGGGCTTTAGAGGCACCTTGATGCTGCTCGACTCCTTCGAAGTCCTCTTAGGAGCCAAGGCATCGACATCGATCACGGATGGAGGTAGAAGAGAGGGAGTGGAAGCCTCGGGGCCCGTATGATCTTTTTGCTTCTTCAAAGGGGAGAGGCTGAAGGCGTGGCCCCGACTGGTCTTTTGACACCGGACGACGAGGAGCTCATCACCTTAGCTGCAGCCAAGGCCTTCACCTTATCATCAAAGGGACGAATCTTCAATTTTCCCATGTCAAATAGGGTTTGGCCTCGACGAACAACTTCGAACCGGCGGTCTTCTTCAGAAAGTAAGAAAGTGGCCTCGACTCGCTCAGCCTCAGTGCCGACTGCGTCTCTTCGCTTATGGAAACCTGCGAGAAGACACAAAGCACAACATTAGGGATAGTTATGATTTAAATTTAAAAAGGAATAAAGACAGGCTTTGAAGACCCACAGGCTTCGGCGAACGACGCTGGCAAGATCCTATCGATCGAAGTTCCAGCTGGAACGAAGATGAACCTCGGCTTTCAATCCCCCGATGAAAAATGAAAAGTGTTTATCAGAGGTGCTCGTTTCTCGACCTATTTGGTAAAGTAATAAAACCCCTTCTGGCCGAGGCTGGCCACTATTCTGTACGAGGAGTGTCATTTTCCGATGCTGGGTTTGGGAAACCCTAGATTTTCCCAGAGATAGTACATGCCCAGCATGTGATACCACCCTATTGATGATATGTGGGCAGGGGCAATCCCGTAAAAATGCCAGATCTTGGTAAAAAAAGGATGAATAGGAAGCCCTACCCCCTTGTCGATAACTAGGGTATAGAAAGCAGTAAAGCCAAGTAAGGGTCTGTTGGCTCTATCAGAAGGCATAGGGACATGGATCTCTACCCCCGACCCCGAGTACTCTGGAGAAGTCACATTTTTAACTAAGTCGTCCCCCACCTGTGGAGCGACCTCCGCGGCCTTAAAATCTTCGTTCGAAGAGGGAGAGCCCGCAGCCTCGGGTTTTCGCTTCTTCGACTTATCTACATGTTTTTTGGTGGCCACTTTCGAAGCCTTAAGGCGACTCACCACCGACCCTCCTCCGACACGAGGAATTATGGTAGACCTCTCCCCAGATGGCTTGGTCGGAGGGGTAACAATTTCAGTAGATTCAGAGACAGAGCTGGAGGATTGCTCCGACTCGACTGTCCTAGCTCCGCCACCCCAACTTCGGGTCCTTTCATCGGAATCACCACTACCCGACATACTCATGGTGAGAAAACCCTTGCACTAACGTGAATCTACAAGCGGTTACCAGAAGAATGTCCTACTCAGGATCAGGAATCTATGCCCAAAAACTCTGAGAGCCTACCCCCTGTTTAAACCCTACTCCTGCTCAAACCTGTCGGCAATAACCACTATCGACAGTTAACCAAAACTCCAAAAACCACCACCAGATTTATACATACAAAATCCACAAGAAAACCAAGCCTAAATTCTTCTACTTCTTCAACTATTAAAATAAAACCTCAACCAAAAATCAATCTAAGAATCCTCAAGAAAACGGGAAAAGGAATTAAAGGATAACCTGGAAAATTAAAATGCTGCCGGGCGCGGAAGAAAACTGGATTTTAGACAGAATGGATGCGTGCAAGATTTAGAGAGGAATTTGAGCAAAATCGTCGATAGAAATTTGGAGGGTGTGCTTTGAATGAGAGTAAGAAGGGAAGGGTTAAAAGAATTAATGTTTAAAACCCGCAAAGAATCAAAATTTAATCTGAGCCACGCATCTCGCGAATCAGACGGCTAGGGTTATAGGAGAAGATGGAAAGTCGATAAGAAGGGTTGAAAAGACCGCTTTGCCTCCAGGACCTTCATTCAGGTCTGGAGCCTTACGAGGTCAGCTCTCACGACCTTTTTTAGCTCCCCAGGACCTTCATTCAGCTCTGGAGCCTTACGAGGTCAACTCTCACGACCTTTTTTTAGCTCCCTAGGACCTTTATTCAAGTCTGGAGCCATACGAGGTCAGCTCTCGCGACCCTTTTGCTCCCTAGGACCTTCACTCAGGTCCGGAGCTCCGCAAGGTTTGCTCTTACAACCTTGTGATCATTCGAAATATTTTACGGCCATCTCAATATGACAACATTCATTACATGATTCTCGATTCTCGAGCCTCAAGTAATGAGGGGCTAATTGTAGAGGTCTATTTTCATAAAAGCCCAATGATAAGGCCCATGCTCTCCCAAGGATCTCTGAGCCTAGCGAATAAGTATCGAGGCCCGAAAGTTCGGGGATTTAAGGAACCGAAGTCTGAGAGGGGGAAGGTATAATGTAGAGGATGAGCTCAAGTGGAGTTCGAACGATGAGACTGAGTCTAAGATGGACATTGGAGGACTTAGTCAAACCTTTAACGGATATGAGAATATCCCTAAGATATTGAAGAAATCCCTTAAAAACCGGAGGTTAAGGCTCGATCCTATATATATCACTAAGGGATAAAGAAGAAAGGCAGAAAAAAATTACTAAGTGAGCTTCGACTAAACAAAGAATTCTGATCCTTTACACACCCGATCATTCCTTCAACGGTCTCGATCAAATTCAACTTTATTCTTTGGCCTTACGAAATCTTATCGGTCACCAGAGCCCGAACCTATTACAAAAATAATTGTAGAAATTTACATCTACAAACATCATATCAAAATTCTTTAAATTGTATCTAACAATGACTTCTCATCTAAAATCAGTTTCCAAATCAACAATTACAGATGAATATGTAATGTGAGTACAAAATCGATCATTTCACATGCACTAAAAAAGATTTACAATTGTGCCTCAATGAAAATTTTCATTTGAAAATTAATACATTTGGATCCAGTTCGCGTAAGAAGCACTTATCGCGTCTAGAACCGTTGACTTTTTTTTTGTGCAGTTTGAGAACACAACACCACTAGAACTTTTGGATACCGTAAGAAAGTTCGAAAATAATTAGTACTTGAAAATTTTAATATAAAAAAATGATATAAAATATTAAAAAATGATATACAATATGAAGAATAATATAAAACACTAATTTTTTTTAAAAATCAAATAAATTCGAAAAAAAATAAAACAAATAAAAAATCAAAATAAATAAAAAATCAAAATTAATTTTAGCTACTGAATTATTCCATAGCTAATCCGTCGTTAAAATTAAAAAAATATATATAAAAAAATTTAAAAATTAAAAAAAATATTTAACGAAGGATTTTTCCGTCTCTAACTTAACGACGGAAAAATCCGTAGTTAGTCTGTCGTTAAAATAAAAAAATAAATTTTAAAATTTCAATACGACGTGTATCGACTGATAAACATGGCTTTTACATGCATTTGAGTAGTTGTATGGCTCATATTCGTAGAGTAATGCACGCGTTTGTTGAGTTTTTATGCTAGTTTTGAGTTTCCGTGTGCTTTTTGATGTTTTTGTGTTTCTTGTGCAAGTTTGAGCTGAATTTGAGATTTATCCAAGATCCAATTCAAGGAGGAAAGTTGCTAGAAAGATAGATGATCAAGAGAGGGTCGCAACGCAACTTGAATCGGATCAATCGGACGAGAAACGAGGGAGAACGGAGCAAAACGGCGGAGCGTGTCGGAGGATGCGCGCTGGCACGGACCGTGCTGTCCGACGGCATGGCCCGTGCCATCAGACAAGTGAATTTCGGAGTCTCGGTAGCAACGGCACGGTCCGTGCCGCCTTGTTCCGAAAATTGGGCTATGTTTCCTTCCTTGTTGGGCTCTGTTTTTCCCCAACTATATAAGGCTCTGCCTTGCACGTTTTAGACAAACTTGATTCATTATTTTAGAGTTTAAAACTTATTTTTACTTTCGAGGTTTGCTGTGAACATTCAACATTCAAGAATTCAAGTTTCAATCAACGAATCGTCATTCCGGTTTTTCTAATCTATCGCATATTTATATTATGTTTATGATTATTCTTAGTTCTATTATTTCTATGGTTTTAATTATGCGTGAGTAGTCTTTTATTAATTCTAGGGTTTGCAAAGCATGATTGAAGCTATATATTTAATTTAATCTTGTTATTTTTCCCTTCCGATTAATGTGTTCAAATATTCAAGTGCTTTTGATTTCATGCTTAATTACTGATCATAATTGATGCATGCTAGCTAGTTAATTTGAGTCCTGGCAGAGATAATTAATTAGTGTGATTAATTGAATAATTTGATACACGTTCTAAGGAATTTGTAGGGGAGTTTAAATCTGTGGTTCTATCGGGAGTTAGTAAATTAACCTAGAGACGAAAGTAATAAGTTGTTTGTTAATCTGCTTCTACCTTGAGACCTGGCGGAAATAGGTAGATATATTTCTAATTCCTCACCTTTAATCGGATTAAAATTGGGAAAGATTAGGATTAAATTGAATCATAGTGGATACATGTGTGCTGCATTCCCTAGGATTAGTATTTCATTAATTGTTTGAGTTTGATTATTTGCTTAGTTAATTTACTTGTGTTTATTTGGTTCAATTTCTGTTCTTTTATTTTATTTAAATTCATGCCTAGTTTTAGTAAACTCATATATTGGTAGCCTGGATAATAGAGAGTTATTAGCTTAGTACTCAGTATTATCAAATATTCAGTCCCTGTGGATATGATACTCGATTCGCTTGCTATATTGCATTGTCCTGTGTTAGTTGCAGTTTAGTGCATAATAAATAGTGCATCAACTTTTTGGCGCCGTTGCTGGGGACTGATTTTGATTTATGTACTGATATTATTACTAACAACAATTTATTACTTCAGGTAAAAAAAAAGAGAAAGAAAGAAAAAAAAACATGGAAAATCTTGGTGGGAATGTGGAAGAGATGTTCAGATTTATGATGCACCAAGTAGATGAGCAAACTAGAGCATGGAGTGTTCCATATACTTTGCCTATGAATCAAATGCATCAACCACCCACCGAGTGTTAATGGTTTGAGCAATATTATCTTCCAATGAGCACGTTGGAAGTGCAGATGGAGCAAATGATCGACAGTGCACCAAATTTTTGGGATACTAATCAAATATATGAGTCAGAGTTGACCAATTTGGAGGATCTAATGTGTCAGATGGATGCAAATATGACGATTTTCAATGCTAGATTGGACAAGATAATAGATTCTACAAAGGAGATGGAAAGTTCTTTGATTAGAAGTTCACAGCATGTCAGTTCAATTCTTCATAATTTGAGCCTCCAACACCAACCAGAGCAATGCAACGTTATCCAACTGGAAAGTGTTGTATCATTTGAAAATGACTCAGAGGTGTTTCAGGTTGAAGTTGAAGAGCCTCCCAAAGAGATGATGAAATCCCAAGAATTAGCTCAATCGTTGCCAAATCAATTAAAGAAGCTGCAAGATAAAGTTGTGGAATTCAAACATCCACACAGTGAAGAAAAAATGTCTCAGCAGCCTGTCAAGAATGAACAAGTAATGGAATGGTACACCAGGGTGGAAAAATGCATTGCTTTATTTTTTATAAATAAAAGCAAATTTTCTGTGGAAGATACTTATAGAGATGGAACCAAGCTGAAAGCTTCACAGATTTGGAGTATACAAAAGGAAGAAGAACTATCTGCAAGGTTCTACCATGCCTTTGATGATAGAGTGTCGCAATTGCTTTAAACCGCATTAATTATTGAGGTATCGTCTAGTTAAAGACGTTAAATAAAGCAATGGATGGGAGGTAACCCATCATTTTTTTTCTTTTCTGCTTTGTTTTCTGTCTTTGCTTTTGTTTTGTGTCTTGTTTTAGTGTGCTAACTTGTAGAAAGGCGTTTGGAGCCCAAAAGCTATGCTGAGATCATCCATGCCAGGTTTCGAGGTCCTTTTCTCCATGTTGGTATGCGGTGAGTTCGTTCCAAACACATCTTTATTTCGTTCCCTCCAAACTTATTCTCTTTGCAATTGAATAAGTTTGGGGGAGGGGGATGGATTTACCGATATGTTTGGCACGTGTTTTGTTTCTTAGTGTCTTTTGCTTTTGTTGTTTTGTATCTTAGTGTCTTTTTCTTTTTCTTAGTATCTTTTTCTTTTATTTTTGTGTTTTTGTGGTTGAAAGCCATGTTTTTGGTGAACTCGTGAAATGCTAATGATGAAAAGGAGCGTTGTTTTGAAAAATATTGCATGAATTTGATGGATCTTGACTTGTTTGAATTGATGTACTCAAAATTGAAGTAAATAAAGCATGAATAGTCATGTGAGCTTTTTAAGCCTTAACTGTATATCAATGCACAGTTTGATTTCTTTCATGAGTGTTTGTCATGCATGCTTTGGTGTGTCTAGAACTTGCCATGGTTTCTATTCGAATAATCTCGATTATGTGTAGAATTTAGAAGTGATTTGAGGCCATCTTTTCATAGCCACATTAATTCCTAAACACTAACCGAAAAATTGATCCTTGCTAGCCAATTTGAGCCATAATTACCTTTTGTTCATGAACTTGGATGATAGGGGGTTCGGAAGGTGAATAAGGGTATCTTGTTGTAGAAAATAGTGTTTTGTGGGGAAAGAATGGAGATGTTGAAATTGGGGTAGAAAATATTCTCATAGGCTCGTGAGAGAAAAAAAAATAAAAAAAAACATAAGAAAAAATTGTGTGGAAGTAAAAAAAAAAGCCAAATATTGAAGGGTAGCAATTGAGAATGTTTGCTATTTATTGGCTTGTTTGTATTTTTTGTTGTTGAGATGAGCATAAGAGAATAATGTTTTGAAGTGTAAGAGAGTTGGAAAGAGTTGGAAGATGGATTGTATATCCATACTTGGATTTGGAGTTGAAAAAGGTTGTGAGTGTGTTGAATTTTCAAGTCACTTAGCCAAAAACTCCTAACCTTAACCAATGTCCCGACATTACATCCTAAATCAAAGACCTCATTGATCTTTATTCTTCTATGATTGAGCATGAGTGTTTTAGACGATTGACAAGCCTATGGTTAACACTTTTGCATTTGCATTTGATTCGATGAGCGTTATTTGATACACTTATGAGATGAGCGATACACATATCGGTGAGGTTCATGCTTTGTTTATGGATATTAATTGTGCTAAGATTTGAATAAGTTGATGGATGTTGAATTTATGCAATTAAAATAATTTTGAGCATGTTCGTGAAGCATTTATGATTGAGTTTACTTGTTCTCCTCCATGTTTATATTTTCTTAATGTTCTTCTCATTGTTCGAGGACGAACAATGGTTCAAGTTTGGGGGAATGATAAACATGGCTTTTACATGCATTTGAGTAGTTGTATGGCTCATATTAGTAGAGTAATGCACGCGATTGTTGAGTTTTGATGCTAGTTTTGAGTTTCCGTGTGCTTTTTGATGTTTTTGTGTTTCTTGTGCAAGTTTGAGCTGAATTTGAGATTTATCCAAGATCCAATTCAAGGAGGAAAGTTTCTAGAAAGATAGAGGATCAAGAGAGGATCGCAACGCAACTTGAATCAGGTCAATCGGACGAGAAACGAGGGAGAACGGAGCAAAACGGCGGAGCGTGTCGGAGGATGTGCGCTGGCACAGACCGTGCTGTCCGACGGCACGGCCCGTGCCATCAGACAAGTGAATTTCGAAATTTTTACTTTCAAGGTTTGCTGTGAACATTCAACATTCAAGAATTCAAGTTTCAATCAACGAATCGTCATTCCGGTTTTTCTAATCTATCGCATATTTATATTATGTTTATGATTATTCTTAGTTCTATTATTTCTATGGTTTTAATTATGCGTGAGTAGTCTTTTATTAATTCTAGGGTTTGCAAAGCATGATTGAAGCTATATATTTAATTTAATCTTGTTATTTTTCCCTTCCGATTAATGTGTTCAAATATTCAAGTGCTTTTGATTTCATGCTTAATTACTGATCATAATTGATGCATGCTAGCTAGTTAATTTGAGTCCTGGCAGAGATAATTAATTAGTGGGATTAATTGAATAATTTGATACACGTTCTAAGGAATCTGTAGGGGAGTTTAAATCTGTGGTTCTATCGGGAGTTAGTAAATTAACCTAGAGACGAAAGTAATAAGTTGTTTGTTAATCTGCTTCTACCTTGAGACCTGGCGGAAATAGGTAGATATATTTCTAATTCCTCACCTTTAATCGGATTAAAATTGGGAAAGATTAGGATTAAATTGAATCATAGTGGATACATGTGTGCTGCATTCCCTAGGATTAGTATTTCATTAATTGTTTGAGTTTGATTATTTGCTTAGTTAATTTACTTGTGTTTATTTGGTTCAATTTCTGTTCTTTTATTTTATTTAAATTCATGCCTAGTTTTAGTAAACTCATATATTGGTAGCCTGGATAATAGAGAGTTGTTAGCTTAGTACTCAGTATTATCAAATATTCAGTCCCTGTAGATATGATACTCGATTCGCTTGCTATATTGCATTGTCCTGTGTTAGTTGTAGTTTAGTGCATAATAAATAGTGCATCAACGACAGATTTTTCCGTCGTTAACTTAACGACGGAAAAATCTGTCGTTAGTCCGTCATTAAACATCGTAATCTTAATCCGTCGGTATTTTAATGACAAATATAATCCGTCATTAAGTCCGTCGCTAAATCGCGTTTTTCTTATGGTGTCAAGTTTTAAGAAGAAAAAACAACACTAGAATCAAATTTCACTAAAATAACTTAATTATATTTGTAGTTTTAGATAATTATTAATTTATGATATTAAATGACTATATATTTATACACGTGACACGCTATTTATTAACAAATAATCAACCTCAAGTGTACGATGCTATTGTAATACTAGGTGAGCAAGAGTATCGTATCCCACAAGGACTGAGACTCGAATAAATTAGCAGACTAAAACACAGATATATTATCAATATCTAGACTCTAAACTCAAAGAGGAAAAATAATAATAAATTACAAAGTAGAACAATTACATAAAATACAGTAACTAACACGAGGGCTTAACAAATAATGGAAACAGGGGATTCCAGGGATAATGCGCATACAATGGGTTTCGGATTGATTTATTGCTTATTTGACTTTCTTTAATTCATTAAAGGTGGGAAATCACTAATACGTTATCAGACTGTTCAGAGAACACATGTCATAACATAGAAATAATAATCAATGTACTTCACTACGGTCGGTTCTTCGCACACGTTATTACTCACAACCACGTTCTTTTGATTTAAATATCTATGCAACACTTGTTCACTTGGTCGGTCCTTCCAAGCATCACATAAAGTGATTCACATATTTTATCCCACTAATTAATCAGTCACGACTATAATTTTCCAATTAATTTGCTTACATACACATGTTGTGCCCATCAACAATACATATGAGAAATCTAAATTAGGGTATCAAATGTCCAATAATGAACGGAAAATATAATTCAATAAATTAAATCATTCAATCCATAGTATTTGCAAACCCTAGAATCCCTAAAACAATTTAGATAAACATAAATGAAATGAAATAAAACGGGGTTTGAATCATCATAAAATAAATATAAATAACACGGGTAATCCTCTGTGGCATTCAATTGTCTTATACGATGAATTCTCTCTCAAACACCGTTGAACTTCTCTTCTCCAATAGTTCGATGTTCTTCTCCGAGTGTAGATGTTACAAGTAGCCTCCTCTGTCTTCTCGGGGTGTGTGGAAATGTATCAATGGTGTATTGGGAGTGTTCTTAAGTGTATGTGGTGTCTCCTTATGTAACGCTCCGGTCCCGAAAGAATAAATGAAGGACGGGGTGTCACTTAAAAAGGAATAAGATTTGGAATAATTATTAGTTAAATAAAATAATTATTGGAAACTAGGACAATTATATTTCCCATAAATTTGGACATCATAACCTCTGTAACTAAAATAAGTCTTCGCTTTATAACAGATTATAAGAGTACAATTGGAACGACACATAAATCAACAAATCCGTACATGGGCAGACTAAGGTGATAAACAGATACCAGCAAGTAAAGATCCATTTATCTTAAGTATTAATAAGATTAGTCACATCCAAAGGACAAAAGAAGAATAATAGATAAGACCAATTCATAGGTCGACTGAAAGTAAACGGATACCAACATGAAATCAGGTATGACCCTTCTAATAGGTCGAAGTCAATAAAGGGATAATTGGTGGCAAAAGAACGGGGTTTCCTCCATTCAAAGACTTTTATGAATAAATAGGCAACGTATATTAATAGCATATTAGACATGCTATCATCAAATATCATGTATCAAATCTCAAGACTAAATACTAGATATCAGAGTATTCGATAGAAACATAACGGAAGTAAATAATATAATCAGATAGAACAGTAATTAGGAAGCTTAGACAATCCCACCAACAACACATCACCGGCCTCAACATCTCAACCTGAAAATATTTTAAAAAGAGTTAGGTGTGAGTACTAATGCACTCAGTGGGTAATTTTGAACTCAATTTGCAAATAAGAAATATCCAAAATAATAATACACAGCATATAGGAAACAAAACGCAAAAGCCTTTCCCATATCTGCAAACCTTTGTCTTCTTCTTTGGTATCCCTTTTGTTCAGTCTGTCGTCTACTGCACTATATAGCATGCCGCTGGTGGGAAAAAGGAGGGGTTACCTCGCTAATCCGATGAGAGTATACCAGGGGTTACCTAGCATTGACCCTGAGTGTGCTAGGGGTCGCCTAGCAGTGACTCCTTATAGTGACATCCGGTAACAGTGTATGTGCGGAGTTACCTCACAGTGACACTTTTAGTGATAATCATCACAACTGCAAAGGTGTACAATCCTGCTTATTTTCATCAATTACTTGCACTACAAAATTCAAAACTCCAGCACAAGCCTATCTCAGCTAAGTTCAACATCATCTTATACTATCTCATAAAACTTAGCAATTAAATCATAACTTAATCATGCTTATACAACTATTCCACAAGTATGCTCACATCCTAGTTACAATATCCCAACAATATTCCAATAATATTCTAACAATATTTCAACAGTATCTCAGTAATATCCTATTCCATAGCATAAAAATATTCAATAATTCCTCCTATAATAGTGATGTTCAACAGGTAGAGTATAAAATATTTATTTGGATATTTCTAAGTTATCTATTATGCTTCTAAAGAGTTATTACTTTTAAATTGTATTTATTCTTTAAAAATAAATCCACCTCGCTGACGAGCAGGTGGCGGCACAACAACTTTGGGGACATTGTCTTCTCTGCGAACAAGTTTTGTGGGTCCTACAAGGGTCGATCTTCAACTCAGAATGACAACTATATTTTTCAGAAATTAATCTACTATAATTGAAGCTATTATTAATTTTTATTCTTTTCAAAAATATATTACGCGACTTTAGAGACCTCGTATAGATTTAATGCAGAAGGGAATAAATTCCAAAATATTATTTTTGAATGATTGGAACCAAAAGATTTGTCAAAGGTTACTTTCCGTAATTTGCCATTTTACCCGATTTTTATCAGATTTGTATCACGACACTTTTTAACCATTCAAAAATTACGAAAATATTCAAGGACGATTCTATACATGCCAAGACTAAAGTTTGAGAGTTTTAGAATTTTTTGATAACACATGCTTCCGGTACAAAAATAACTATTTAAATTAAATAATCGAGATTATTCAAAACTCATCCGAAAATTATGAAATTCGACGGGAAAGTAGGAAATATTATTTCGAGTAACTTTCGTGAACAAACTTTTTTGATTTGACAACCCAAAAGGTCCGAAATGGGGGAAAATGTGCATTGATTGGTGATGCTTATATTTTTTGTTTTCCGGCAATTTCGCCGATTTTCAGCCTGCGGATGGCAACGAGTTCAACATATGAAATGTAGTACACATTTAAACACATGACATATTAAAATTTGGGCTAAAAAGTACGTGAAATGGACTGACACGACAACGATGAAAATAGGCGACTTCGGGGTGGCGTCGAGACGTTGCAGCGGCTGCAGCCACTCGTCGAAGCTCCGACAACCTGCTGTCGCTCCGGCGTCATGCTGGTGACTAGTCCGACGACCTCGTGGCCTACAGCTGCTCCGACAACATTATATGAATGGGAAATGGGTGCTAATCAACCGGGGGGGTTATATAGATATTTTTAGGATATTTTGAATATAATATTTCAGATATAAAATACTGATAAAATACTTTTTGAACTCGATTAAAAGTTGCTTTGTTTTATCGGGAGTTCGATTTATTTTATATCGAAAATCTAAAAATACCAGGAGGTTCATTGAGTTATTTCCTATTGAATCAATTCAAAATGGCATGCCAAAAATATCATTTGATAATAAAACGAGAAAAGATTCATTTTTAAATTAATTAAAAATTACTATTTGTTTTATCAAAAATAGTGTCGGGAGTTCGTTTGACCTCTGATTAAAAATCCAAGAACACCGGCAGATTCTTTGGTTCGTTTGCTATTGGAAAACTCTGACGACTCAAGTCTCGGGACGTTGCAAAAGTTCCCGATTAAATTAAAAGTTACTATTCACCATTTTTTACAGTTAGGACTTTGATTGACCTCAAATTGAAATTTAAAGAGTACCACTAAAATTCTCAGGTCATTCTCTTTCTACGAAAACCATTATTGATCACATGTCAAAAATATTTAAACTATTTTTTTTCAATTTAAATAACACCTACCTAAAGTCGCGTCTTTTATCTGTTTTACTTTATTTTATCTCCAATAAATTTATGTGGCCTTCTAAATAAATTTAGAAAACTTTTAACTATAATCCGAAAATACGAGGTGTTACACCTTACTGTTCCTCTCGAGTTGTCTGTGGAAATTAGGTTTGGAACACTAATTATAGATGAAAAACTCGTCAATCCGTGAAGCCACGTGCATGGGTCGACTGAAATATATAGCTGGGTCGACCCAGAGAGCTGATTTTACACAGGGTCGACCCAAGTGACAAAATGTGGGTTGAGCCACCCCTTTGTAATTTGTTCATGGGTGGGTCGACCCAACCCCTTTTTGATTGAGTTGGGTTTCGAATTCAATGGGCTTTGATCATTTATACACTCCAATAAGCTTTAATTAAGTTATTAGTTAAGCTCAAAGTATAATTAAATCATCCCTTAGCTCTCCACAACTTCAATTGATCATTTTGCGCCAAATATTCAATAAATTCATCAATTTAGCTGCAAAACTCGCAAACACATTAAAAATATAAAATGATAGGAATTAAAGCATAAAACCAGTAAATCACACCAAGATAAAAGATATCAGAACAGATCCAAAAATTGTGTACAATACACAGCTGTCAACAGGGGTCTTCCAAAATTATATTATCTTATTATCATAAATATTTATGATTTTTTCAACTAGTCCAAGTCGGAACCGTAGAAAAATATTATCTTAAAGAGTTTATTAATTTACTGAGATTTTTTTGTGTGTGTGTGTGTGTGTGTGATTGGGTGGACAACTATCACCCAACCCCCCAACTCCGTCTCTGACTACATGTGATCAAGGTTGAAATTGCTAAATTGTGTGCTGATCTGTAGTGTTCTTTACTTGTGTTCACTGTGGTACACGAATAATTGTATGAACAATATTTGGTCAAACTACTATTTTTAAAAATTGATTATATTTAATACAAAAATTGTAAAAGTAAGAACACTCTGTTTTAACAAGTATAATTCATTCTCTCTAAAAGAGACTTTTTTGATGAATTATAAATAACATGGAAATATTTTAAACTATTTATTTAATATATGATTTTTTTTTCTGAAAAATATAGGAAAGTGACGTGAAATTTGGCCCAAATATGAATTGTCCTTTTATGAAGACTAGTTAGTCAAGTGGGTGATTAGATCGTTGTGGAAATATTATGAGTTAAAATCCACATAAATTCATTTTATATCAAGCATGCACTTTACAATGTAATCTATTATTATTTCCATCTCAATAGCAAGACCCCTCTTACATTTTTGAGACGTTCCAATATCAAAGTTCCATACTCAAAATGGAAAAATTAGGGAGTGGATCTCACTTACTTTGCCCATTCACAATACCCACTTACTCTATCCATTTCTTAATGAAGTGGACCCACTTACTTTATCCATTAATTTTACTCACAAGGGGATCTTACTATTGAGACGGAGGTAGTATTATTTTTTTATTAATATATTACCGCAGCCAGATTTAGCAGTTTTTTCTTTTCTTTACTTTTTTAAGATTTGGTGCTGCGCCAGTGTTAGAATTAGCAGTTACTAGTTGTTATCTTAAAAATACTTCCTATTTAAATGATATTATTTACAATACATTAAGCAACAATTATATTATAAATGTCCTCGCAAGTAAGATGTATTTATAAAATCAAATTTTATCAGGAAATAAAACATCAACTATGGTCAAAAAAGGTAAAAGAAAATCCAGTCCTTTTCTGACTCACCGTTGGATACGAAATAAATTAAACACCGTCGAAAACGACGACCATCCTCACACGCAACACAGACTAGGAAACAACACGTTCCTTCGTTTTCTCAGACACCTCGCCCACAATTTGCGCCACTATTCACACATCACTACTGTTATATCTATCTCATGTACATATATATAACCGTCACATTTTTTTTGATTTTTTTTTTTTTGGGATAAATAGTTGATATATAAATAAAATTTGTTCTACCATGTAAGGGGGAGAGGGTGAAAGAATTTTGACCAGTGAAATATAATTGTAATTTTTTTTTCTCTCCTCTTGTTCTAGTAATTCCCACCCTCTTTTCGTCGTTTGTTTTCGTCGCTTCTCCCATCACATTGTTTTTCCGTCGATAGTCTCTCTGCATGGATTTTATTCAGCGTTAGGTGGTGTCGATGGAAGCCACAAGAAACCGTGGGAGGGGCAAAATATTTTCGTGTTTTAGGCCTGTCGTCCTCGTCCACGATGACGACGACGACGAACCCATCTCCGACTACTCGGCTTCGTCGTTGCAATCTTCCGGCGACGAGGGTGGCGCCAGAAGGAAGAGAAAGCTACGCCGGAGTTTCTCCGCCGCCCTCAAGGCCGTTGTCTTCAGGACGACATTGGTAACATTTCTTCACCATTAACTGCTCTATTTGCTTATTGCTTTTTCTTTTTAATTTCTTTTTCTAATTAACGAATGATGTTGAAAGTTTAAAAAAGCAATTGTTGATTTTGATCTTTTGAATTATCTTGTTTCCGTCTGCTGCTTGTTATTCTCTATAATATTTTGTTTTGAGTTTTGATTTTCTGATTCATGGACTGATTTCTTTCTTAACCTTTTCAATCGGTTCACATTGTTCTAGTATTCTTGACCCCCTTATTAGTGGCTTATGGATAGGACTGATTTCTTTCTTAACCTTTTCAATCGGTTCACATTGTTCTAGTATTCTTGACCCCCTTATTAGTGGCTTATGGATAGATTCATTTTTCTTAATGAATTAATAATATTAATTTCGCGTAGCAAATTATTAATTATACTCTCATCCCCTAACACATTTTTCTTAATTTGGTTAAATAACCACATATTTTACAGAACCCATTTTTCATGAGTAAAATGCGTCAAAACTCAAAACGAGATGTGTTTTTTGAATTGCATCATGTTTAAAAAGTACGAACAACTTCCTCTTTTCAAATGTTGGATCAAAATACTCTTACAAGGATATATTTGAGCAGAAATTAAAAAATAGAAAAGTTGTTTGGCGCATTAATTGAGCAATTTTCAAATTCCAAACTCGCAATTGTAATCTTATGTTATGATCTTATAAGTATATAACCCTTAATTTGTTACGAAATTATATATTCATAAATCATAAATATATTTTGAACTATATATAATAAAATTAATATATATTTGTACATGAATTAACTGTGAGCAGCTGAAGAAATCTCGGAGCGAAAATCATCACGTACAAGATTACGATGGATTGAGAAGCCACATATTATCGAGAGGCAGAAGTTTTGTGAGGTATTTGAAGAAGAATATGTCTCGTAAGTCGTTTCTGGAGCCCGACGACTTTTTTTGGTCCAAAAACACAAACCGTTCACCAATATTTTCATCCAACTCAAGCAGCCGGACACCCTCATTAGCATCATCTTCATCCTCCGGCTCTTCCCGTTCTTCTCCGACGCGCTCGGAACCCGACACCAACATTCAACGGTCCATTTCTCTCGATCATTTCAGACAAATAGTCCCAGCGAACAAGCCCAAAACGATGAAAAAGGAGAGTGGCAAAAAATGTGGCTATACTATTCCTACTCTTGAAGTGTGTGTTCTTTTGGTGTGTTTGTTTGCATTGATTTGGGGGAAGGTTTTTGCGATAGTGGCTTGCACTTCAGCTTGGTTGTTCCTTTCTCCCAACCGCCGGAGCCAGAAGCTCTCCTATGAGGTTTTCGACTCCGAGGAGTACAAGAAACGGGTGATCATGGGAGGCTTGTTGGAAAGAGATCGGTGTAGGTTCCCACCGTATTGATGAATTTCTTCCGGTGGTCACAAATTCAGGATTAATTAAGTTGGTGAAATTTTTGTTATAATTTTTTTTTTTTTTTGGGTGTTTTAAATTCACTACTTGGTTACTGTCCTTGTTAAAGAAGCGCCAACAGTTTTCCTGTTTTATTTTCTGAAGGAGCTGAGCAAAGTTTAGCTCCTTTGTAATTTATCAATAATTAATAAGTGTATATAATCTTTGTAATCTGTACAATAAAAAACTTTTTAAATGTGTTTCTGTTTTTTTGTAATTGAAGATATATAAATCTTGTATTCCTCCTGTTGATACTTGAAGATATATATAATTTTAAAAAAAGAACTTACAAGAAGTGGACGTGCCGGAGTGGTTATCGGGCATGACTAGAAATCATGTGGGCTCTGCCCGCGCAGGTTCGAATCCTGCCGTCCACGATTTTTTAGTTTTGTTGATTTTAGAAAACCTTCAACTACTCCCTTCAGTCCCTTGCCAGAAAGCCTCAAATTTAGTGTAATTGGTTAATTGAATAAAATAATCTTACAATCTTTGATATCGATGATCGGTCGTTGTAGTATAGTGGTGAGTATTCCCGCCTGTCACGCGGGTGACCCGGGTTCGATCCCCGGCAACACGGCGTTAAGGCCTTTTTAAGGCCTTTTTTCTTTTTCCACATATAATAAATACCTTTTTCCTTTTTTCCACATATAATAAACTGGAAGCGATAAAATATTTACAACAATTGGACTTTAAGATCGATTCCAACAAATTCATATTTTCTTCTATTTTTTTTATTATTTTAAATTAGGAAATATGACCAACCAAGAAATTGAACTATAATAAGGGCACAACCGCATAAGTTGACCTTGGAATTATTTATAATTCTCACGGTAAGAATGGTTGATTTTTCACTTATATTAGGAATTCGACTTTGGCATCATATATGAATGCACGAGCTGGAAGTCTTTTTTGAATTTCTTACTTTTAATGATTTCCCAAATCATCTCACCTTGATTTCCATGGCGCAGTTCTTTTTCAGTACAATACTCTTCTTGTCTTTGGTTCACTCCAGTGCCTTTCTGAGGTTAACCTTTGGAGCAGATCATACGCTTTTCTACAACCAAACAATAGCTGTTGGGCAGATGTTGGTTTCTGAAAACCAAGTTTTTGAGCTGGGATTTTTCCGTCCTGGAAATTCTAGTAATTTATTCTTGGGGATATGGTACAAATCCACACCTGATATCGTATTCTGGGTTGCCAACAGAAACGATCCCATCACCGATTCACAAGGAGTAGTCTTGTCGTTTTTGAAAAATGGAATTCTTGCTGTAAGCAGAGGTGGAAGCATTATCTGGTCAGCGAATTCATCAGGGAAGGGGAAGGCATCAAATCCAGCTGTGCAGCTCCTGGATAGTGGAAACATGGTTGTTGTCGATTACCCAACGACGTCGGAAGGCTACTTATGGCAGAGTTTCGATTACCCAACTGATACCTGGTTACCAGGAATGACGATTGCAGATGATGTTGATGCTGGTGTGGAAAGGTATTTGACGTCGTGGAGAAATTCCGATGATCCTTCGCCTGGTGATTTTGTTTACAGGATTGATAATCAGGGGTTGCCTGAGCTGGTGCTTTACAGAGGGAAATTGAAGATCTTAAGATCTGGAAAGTGGAATGGCCTTCACTTGAGCGGCGTTCCATGCTTTCTCAATAACATTTTCAAACTTGAATTGGTGTTTAGAGAAGAGAGGCTGATATCTGTGTCAAGGCCTTACGACAGCTCAATTATAACAAGAGTAACATTAGACATATCTGGTTCAACCCACCGCTATACCATGAATGCACGAAAGGATAAGTGGAATCACGTGTTTGCGT
Organism: Perilla frutescens; assembly: GCA_026008535.1. Lineage (NCBI taxonomy): Eukaryota > Viridiplantae > Streptophyta > Magnoliopsida > Lamiales > Lamiaceae > Perilla > Perilla frutescens. The sequence continues at coordinate 10,179,914 of BRKX01000019.1, forward strand.
TTCAACGAGACCAATGCGACGAATATGGACACTGCGGTCCCAATGCCATCTGCACTATTGAAAACGCACAAAGATGCGCGTGTTTCAGGGGATTTTCCCCCAAGTTTCAAAATGATTGGGACCTTCAAGATTGGTCTGGTGGCTGTGCCAGAGTTACAGCATTGAACTGCGAGAGTGGAGACGGGTTTCTGGAAATTAAAGGGGTGAAGTATCCTGATATGTTGAGGTTTATGTTGAATACTAGCATCAGCCTTCACCAATGCAAACTTGAATGCTTAAAAGACTGTAGCTGCACTGCATATGCTAATCCTTATATAACTGATGGAGGCAGTGGCTGCTTGATGTGGTATGGAGATCTCGTTGATACCAGAGAAATTTCTGCAGCAGATAGTATGCAGAACATCTATATTCGTGTACCAGCTTCAGAACTAGGTGACTCTCTTTGTCACCACTTCTAAACCTTTTATAGCTTATATTATTTTAAGTAAACAAGAGACAGGCATGCATGATCCTTTGCTCATATTTGAAGTTAATGTTATATCTGTCTGACTTTATAATTAATTAATAAGAGATTGTTTTACATAGATCTCAACTAGTGTAAAAATGTTGTGGATGAATTTATATTTTCTTCATTAGATTGAAATTGAGAATATATAATTTCTTTGAGAGAAGAGTAGAGGCTGTCTTGTCAATTAAGTGGCTGAACTGAACCTCAATAATCACATTTGATGGTAGTTTACTTTTGCCTGTAGATTTTGGAACCAATTTGGATGAAGAGAAGAAACGGCCTATAAAGATAATACTGATCTCAATTGCTTCTGGAGTCCTTGTCTCAAGCTTTATCAATGGAGGTATATTTTTATTAAGGAGGCGAAGGAAGCGAGGTAACCACAATGGCTTCTTCTGTAGTAGACTGCTCTTAAAAAAACTGTTGTCAGTGTTCAGAACATGCATTCAAGCAGACTCTGCAGCATGTATTAATTATTTTTCCCTTTTTGCTTCACAGAATTAAAGAGGAAAAATGAGTATATAGAATTACCTTTAATCAAAATGCAAACTGTTATGGAAGCAACAAACAACTTCTCCAGGGAGAACATTATAGGAGAAGGAGGTTTTGGTTCTGTTTATATGGTAACTTTCGCTGACACATTGCCTAAGTTGAGAAAATTCATTACTTTCCTTAATCCCATAATATCATGCTTAAGCAGGGCAACCTCTCAACAGGAGAACAAATCGCAGTCAAGAGATTGTCGAGAAGTTCAGGACAGGGTCTTGAAGAGTTCAAGAATGAAGTAATCTTGATTGCCAAACTTCAACATAGAAACCTCGTCAGACTTCTCGGGTGTTGCATTGAAGGAGAGGAAAGGGTGCTGATATATGAATACTTACAGAATAAGAGCCTTGATTATTTTATTTTTGGTGTGCAGCCTTGAGCCTACTATTCTTGTTATTTCTATAAATACCACAATTTTGAAGCATCCAATATTGATATTCACAAGGTAATTACTAATTCATGCGCAGATAAGAATAAAAGGGCACTTTTGACATGGCCCAAGCGCTTTGAAATCATCATGGGAATCACAAGGGGGATGCTATATCTTCACCATGATTCAAGATTAAAGATTATACACAGGGATTTCAAGACCAGCAATATTTTACTAGATGGAAATTTAAACCCAAAAATTTCAGACTTCGGCTTAGCAAGAATATTTGAAGAGGAACAATCTATTGTAAGAACAAAAAAAGTTGTGGGGACGTAGTAAGTTTTTCATCAACTCATCAAAGGCATTTAAATAGTTATTTTCCACTGTGGCCTTATGGAGATTAATATATATTTGTATGCAGTGGCTATATGGCTCCAGAGTATGCATTTGATGGGAAATTCTCAGTGAAGTCGGACGTGTTCAGTCTTGGAGTGGTATTGCTGGAGATAATAAGTGGGAAAAAGAACAGAGGATTTGAACACAACGATCACCATCATAGCCTCCTGGGCCATGTATTCAGCTTCCTGTTTACTACTGAATGCTTAAAAAATGGTATGTTTGTTGTTGTTTTTTACAAGACAAGAAGTGATTTTGTGGTGATTGTGGCAGGCATGGTTGTTATGGAGAGAAAAAAAGATGATGGAATTTATGGATGAGTGTGTGAAGGATACATTGATGGAGTGTGAGGCGAAGAGATGCATGAATGTGGGGTTATTATGCGTTCAAAAATATGCAGAAGATAGGCCAATCATGGCATCAGTGCTTTTCATGCTAGGAACTGATGGAGCAATTTTACCCCAACCCAAAGAGCCTGGATTCTTTTTTGAAAGAAGTTCCAGACCTGTGCCATTGCCAACTACTATTAAATCATCAGAGAATGGAACAATCACCATTACTGACTTGGAGGCCAGATGATGAGTGATAATACTTTTCTCTCTGTTATTCTTCTTCTGCTCACTTTACCAAACAGCTAAAACCTTTTTGTATTAATAAATGTATAGCAATTACCAAACTTGCAATCTTACCTTAAGTCCTTAACCAGAGTAAATCTTCTAGTCTCTTGTATATACATGTAGTTTTAACAACAGTACATTTTGAAAATGATCCCTTGTGCTCATAAATCATGTGGTACGTAATGTTATATGCACAGCATTCCCCATCTATAATATTCAAATTGGAAAATTATATACAATAAACTTGAAATCATATTCTGAAATTATTTATGCATGTCCACTTGTGTTTTTAGTGTACTGCGTGAAAGTGTTCTTGACAGAAGTAAGAACAGAAAGATAAAAAGTAATAAAGTATCCACGAAATTGGTAATTCAGTTCGGTTAATCAACCTACTTTCGGGGAATTCGCCCAAACTGAAGATCCATTCACTATTCCTTTATGTTATACATGCACGAATCATCCTAATTCCACCATTTCTTATAACACAAACTCTTTAATGAAGGAAAGTTATGATATCCCCTCACAACCGTGTTAGTTAGCCTACCCAAGCTACTCATGAATTCACTTGCAATCTCTCTCAAGATCATGAACAAAACAGATCTAAAACCCTCACGTGATCTCACGAAAACACAAATTGTGCTACGTTGAAGGAACAGCTATAGCTATTAGTTAATTAATTAATGATTAGGTTATGCAAATATTTAATTTCCGGTTAACCACTTCACCTAGAGTCAATTATTAAACAATGAGGTTTTATATTATTTGTTTTTTAGTCATAATTTTTAATTAGTTATTCAAATCAATATTATTTATTTGATAATGGAATTTTATAAGATTTAGGAAAATAAAACATTATAAATATGCCAAAATGTTATAGCATAGAAGGAAATGGTGCCATTTTGGCCCACTTATGTTCGACAAAATATTAGCTACCTGCAAATTTACAAAGCAACTGTGTACAATGACAAACAAAAGTATATCGTATCCAAAGCACTACAAATTTAAAACTAATGAATACAACAAATTATTATGTACAACGGTTGTATAAGAGCTGAGCCTTATCAGATGATTTTCATTGTTGAAAGTGTCACTTTGTTCAATTAAAAAATATAGTAATAATTTCAAAAATATCACCACAATACTAATAATCATGATACTTTTCAATAGTATAAGTGATATTTCTTTTCCCCATCCTATATACGGTTCATACACAATTAATTACACAAGGCCTTGTAAAAAATATATATAAATTAATGTACACAAGATCAACCCAATGATTCTGCATCCTTGATTCTTTAGTGCGTTCCAAACGATTCAATTCAACATTTCAATAGTTTGTTTAGCAACAATTCTAAAATCAATTAAAGCAAATACATAATAGCAAAAATATAACAAATTAGGAGAAACATTCAAGTTGGAATAATATTCAAGGTTTTGATTTTATTAGTTTAATTTATAATTCAATTAAATGATTTATAACTGATTTAATTTTTATTAGGACAATCATAAAAGTAATTTAAATCTTCTGTCAAAATATTCAAGTCACATATTATATGCTATAATTAATGTGTCCATTCAATTATTTACTAACATGTTTCTCATTCGATTAATTCATTCCCCCCCCCCCCCCCCAAAAAAAAAAATCCTCCAGACTCAATTTTCCATTTTCTAGGCTATTTCCATCCATTATGCTCGTTTGACATTAAAAAAGCAAACACCTAATGGGTGACAATTAATGAAATCTATGCTTATATATCGATTAATGCATGCATTATTCATAATATATTAAATATCATCTAAATAAACACCAAAAATAATACAAAACTCATATTTATGAACTTGACACTGCTTTTTTGGGGAAATTCTAAACTAAATTAATAAAATAGCACAATTTAAGTTCATGTTGGAAAAAAATGTAAATTTCACAATTTTAAAAACATTTTAACCCTTAACTTTAGCTCGATTTAAAAAAGGGTCGGGGAATATAACTTCCTAGTTGTGAATCGGGTATAGGACCGATGAGAAACACTTTGCTACAATTTAAAATTTGTTATTATATGTTTGCTTTAGTTTTTGTTATTTTTGATGTAGAAACGATTTTTCTGTATGCACTGACAATGAATTTTGACGATTGTTGTTTTAGTTTATGCATGGCGGGAGAGAGTATTGGAATTGTTTTACCTTCGAGTTATTCAGACAATCTACTATTATAAAAGTGTGATGTTTTACAAATTTTGATTTATCTATTATATTCTTACTATAATTTTAATTTAAAGATAATTGTGTAATATATTATATAATATGTATTTATAATATAAAATCTAATATAATATATTAGTTTTCGTATGAATCTACTACTATATATAAAAAGACCCTTATTTTGCAAAATTGAATTTAACTAATATATCCCTATAATAATTCAAATTAAGCACAATATGATAATAATGTAATATAATAAATCTACAACATGAACTTTTTATTATCATATAGTATAGTAGATATAAAATTTATAGCGTGGTTTTTATGCAAATGATCATTCATTTGATATACATATATCAGATAACAAATAATAAATATTATTATTGACTTCCATAATATTATATTTAAAATACATATATAATTTCGACTGGTGCATCAATTTGATATGTGCATGTGTATAAGTTTCTAATTTCAACGAACATATTATTTTTTAATTAAATGCTAGCCAATTCATTAATATCTTTATAAACCAATAACATATAAATTAGAATTAATATATATATAGAGAATAAATCAAATAGGAACCCAATCTCCCTATGAGAACCTAGGAACCAATTCTAACCTTAGATTTGATTAGATCTAATGGGCACAATTTATTCAATGTTTTAGTCAAAGTAAGGTGACAAACTTGTAATATTTGAGACCTTAATGAAGGCGAGGCTATTTTGGGCCCAATTCCCGGAATTAAATAGACAACACTTTAAAACTGTTGTCTTTTCTGACATTTTATTAATATGCTAACATGAGATATATATGTTGCTAACATCGAGAGATTTTGTTGCCAACATGAGGTAGACTCATATTGCTAACTTGATGAGATCATAATACTAAATTAAGATGTATTAAATATCACACATATAACATTGAACCATATTTAAAATAATATTGTGTAACATCATTCATATATACAACATATTGCTAATATGTTAGAAATATACATTCTGCTAATATGTGACTAATAGTTTGCAAATATGTTAGTAACATGTTGCTAATATGTGAATAATGATTAGTTAGTATGACTTAAATTCTCAAATATTACAAGTTTTCAAAATAATATTAAACATTGATAAAATTATAATTGTTTATGAACTTAATTAACTATATATAGCTCATACTTTAACTATTTTCTCATGAAAGCAATTTAACGTTCAAAGTCGTGCATAAAAAAATTCATATTAGCAACATAAACACAAGTTATGCGCAATATTGTGATATCATATTAGCAATATCTGACAGTTACAAGTTGAATATACGTAAAAAAAAAGTTTTTTGTATTTCTCATCAATTTTTACTCAAATAAACATATGCGATATGGATCTTAAATGAAAGAGCATGAAAAAAATCTTAATTTGATATATTTTTTACGTAAATTGGATAAAAACGAGTAAGTTATGATTATTTAAAGTTTTTAAGAATTTTTTAAAAGATGATGACATCACTTTATAAAAGAAATCTGAAAATACCCCTTATATTTTGAATTTTTCATATTTACAACTATGACACCGCCTTTTTATCCGTCATGTCATCAAAATACTTGAATTTGATTGGTTCCTAGGTTCTCATGGGGGATTGGTTCCTATTTAAACCCACCCTACGCGTGCGCACACACAATGCATATCACATGCATTCATGTCAATTATTTTATTATTCTTTTTTATATGATGAATGTCTGTTTTAATTTATTTTTTAGCAACAATTTAGGGATGTTGAATTTTCCACAATTCAAAAGGTGACATTATTAAAATATTTTAATAATCATGTTGAATTTCAAATCTGGTCGAGTATATAATAATTTAATTATCTGGGAATTATAAGTATAATTTATTCAATATACTTAAAATTTAAATTTTTATTTATAAATTACTGATTCACATATTGTGATATCAATAATTCAAATATCATTGAATTGAAATAGATAAAAAAAATAGCAAAAATGTTACATGATGTACATAAATTGAAACAATTTCTTTGCAAAAGAGCGATGTAAACTTATACGAGCACCAAAAAAATTATCATCGCCTACATATTTGTATTAAAGATAGTATATGTAATGAAATGTTATTTTGGCCACTCATCTATTTTTATTAAAGATAAGTTTAATTTGTATTATCAAAGTAATTAAGTTGTAAAAACTGTCATGTTCTCCAAATCATAAAAATATTAATATTTCTAATAAAATTACACATTTTATCAAAATAAACTTCACAATTACTCATCAATCTAAAGAATTTTTTTAATATTAATGTAAAATCATACAAGATACTTTCAAATATATTAATTGGAGAAAAAAATATTATTCATAAATAAATATATTAATTTGAATTTTATTACAAGTAATTTAATTAACATATATATAAATCAAGAATATGTGTGTATGTGTGTGTGTGTGAGAAAATGAAATAACACTTTGCTGTTTCTATTATGAGGTAAATGAGTCGATCACCTCAGGCCTTATTATTTTTATTTTATTAAAATAGTTTGCTATATATATATTATCCACATTTGATCAATAATTTTTTTGAACTCAAGTATTTTAAATACATAAATGAGCAAATCTATGGCTTCTGAATAAAGTTTATCATGTCTTAATTTCTAACAAATTATTTTTTAACCATATAACTTATCTAACTTTTGAAAAACACTTAGATATTAATAGATTTGATTTATTTTTAAAATTAAAGTATATGTTAATAGAACCTTAGGCATAAAATTAAATACAAAATTATATATTGAGATATTATATTATATAAATAAATATTTCCTGATGTATATATTACCTATCCGATATTATTGGATATATTAATTATAACAATTACTTTTTGTTGAAGTAAGTTTTTAAGTTGAATAATATGTCATGGTTTCGGATTTAGAACATTTAAAAGTGGTTTTATTGTTGATAAAATGAGAAATAATAAATGAATTTCTTTAAAATATATTAGTGTATTATCTGTTAAAAAAATATTTTACTTTAAAACATATTCATTATTTTGTCTCGGGCCTCATATTGTCTCAAAGCGGCCCTAACAAGTTACCATGTATACAAAAATTCATTTTAGAACACTACTAATTTTTCTAATACTATTTTAACTAGGGAAAATATTAGCTTAATTACACTAGTATATTAGAGAATAATACTACTTTTATAATAGCATGTACAAATGTTATAATTAAAAATGTAAACTTTTTAGCTGTTAAATTTGGGCAAATATAACAGTTTATTTTTTAAATATTATTTATTGCATTTCTCAACTAAATATTTATTTTATTACATTACAATTATTCGACTTCTCATTAGTTATCCACAAGTATACGAAGTATCTGTATTACAATGTTGAGCAAAATTGTATTCCACAGAGACTAAAAACTTAATCATAATGTGAGTACCGCAACGTCAATCTTCTAAGTATTAGATATGTAACATATTGATTAGGTTATTATTTCATATATGTTTTAGGTCGTTTTTGGTATATTTTCGCAGTATTACTTACCCCATGGTCAAGTTTTGTGGGAGAATTTGTGTCTTGTGGTTTATTTCAGGTGGTTGACATAAAGTGGAGATAATGGCATTGTTTTGGAGGGTTTGTACGCAATTGGATTGAAGAAAAGCTGAAGAGTCTGGAAAGCAGTCGGTATGGGCATACCGACTGATGGATTATGCGAGAATTTGAGCTGGAGATAGTGGATCTGCACCAGCTTTAGGCCTGGACGAAAATTCTAGCTTATTTTATTACTTTTGGATTTTATTTTTATTATTTTCCTAGTTGGATTAGGATTATGATGCTTTTTAATTAATTAATTAAGGATTAGTATAAAAAGACTTCTAGATAGAGTAGGACTCTATCCATTGCATATAGAGTAATTCCAGACACTGAGAGACGCTAGAAACGGATTTTTCTCTGCAGATTTCATAATTCAATTTCATTATTTATTCCTTTCTTCATCGTTCTTCTCTATCAATTAATTTCTGAAGTGCCAATCCAATTATGAATTCAAGTTAAACGCGTTCTATTCCGGTGAAGATTAATGAAGCCCTGGCGCAATTATACTGTGAGATCTAATTGTTCCTTTTATTTTGATTAATTGCATGTATTTGTTATTCTCGGGGTTTAAAGTCGTTAATTGTTTCGTCTCTGCTAGGTAGGTGCACATATTTAGTAGATCGGAATTAATTAGTAGCCAATTAAACCGGTCATCCATAATTGTGGTTTAAGTTTAATTAGTGGTACAACCATTCTTCAGAATCGAGGGAATAACAGTCTTAATTCAACGGTCCTGTGTCAGAGTCTGTTGGTTTTGAATCGGGTTTCTCTAGTTCTTAATGTTGTCGGCTCATTAAACCTATAGAGTGTTTCTTACGGTTGTCAGTCGATTAGGGAAATAATTGGTGAAGTGTCTTCCTGATTATCGAGAAGCTAAGGAGAAATTAGGCTGCATCAGTAAGTGTCTTTAGTGGCTATAACTGGTTTACATGTGTCGATTGGACGTATCTTTGCATCGATGATCGGAATAATTAAGCTAGGGTGGAGTTAATTGGAAGCCGGACTACCTTTTTAATCTGTGAAGAAATCTAGTCTCTGTTTAATTGCTTTTATTTTCATTTTTTACATTATAACAAAGAAATTCGTTCGTAAGGTTTGGTTACTTGCAGACTAAAGTGTTGGATAATTCTCGCCGGTCCTTTGGGAGACGATCTTGCTTACCACTATTCTGGGTAGTGTGGGCATACCGACTGCGTGTCGGATTATTTTTGGTGAAAAACGACGCACCACATATTCAAGGTTTTGTTTTATATCTACTAAAGATAAATAATTAAATAAAGGCAAATAAAGATGAACTGGAAAAAATTAAGAACTGATATAATAGAGGAAGAAATAATCTAAATCATCGATTTCATAGATTCATCCAGACAATTTCAATTCAAATAAATGATTTATTCACTATTCAATTTTATTAGGACAATCAACAGATTAGTCAAAATGGAAAAAGATAACACTAAATATAATACATTTTATAACGTGAATATATGAGTCTTACATATTAAAAAATAAATATATTTTAAGCTTCATTATTTTCAATAATCAATATTAGAAAGAACACATAAAGTGTTTACAAAACTATATATATATATATATATATTATTTTATATAATTGTAAATGTATAGAAGTTAATATTTCAACTACATAAACTAATGAAAATTTATGCTTACAAGTAACTTTAAAATAGTATGGTATATATACATAGTATGTAAATCAAGAACATATATATTCTTTTAGTATCTCTTACACTATAATGGCAATAATGACAATCAATATATACTAATCAATGAACTAATGATGAGAACATTAATATATCTAAGTATTAGTATATTTATTGACAATTTAATTTAAATCATCTAAACATACAAGTTTGTAGTGTTTATGATACATGAATCATATCAAATTGATTAATAATATGAATGAGATATGAATATATATATATATATATATATATATATATATGAGCCTTATAAATATATATATATATAAAGAATGTATCTCTAATATCTCTAAACTTTATTGTTTTCATAAATGACAAAAACTTGTATAAGACCATATTACAGACCAAAAAGCATAAGATGGGCCAATGTTCGGATCCAATATTATCTTCAATTTTTAAAAAAAATAGTTTTAACCAATTTGAAATATATATATATATATATAGGGGTTGATTATAATAAAAACTTATCTTGGTGTAAAAACGTGCGGACTGTGCTTGTTTAGTGTACTTTTAGTGCTTTTCTTACTGTATTTTGGTGCTAAAAACATATAGCACCAAAACACAATAAGAAAAGCATTAAAAAATTAAAAAAATTAGCATCAAAATACATAAAGAAAAGCACTAAAAACACACTAAAGAAGCACAGTCCACAATTTTCACACCAAGATAAGTTTTTATTTGAACCAACTCCTATATATATATATATAATTCACGTATGCTACAAAATCAAAGAGATAAATTTTCACGTGTGAACGATAAGTGTTCATGTTTGAGAGATAAAAGAGGTGTCACAATTTATTTTTTCAAATTTGAAAAGAGGGAGGAAGAAATGCTAGAATAAGTTAATAACTGGCATGTATACTTTGAATTTGTAATAAAAGTGTGATTTAAATTTGTAAATATTGATGTTTTGTAGCTCAATTTTAGATCTGGAAACTATTGATCAATTACAAATATGATCAATAGGTTCGAAAATATGTTTAACTAATTTTTTTCCTAAGCTATTGATCATGTATGTTCAAAAATTTATTTTCAAACATGCCTTATATTTTTTAAAATGAATTTTCGAACACAACCTTGTATGAAAAATATGTGGAGTATTTATAAACACATCTAACTATAAAGTATAAATATTATAATTTTAATCTATTTTCTTCAATTTTTTACTAGGATATTGCTCTGAGAAATTAAAACCAACATAATCACAAAAGAGATGTCCAATTTTGAAACTATAATGAATTTTGTTTGATACCTAATATAATGTATGGGAATTTTTTTTTATCAATAGGTTCGCCAAAAAATTATTAGTAAAAAAACATTGACAATATGTAGCGACCCAATTTTTTTTAAATAAAATTTGCTACATTATATTTTCAAAAATGATTTTATAATTCATGTTATATTATTTTATTATGTTCCTATAAGTCGCGCCTACGTTATTAGTATGATTATAATCACTCATTAATGTTATATATATATGATTTTATTATTGTTATTATTATTATTATTTGGTAAATGTTATTTTATTTTTTCCAAAAAGAAGCTTAAACTACATGTTTAGTTGTGTAGCTCTATGTTTATTTATTTATTTTTACTTAAGCCAAATGATTTTTTTTTTTAAATTTTTTTAGCCCAATATCAAAGTTGAGCCCAAAAGTAAGTATTTTCTAGCCAACATGTTTTTAGATTTTCTACCTTCTCCTTCCTCATGCCAAACTAAGGTTTCAGACATTCTCCACATTTGAAACGGAAATACTTTGAAATCGTGGCGCCTCTCCACTTTCTGCCAGTAACATAGAATTTATTTCATAGATATAAATTTCTACCCCTCCACTATCTCCATGATCGTATGAATAAATCTGAGAATTTAAAACTCAACCTCTTCATTTCTAAATTTTCTTGCTATAAAAAGAGGCCTAGATGCCTCATTCTAAACACCAACAACAAAAACCATTCTTCTAAGCATTTCTAGAGTGGTGTTCTTGCTTCTGAGGTATATATATATGTGTGTGTGTATATATATATATATATATTTGTATAATTACTTTTGCATTTCATTGGGAGGTGACACAATTGGTGGCGCCGGCGGTGGTGTCGGTGGCAGTGCGGGGGTGAGAGAGGGAGAAGGGGAGACGGGGTTGATGGAGGAGGTTCTCTGGAGAGAGAATTTGTTCCAAATCTATTTAATCTGGGGGTTTGGGCGATAGTAGAGAGAGAGAGAATGTGTCCTTACTCATTTGGAAATTATGGGCGAGAGAGAAGGAATTAGGAGAGAGAGAGAAGAAAGTCTTTTGCTCAAATGGTGAGGTAGCCGAGAGGTTAGAAAATTGGGGAAATGAAATGTTAGTTGACTTTGTATTTCTTAAGTGGGCCAAGTTAGAGTTGTAGTTAAAATTAGGTTAGGATGTTTAGACCATCTTCAACCCAAATATTCAAATTTAAATCCAAAATGGAATAACTGTCACATTAAATACTAATTTATTTCCAATCCACAAACCTAAATTCAAACTAAAAAAGAATATTCTTGTTATATTCCACCTTTTACTATTTGTCATGTTTATTTCAATAACACTCACATATTTATCAAAATTTATAAATTCAACCTCTTTTTTTTTTGCTATTTTGCAATATAAAAAACTAAGACGTAATGTTTATTTTAATCAATTCATCTTCTATAATATTTGAATATCTTGTTTTCCTTCATTACTTTGAATATTTAATTATTCAACATCTGTCTAAAATGATATGTTTAACATATCTGCACTAATTAACTGTTGATGATAGTCTAAACTTGATGGTAATTATGAGTTTATAATTAATATGATGTCCAGAAACAGATGCGTATGCCTTACGAATGTTTTTTTTTTCAACTACTGCATTAATTATACATGTTATATTAATTATATTCTAATAATTTTAATTAATATCCAGTTTTTCTTTTGCAGAGAATAAGGCGAGGACTTATTTACATGAAAGCGAAAGAGCAAGGATGTAGAATGCAGTAAAAGCATTATTAATGAGAAGAAAATTACATTAAAATTAAATTCATTCGTAAACATGCATTTAAACTAAAATAAAAGAACATGATCATTCAAGTCTTGGAGTTAGTATATTCCTCCCACATATGCTCAATTGAGGCATTTCAAAGTTCCACATGAGCATTTTTATCCTTGATTTCTCAATACCGAGAAATGTATTCTTAAAATTTGGTATTTTCATCATACACCATTTCGACCTCCAGTGGTGGTGTTTCTATTGCAACTTCAATTGGTGCACTAAGATCATGTTCATCCTCGACTATCATGTTATGTAAAATTATGCATGTAGTCATTATGCCATGTAGCACTTCAATAACCCATAGTATATTCCTTTTCTTGAATTACATAATGAGCTGGATGAGAAATATCTTGAGTGAGATTAGAAAAAAGATGAGATGACTCCAATACATTGATATCGCTGTTGGTGCCCGGTAAACTGAAATAAGCATGCCATATCCAAAGATCATAATCTGCTACAACTTCAAGAACAATCGTAAGGTTTCCACTTAGACCTGCATATTGTGCGGCCCATGCAGTGGGACAATTTTTTCACTTCCAATGCATGCAATCTAAACTACCCAACATTCCTGGAAAACCACATTTTTCACCAATGTAGAGTAGTCTAGCAATATTATTAGAGTTTAGTTCTCTTAAATATCGATCAGTAAATATCTCTACTATGGCTCGACAGTGTTCTTGGTGGTTCTCCATCAGAACGCCCTATTGGGTTGAAGAAAGCCAAGTTAAAATACAAGAAAGAGGTTGAAGTGTCATCGTTCATCAACATTATGCAAGAAGAAAATAAGCAACTCATGGAGGAAATGAAGAAGTCAAATACACATATGGAGCAACATGTGAAAATTCAAAGGCAGCACAAAGATATAAAAGATAAGAACTACACACTTAAAGAAATGATGGCGGAATATAATATTTTGCTGCAAGATGAGTGTCATAAATGATCCATAAATTCGTGCACAATTTGAAGCACAACAACGTCAAATTTTGCAAAAAAGAGCTCTACAACGACAAGATTCGGAAGATCCTTTTACCATGGGTAAAATAAACCAATATTTCGACAATATTTGAGGAAATAGCTCTGGTTTACCAAATTATTAAACTAGTTCCACCGCATGTTGTTCTCGAATTGTGGTTTGTCATTTTTTTAAGTAATTCCTCTATGTTTTCTCATTTTATTTTATTTTGCAATTTGTCATGTTTTTATTTGAATGTTGGTTAGTGTAATTTTATCATATGTAATGTATTCCTATTTTCAATATTGGAATATGTTTTATATATTTTAATATCATTGTTTTGATTTTTAATTCCTCATGCTTATCCTTGGGAAAGTAGGTAGGATGAACTACTTTAGCAATATGATGAAACAATAATGAACTGACATGAGAAACTGATTACTGGTGCTATTCTTCTTTCTCATCAAAACCAAAGAAGTTCACTTTGATCATATCTATTCAATATTTAGCTGCCTCAAGTGGCTAACTCATTCACACAAAAGACCAGACTACAATTTTTAAGATTCAGAGGAGCCTTTCAGTTAGCAGCAAACCACATAATATTGTGATCAAATTGCTCAGCAAAACGCCCTACACCAGCTAAAACTTGATATGGTATTCTAGGAACACGTCATAGAATACATACAAGGTCTAACATATAGAAAGGTCTGAGAAACAACAAAAATAACAATGCAGAGATCTCTGTTTTGGGGTCAAGAGAAGAAAGAATTTTTTGTACTAAATGAAATCATCACGTGTGTAGCAGGAATTATAATCAGTAATTCATTAACTAGAGTAACTTTGTACTATTTCATCCAAAAAAACTTCAACACATAACATAACTAAATCTCCTAGATTCCACAGTGGCCAGCAGCATGAGATTTATGTAGAACTTACAGGTCTGCTAAAGGGACCATCCCAAAACCATGGTACTCATCGACCTGAAACGATCTTGAAGAAACTAGATTCTTCGCAGCAAAATATTCATCGACAGTGAAAAATTTCGGATTTAGCTCAAAAGATGCCAAATCCAAAAGGGGTTTGATGCATTCTTTCCAGTCTTCATAGACCACAACCTTGTCTTCTTTAACTGTCTGCCTACAAATTGCATAGAGCATTTGTGCATTAACAACATAATTACTGAATATGTGCACAAACATGGGACCAATGATCTATAGATAATTTGATTATGTCTTCAAGTGATGAAACAATGTGAATTGAGGTGAACAAAGTATCACTTAAGCTTGGCTTAATTGTTTAACTCAAATTTAGCTTCTTGCTTGATTCTAAGTTTTGCTCAAGATCAAGCTATAATCATAATAAACTCAATTATTAGCTCGAATAGCTTTATCTCTTTAACATGTAGACACTTTTTAGCGATTTAAGTTGGTTTGAACTCGATCTGAAAATCGTAAAAAAAGAGTCTATAGAAGCACAACTAATCAATGCCGAGCAAAACAAACTCAAATTAGATTTCTAACTCCATTCTATCAATTTAGAGATGTATATATATTAAGGTGCAATTTATACCTCAATGTGACTAAGAAATAAATAAATTATATGACATAAGATTACTATACTACATAAGTGATTAATTTATTGAACATTGATTCACATAGGTCCTAACTCCTAATGTACGTATGGAGTGGCTTGACGCGAGATGGGCTGACCTTGTGCAGTTCCGTGCTGGCGAGGAGAGAGTAGATTTAAGAGAGAGACGAGAGCAACGGAATGGGCTCGAAAGCAGGCAGCATCTGTAAATACTCGAACCACTTCGATTCCGAGCCGAAGCTTTTCTCATACATTATGGCAGCGGCGAGCCCCAAATTGCCGCCGAGCTTCGCTTCCTCGATGAGTTTGCTGACAGCGGAAGTCTTGACGGTAAGGCAGCTCTGCTTAGGGATCCTCGCGACGATGTCGCCCTCCTTCAAATCGCACAAAGCCTTCACAGAGACCGAAGGTGAACTCGAGGAGTCATCGTCGGCGCCGTCGCTGCTTTCGGTTGCGAAGAGGAGCGCGTCGCTCCATTCTATGCCTTGATACTTCATCCACCGCTTGAATTCTCTCATCTTTCTGCAATCAATACATGTTTACGAACGTTAGTTTATTATATCATCTGAAATGTGAGGCGGCGCGGCTGATAGAGGCGGAGTTGCCTGGCGGCGGCCATGGCGCTCCGGCGATGCAGAGAGGTTAGATGAATGAATGAATGAAAGATGAGAAGAAGAAATTAAGGACTATTTTGTAATTTTAGATTTCTGAAAAGGTAATTTGCAGGGATGAACAGTACATCTGCATATATGGGTATACACTGTGCATATTTGAAGTTTTACAGTAAAATGGTGTTGAGTTTGGAGGTGGGTTGGAGCAAGAGATTTGCAGTTGGATTGGAGATGGTCTTAATGGACCAAGAGTGGTGTGTAGAGATTTATGATTTGCCATGGATTATTCATCTTTTTATTTTACTTATTTATTATTTACTATTATTAATTATCTATTTATATTATTAGGCGGCACGTGGACTTAACTAACCCGTATTATTTTTCAAGTAAAGTTCAAGTCAAGTCCAAGTAAAGGTGGATAATATGATGTGACGCACATTATTATTATTTATCCTTGTTATGCTCTTATGCAGGTTCACAATTATTAACCTACGGGTTACAAGTATTATTGGCTAACGAGCTGCATATGTCCTGATATATTATTAGCTGCGGGCTACCCATATTATAATTTATTATAATTGTATAACTTGGATAAATGTGTTCACCACTGAGTCAATAGTACTCACCCCAAAGCTATTACATTTTTCAAGTTGATGAATTACTCGGCGATGTGCGTAGTGATGTGTGATGATGGATTTCAAAGAGCTTTTATTATTGGGTTAATTGCCAAAAAATGCACCACCTTTCAACAAATTTGCAAATTAGACACCACTTTTCAAACGTTTCAATAAAGACACAACATTTCATTTTGTAGCAAAATAGACACCCCCTTTCTTTTCCGGCCACCGGTAAAATGACGTGGCTTTATTTATTTCATACGTGGACTATAATTCATACGTGTACTTGCCACGTCAATATTTAGTTTTTAGTTAATTTCCAAAAAATGCACCACCTTTCAACGAATTTGCAAATTAGACACCTCTTTTCAAAACATTTCAATAATGACACAACCTTTCATTTTGTAGCAAAATAGACACCCCTAATTTATCACGAGACGTGGCTGCAATTGAGGGTATTGGCATGCTGATGTACAAAAAGCTCATGACACCGAACCTCTGCTAAGGAGGGAGGTGGATGCACCAACCTCGCTGCTGCCGCCACTGGCGCCGCCGCTCTACGCCGCGCGTTGCAACACCGTCTTCGAAGGCGGCCATGAGGCCTGAGACACCGAACTGCCAGCAACGGAAGGAAACGCAGAAGGAGGAGAGATTTTTTTTTCTTTTTAATATTTTATTTTATTTTATTTAGTGATTTTATTATATTTTTATTTAATAAGGATATTTATGTAATTTTATAATTATTTATTTTTAACTTATATAATTTAGTGGTGCAAATAGAAACACCCTTAATTGGAGACATTCAGAATGTCTCCTTCTCTTCTAATTCAAGAACAATTCTGAGTGTCTCTAATTAATTCGATCTTGCGTAAAATCTATTGTAATTTGACTTAATGGAATTTAATTTGTCATGAGCTTTTTGTACATCAGCATACCAATATCCTCAACTGCAGCCACGTCTCGTGATAAATTAGGGGTGTCTATTTTGCTACAAAATGAAAGGTTGTGCCATTATTGAAACGTTTTGAAAAGTGGTGTCTAATTTGCAAATTCGTTGAAAGGTGGTGCATTTTTTGACAATTAACTAAAAAATAAATATTGACGTGGCAAGTACACGTATGAATCATAGTCCACGTAGGAAATAAATAAAGCCACGTCATTTTATCGGTGGCCGGAAAAGAAAGGGGTGTCTATTTTGCTACAAAATGAAAGGTCGTGTCTTTATTGAAACGTTTGAAAAGTGATGTCTAATTTGCAAATTCGTTGAAAGGTGGTGCATTTTTTGGCAATTAACCCTTTATTATTTAGCTTTCACTGTATTAAAGTTAAATATTTTATATTTTAATAAAAATGACGTCCTTTCTTTATTATTGTTATTTTATGAAAATTTGGGGCGTGACACAATATGTTCTATTCTAATATAAAAGTATATTAATTTAGGAAGAAGTTCAAAGGTATGTTGACCGTAATAAAAAGTTTGGTTATTATATTCACATATATTAGAATCTACATTCGCCCAATATGTATATAGTTTAAAATTTAAATCAATTTAAAAATTATTCTTTTGCTGTGCACATTTTTATTATATTTCACATATATGCTTAATTTGTACTTTAAAAGATACATATAATATTCAATATATATATATATATATAATTTAACACAATAATATATCATCTTTTTTTATATAAAAGAATTTATTTTAATGTTATTAATATATATATATATACTTACTCTAATTATTTATTAGATATTTATTAATATTTTCTAATTATAATATAATTTATAATTTTAAATTTTACATTTTCAAAAACAATTTTAATTTTACATATTTTAGTAAAATATTATATAACGCATGTCACCTCCACTGGTAAAAAGAAAAAAGGGGGAAAAGATCAGAAAGAATTATGAATTCCATTTGAGTTTCTTTTGCTCAACAAAACAATCGAAATTTCAACTATTTCAACTACATTAAATGATCTTTAAATTGGTCAAGACTCCCTAGTTTATTAATTTCTTCTTTTATTTACCTTAAAAAAAAATCAAAGTCTTCTTTTATATCCACGAACAAAGTCAAAGTCATCTTTTAATTATTTTAAAGAAAAAGTCATCTTCTGACTTTGTTTTTGATTTCCAAATGTTTTCACCTTAGATATATTTCCGTCACTTCAGTGAAGCATTTTCACGTTCACCAGGTGGCCAGATTTAACATGGCGCAGTTATTCTTCGCAACAATCCTCTTCTGTTTGCTCCACTCCATTGCCCTTCCGAAATTAACCTTTGGAGAGAGCCATACGCTTCTCTACAACCAAACCATTGCTATTGGGCAGAATTTGGTTTCTGAAAGCCAAGTTTTTGAGCTGGGATTTTTCCGACCTGCAAAATCTGGAAATGTATTCCTTGGAATATGGTACAAAGCTACACCTGATATTGTAGTCTGGGTTGCTAACAGAAACAACCCCATCACTACTCATTCACAAGATGAAGAAGAAGTTGTGTTCGCCATTTCCGAAAATGGAATTCTTTCAATAAGCAGAGCTGGGAGCGTCATCTGGTCGGCAAATTCATCAAGGGTGGCATCAAATCCAGTTGTACAGCTCCTGGATACTGGCAACCTAGTTGTTGTTGACGAGATGAATGAAGGCTACTTATGGCAGAGTTTTGATTACCCAACTGACACTTGGTTACCAGGAATGAAGATTGTAGATGACATTGAGGCTGGTGTTAAGACGAACTTGACATCATGGAGAAATTTGGATGATCCTTCACCTGGAGATTTTGTTGAGAGGATCGAAAACAATGGGTTGCCTGAGTTGGTGATTTACAAAGGGAAAAGAAAAATATTTCGAACTGGAAAGTGGAACGGGCTTTACTTGAGCGGCATTCCACGCTTTCAGAATGCTATTTTCGAACCTGAATTGGTTTTTAAAGAAGAGATGCTGATATCTATGTCAAGGCCCTATGACAGCTCAATTATCACAAGAGCAACATTAGACGTGTCTGGTTCAGCCCACCGCTATACTATGAATACAAGAAAGGATAAATGGAGCTGTGTGTACACGTATCCACGAGACCAATGTGACGAATATGGTCACTGCGGTCCCAATGGCATCTGCACTATTGAAAATGCACAAAGATGCGCGTGTTTCAGGGGATTTTCACCCAAGTTTCAAAACGACTGGGACCTTCAAGATTGGTCGGGTGGATGCGCTAGAATTACAGCATTGAACTGCCAGAGTGGAGACGATTTTCTGGAGGTTAGAGGGGTGAAGTATCCTGATATGTTGAGATTTTGGTTGAATACTAGCATGAGCCTTGATGAATGCAAAGCTGAGTGCTTGAAAAACTGTAGCTGCACTGCATTTGCTAATCCCTACATAATTAATGGAGGCAGTGGCTGCTTGATGTGGTATGGGGATCTCGTTGATACCAGAGAACTTTCTGAGGCAGATAGTGTGCAGAACATCTATATTCGAGTACCAGTTTCAGAACTAGGTGAGTCTCTTTGTCACCTTCTAGGCCTTTTTCATAGCTTATAGTATTCATAAAAAGCTTTCTTCTCAATGTTAAACTGCCTATCTTTTTTATTTATAAGAAGTATAATGATCTGAATAAGTACGGATATGTTGTAGATGGAAAAGTATCTTCTCAATGTTAAAGCTGCCTATCTTTTTTATGTGAAACTCATGAAATAGTAGCCGGATGACATTCTCCATCATCTGTACTATAATCACTTTTGTTGGCGCTTTTGCCTGTATAGATTCTAGCAACAATCTGGAGGAGGAGAAGAAATGGCCTCTAAAGATAATACTGATATCAATTGCTTCTGGAGTCCTTGTCTCAATCTCTATTAATGGAGGGATACTTTTATTGACTAGACGGAAGAAGCAAGGTAACAACACCGACTTCTGTGGCTCTTGAAAAAATCTGTTATTACTGTTCAGAACATGTAGGAGACTCTGAGGCATTATTCTTTTCCCTTTTAGGCTTCACAGCACTGAAGAGCAAGGAAGATGATATGGAATTACCTGTAATCAAAATGACAGTTGTTATGGAAGCAACAAATAACTTCTCCAGGGAGAACATGATAGGAGAAGGAGGTTTTGGTCCTGTTTATATGGTAGCTTATCCTCACACATTGCCTTACTTAAGCTAAGTCATTACTTTGGCAAACATCCTTAATCCCATATTATCATGCATAATCAGGGCAACCTCTCAACAGGAGAACAAATAGCAGTCAAGAGATTGTCGAGAAGTTCAGGACAGGGTCTTGAAGAGTTCAAGAATGAAGTTATCTTGATTGCCAAACTTCAACATAGAAACCTTGTCAGACTTCTTGGATGCAGCATTGAAGGAGAGGAAAGGGTGCTAATATATGAATACCTACAAAATAAGAGCCTCAATTGTTTTATTTTTGGTGCTGCCTAACATACCTCTCATCCTTTTTTGTTTTGCAAAATCTAATAAACTTATTCTACCAAATATTTGATACTCATAAAATACTCGATCATGCACAGATCCGGATCAAAGAACAGTTTTGACATGGCCTAAGCGCTTTGATATTATCATGGGAATCGCAAGGGGGATGCTCTATCTCCACCATGATTCCAGATTAAAGGTTATCCATCGGGATCTAAAAACGAGCAACATTTTACTAGACGAAAACTTAAATCCAAAGATTTCTGACTTTGGCCTAGCAAGAACTTTTGAAGAGGACCAGTCTATTGTTAGAACAAAGAGAGTTGTTGGGACATAGTGAGTTTTCTTTTATCTTGCCAAAGCGGTTTGCTATTTTTCATGCATGGTGATATATACAATGATCAGTATTTTTTTATGTAGTGGCTATATGGCACCAGAATACGCAATTGATGGGAAATTCTCAGTGAAGTCAGATATCTTCAGTCTTGGAGTGGTATTGCTAGAGATAATAAGTGGGAAAAAGAACAGAGGATTTGACCACAATGATCACCATCATAGCCTCCTGGGCCATGTATATATTCCTCTTCCTGTCTAAAAATGTTGATAATTTCCTCGTGAAAAGTTCATTTGTTTTGAATATATATAGAAAGAAAAACACATGATAGAATGATAAAAAAACCTTTGTGGTTTCAATTGCGCAGGCATGGCTACTATGGAAGAATGACAAGATTATGGAGGTGATGGATGAGTGTTTGAATGAAACATTTGTTGAGTCGCAAGTGAAGAGATGCATACATGTTGGGTTATTATGTGTTCAGAATTTTCTAGAAGATAGGCCAGTGATGTCATCTGTGGTTTTGATGTTAGCAAGTGATGGAGCAGTTTTGCCTGAACCCAAGGAGCCTGGATTCTTCATCCAAAGAAGTAGCAGTGGCAGCCCTTCTGTACAAAGTTGTACATCGCCAACTATTAACTCAGTGAACGACACACTTACCATTACCGATTTGGAGGCCAGATAATCATTACCTGCTAATTTATTTGAATCTATGGACCAGGTCACTTGGAACTTCAACATTGAGGTTTCATTATGTGTGGAAATTTGAATTTTTTTTTTTTTGTTAAGGGTAACTTTTTGAATGAAAAGTGTCGGTATCTTCTCTCTCTTCCATTTTACTATTGGTTTATACCTTTTTATGTGATATACGTAATATATTTCAGTTTGTGCAGGAAATAAAGGCTTATGAAAGCAAACCATCACATATGTAGAAAGGTCAATATTAGATTTAGAGGAGTTAAAATTAAGTGAAATTTTTTTAATAGTCATTATTACTTAGTAAATAATGTAAGTAGTCATTTTTTTTAAAAAAAATCATAAAAAAGTACTACAATACTCTTAGTTCCATATTTATTATTAAGAATTATTATTTATGTATATCTATACATATTCATATATCAATATTATTAGGAAAAGACAAAAATTTGTATAAGACCGTCTAACGGGTCGCTTATGTTAGACGGGTCAAATAAAATTCAAACCCGTCCCAAACCCGCCCCCAAGCCCATTTTCGCGCACAGGCGCGTGTCTTACCCGTGCCCCACGCGCAGCGACTAGAGTATCACTAGGTATAAAGTAAAGTATCGTTAAATATAAAATAAAGTATCACTATGTGTGAAGTATCACTAACTGTGAAGTGAAGTATGATTAACTATGAAGCAAAGTATCATTAGATATAAATTTGGCAAAATATCATTAACTATTAAATGAAATATCATTAGATATTAAATAAAAATTTGGCAAAATATCATTAACTATTAAGTGAAGTATCGTTAGATATATATCTGGTGAGTATCATTAACTGTCTGTGAAGTATCATTAATTAATTATGAGATAAAGTATCATTAACTCGGAAGTGGAGTATAATACGATATTATTGATGATTAAACATTAATTATCAAATCCAGAATATATAATCTCACATTTGAAGTATCATTATTTATGGGTGAAGTATCATTAACTCACATATGAGTATCATTATTTATGGGTTGAAGTATCATCACCTATGGAGTGGAGTCTCATTACTATGGAAAAAAGTATCGCTAATTACAAAAGAAAGTATCGCTAAATACAAAAGAAAGTATCAATAATTAGAAAGAAAAGTGTTAGTTTAAACATAATCTCAAATTGAGAATCAGATCTATGAATACAATAAAAACTCAAACTTGAGTAAAAAAAATTATTTCATTATCATAGAGAAAAATATTATTAATTACAAAATAAAGTATCATTAATTACAAAAAAATGTAACACTAATTACAAATAAAAGTATCATTCAAAATCTTCAATAAGATCTCGATCTTCCACCTTGCAAGACCAAAAATGACATATTCTAACGCACCTGTGACAACAGTTCGGCTACAAACTCAAAGCCCATAAATAGATCTAAGAATTACTTAAAATAATACTCTCTCCGTCCCATTTATATAGTCCCTATTACTATTTTGAGGTGTCCCAATTATATAGTCCCATAGTTATAAATAGTATTAATTATCATGGTAATATACAAATATACCCTTGCTATGTATTGAAAATTAAAACTCAACCACTTAAATTTTTTAGAGTCATTAATTTTAAGTAAGGGTAATGATGGAAGTTAAGCTTTAATATCTTGTTTTCATAAATATTTTTAATCTACGTGCGAGGATAAAATGGACTATATAAATGGGACGGAGGGAGTATAAATCTCCACACACGCACTAAAATTCGTGAAAAAGAAGGGAATGGGATCTTTGTGGCCCAAAAATCGTCACTGCTTCAGTATTCTTCAGCAGACTTATGGCTGCAACGAAAGGACAAACTCAACATTATAGATAATAAAAATTAAAAACTCAATTCTTCAATCCATCTGCAGAAACAATTATTTAAATTTTCAAGAAATAAAAATGTAATTTATGGACTGTATCAAACATGATTAATTAATATACATCAATCTTAATCAAAAGCCACAATTGAGAATTAATGACGAAACAGATTTCCAAACATTCAACTTCTTCACAGACCCAGATTGACGAAGAAGACCAAGCAAATTTCATTCCTTCCGGCCACATGTTGAAATACAGAGCTGGAAATAACTGCAAGAAAATCTCAATTTCGTGGCCTCTGTTGTTCGAACCACATTATCGGCTCATTAGCTCAACCGGAATCTAATATCTGGATTATATCGGAAGAGCGACTCTTACGAGTGCGGGTCTTTATGTGATGCTTGGTCGCCTTCTTCTGTGGCCTGGAAGAGCACTCTATCATCAACCCCCCTCCCCCCTCGCCCGCCGTTGCCAATCGCTAGTCTCGGTGGTGGTGATGCTGCCTCGGTGGGAGGCGGAAGCACCGGTCTCTCAAAAATTTAGAAACATAGGGAATTGAATCCATGGTTGTGAGAGAGAGAGAGAGAGAGCGCAGAGAGAAAAGCAGACGGTTTGTGCTCCATTGTCTGTATTTTTTTTAGTAGTTATCTTTTATATTTTATTAGATCGGCGTCGGGTATAGATCCGTCTAACGTAAGAGATCCGTTAGACGGTCTCACACAAGTGTGCCCCTTAGGCAAAAGATCTGATTTTCTCTCTATTCACTCTGCAAACGCGGTTCTCTTGTCTCTCTCATTTTTCAATCTTTGTTTTATTAATTGAAACAAAACTATCATTGGTGAAGATCATCAACCTATGAGTTTTGAAGATTATCACGATTCTTCTTATCTATAATCCCCGTTTCAACAATAAATTATCTGTTGCAATATCGAAAATTAGAGATTCTTTGCAAGTTTGGAATTTTTTTGAAGTTTTGTTTACATCGCTTGTGTTGTTTTTTGCGGAAATAATGTATATGATATTTACGGATCTGTACTATTTTTATCGATCTAGATATTTAAGTTTTTTGAATCTTTATTTGGAATGAGTGGAAAAAAATTGAATGTTATTTGGTGCACGAATCAATTTCTTTCGGTACACGAGTATTGAGGTTGATTCGTATAACAATTTATTTGTGAACTTGTGCAATATCTCATTTTTAATTGTTGCACGAGGACACGAATTAGCAAACTCATGCACTAGTGTATCTATGCATTTTTTAACTAGTGCACAAGTACTGGAATAGGCATACTCATGCAGTCGTGTTTCTGTTTAATGATCAACTGTCGCATGTGTACACGAATGACCCTGATCGTATTTTCGTGTACATGTTATTTTTGAACTACCACTATTGAACTAATCGTGTACTCGTGTATTAAACCATTATTGAACTACTGCACAAAAACACGATTTGGACTACTCGTGTCGTTGCACTCGTGTATTCGTATATTCATTATGAGGATGAGATTGTTCAAAATCATTGTCCATGATTGTTCAGCGATGAGGGCATTTGAACCTTGGCAGAGACACCGGTTGAATCTTGTAATTTTTATCTCCAGCAACAACAGTGACAGAAAACGGTAACAACAGCAACAGAAGACAGTAACAAAAATCTGGCAGTTGTGACTTCTGAGACTTTGATGTAGAACGGCGGTGAAAGATAGAATTTTTTTTAGGATGGGAAAGATAGATTCTCAAATCATTGTCCATAATTTTTTTATTAATATACTAGGATGTTTTTATTTTAGGAAATAATTAATGTTAAAAATTATTTATATTATTACTAAGCGTATTGATGTATATTTACATCCTAAAATGCTAGAAACATTATATTTTAAAAAGGAGCACACTTGTGTGAGACCGTTTAATGGGACTCTTACGTTAGAAGGATCTCATACCCAACCCAGATCAAATTTAAATATACTACAATAAAGAAAAAAATGGTAAAAATAGCATCGCTCCTCTTTCTCTCTCTGTTTGTCGTCTTCTCTCTCTAGCTCATGCAATTTGGGATCCCTCACAACTGCAAGCGTACGCCTTCGTTGATGAACTCGACGATGATTATAAATTTATTTCTCTTTTCAGATCTGTCTACGTATCTCTCTCTCCTCCCTCCATCGCGTGATTTGGAACTCCTCATAGCCGCAAGCCTCCACCTTCATCGATCAACTCGATGACGTCTAGGGATTTGTCATCTCCTTTCAGATTTGTCTGTGTTCATGTTCACAGATGAATATGTTGTAGTCGTGTCTATCGTGTGTGGTTTTTTATTTACTGTCTAATTGAAGATCATAATTTGTTACCTTGTTACGATTTTCTTTTTTCCGTTTCAGTTGATATTTTTGTTGTTAAGCACATCTATTTATCCAAATTTCTTCCTTCCTCATGCGTGGATTGTTTCTTAGATCATTAATTTTTTTTTGTTGCTATTAAGTTTGAGATTTTTTGTGTTGTTTTGAGGTGATGGGTGAAAAATGAGGAGACACGAGAGCATCTATATAGAAATCAAGTGTTTATGTCTTTGTTGATTGCATTGTGAATTAATAACAAAACATTATATATCATAGATATTTGTTAATGTTTAATCATCAATAATATCATATAACATCTCAGAATTAATAATACTCCACTTCATAGCTAATGATACTTTACCTTTGAGCTAATGATAATTTCACTTCATTGCTAATGGTACTTTACCTCATAGTTGATGTTTAATAATTAATAATATCATATAATATTTAACTTCCGAGTTAATGATACCCAACTCAAAATTAATAATACTCCACCTAAAAATTATTGATACTTCTATGTTCTTGATTTAATAATTAATATTTAGTCACGGATAATATCATATGATGCTTCAACTTAGAGTTAATGGTAATATTCCATCTCATAGTTAATTATATTTGATTTCGTAGCTAATGTTTTTTTATTGTTCTTGGTTTAGTAATTAGTATTTAATTATCGATTATATTATATGATACTTCACATTCGAGTTAATAATATTTTACTTCAGAGTTAATGATACTTCATCTAAGAGCTAATGATACTTTACCTCATAGCTAATGATACTTCAAAAAAAGTTAATGATGTTTCATATAATAGCAAATGAAACTTCTATGTTTAATTATTGATAATATTATATGCTACAACTCCATCTTCAAATTAATGATACTTCATCCCAGAATTAATGATAGTTCACCTTGTATGTTAATAATACTTCATCTCATAGCTATTGATAGTTTATCTCGTAACTTGGTTCGATAATTAATGATACTCCATGGCATAGGTAATGATACTTTACCTCATAAGTAATGATATTACTCTATTTTTTGAATTAATTTATTTTTTTTATTCATCATTTCGTGCAGTGCACTCGCCCAACACTAACGCGTGGGCTCGTGCACTGCACTCGATGATTAATTTTTTTGAAATAAATAAATAAATAAATATATATATATATACCTTAAAATGTAATTAGTGAACCTTAAAATTAAATTGAATTGATTTAATTTTTTTATCCGGTGTCTCGTGCAATGCACTCGCTCAATGCTGACGTGTGGACTCGTGCATTGAGCTCGATATAAAATAATGATTTAAAAAAATAAAAAAGAAACGATAAGAAAAAAAGCAAAAAAGAAAAGAGAAAACACAAGTAACACAACACACAACCATCTGGGCTGGGTGTGGCCTGCCAGAATTTTTTTTTTAAAATCACCACAACACAGCCGTATGGGCCTGTCGTGAAATGGGTAGGTGGACGGGTTTTTGAGTGGGTTTGGACATTATTTGACCCGTGTAACGTAAGAGATCCATTAGACGGTCTCATACAAATTTTTGTCCTTTAAAAAGTGACTAATTACATTGTTTAATAAGTAATAATGACTATTGTGTCATATTAACACTAAAGTTAACTTTAATTTTTCGTAAGGACTTCGATGTTTCGGAATATAATTAATATCGGAGGAATCACAATTATGGTTACACTTGCCCTAATAACTTGTCACGTGTCCATTATATTATCCTTGTTTTCTATTGGTGCATGTTCTCTCACCTAGTACGTGAGTAGTAGTCCAAGGTTGTAGAAAGCTCTAGGCGTTGGTCGGACGGTTGAGGGGGACTTAACACCTGGAGCACCTAGGTGAGGCCTAGGCGGATTCTAGATGTTTTATTATTTTATATATTTCTTAACAAATATAAAAAAATTTCATATATAAATTCATAAATCTTAACATTCCAAATAATATCGACTAAAATTTAAATCATCCAAAATCCAAAATAAAACAAACGTATCAAAATTAAATTATTCAAAGTTCATGACAAAATAACATTCAAAGTTCAAATTGAAACCAAATTCGAAAGAAATCAACATCGAAGTTTAAACATGCAAAAATATTCCATAACATAAGTTTTTTCTCTTTCTTTTTATGTTTCAGAAGTTGAATTTTATGTTTTAAGTTTTTAGCCTTTACCTCTCTAGGAATTAGGAATTAATTTTTTTTTTTCAGATTCAAGACAAAATGCACAAGTTTCCTTCTTTTGAGAAATCTTATATATTTTCATAGAGTAGAGATCCCCTGGTCTTAATTTTGTGTGTCAATTGTGTACCAACATTAAATATATATTGTCAATAATGTTTTTTGTAAAAATAAAATTTATTATATTATAACTAATCATAATTAATATTTATTACTAAAAATTGAAATTTAAAAAAATAGTATATCTTAAGTTTGGAATAATAAACCCCAAAAATCAATTATATTAACTAAAAAAATCAAGATTAAATATTAAAAATTAATTATAAACCCTGATTGGGTGGAATAAATCCTAAATAAAATTGTAAAATTATACTAAACCTAAAGAAATTAAAATTGAAGGAAAAAAAAAGAAAACTTAATAATTTTGAGGTTTGGTACACGGTTGACATACACAAATTGGGACTAGAGGATCTCGAGTGATTTCCATAGTACATAAAAAAAAAAAGAACCAAACATATAAATTAGTTTCTCAAATCAGATTCCATACCATCCAAACAAGTTCTAACAAAAAAAAAAAATCATTATTTTAAAAGCTCACCTGATATTTCAGTAGTTTATAATTAAATATTTGAAGTTACGCATAGTGCAACAATTATTACCAAAAGATTAGTTTTTAAGGGCCAATTATATGTCAATCCCATATAATCTTAAAGGGGTATATTGTATGTTAATTAACTAAATTTATTAGGTTGAACCGTCAAGAGTCTCAGACAATGTCAAAAAGTGATTCTCTCTGTTTTGATGCCGGTCTGGTTCATTAATTAATCTTCATTTTCGTGCTATATTAATTTCAACTGAATCTTAAAGAATTTTGCGATTATTATATTAGTTTTACAGAATGACTAATGCGATGTTTAACAAAACCCTATTTAACCTGTTTCTGTCCATCACTTTTGTTACACAATCGCTGTTGGGCAGATTTTGGTTTCTGAAAGCCAAGTTTTTGAGCTGGGATTTTTCCGTCCGGGAAAATCGAGAAATATATTCTTGGGGATATGGTACAAATCCACACCTGATATCGTAGTTTGGGTTGCAAACAGAAACAATCCCATCACCGATTCACAAGGAGTTGTCTTTGCGATTTCCGAAAATGGAAGTCTTGCTATATCATCCAGAGGTGGAAGCGTTATCTGGTCGGCAAACCCATCGAGGAAGGCATCAAATCCAGTTGTACAGCTCCTGGATACTGGAAACCTGGTTGTTGTGGAGGAGACGAAGGAAGGCTACTTATGGCAGAGTTTCGATTACCCAACTGACACCTTGTTACCTGGAATGAAGATTGTAGATGACGTATATGAACTTGACATCATGGAGAAATTTGGATGATCCTTCGCCTGGGGAGTTTGTTGTGAAGATCGAGAACCAGGGGTTGCCTGAGATCGTGTTTTTCAGAGGCAGTAGGAAAAGATTTCGAACTGGAAAGTGGAATGGGCTCTACTTCAACGGTATCCCTCGTTTTCGCACTGCTGTCCCCAAATCTGAATTCGTCTTCAAGGAAGACAAGTTGATATCCATGTCTATGCCTTATGACAACTCTATCTTCACAAGAGCAACATTAGACATATCTGGTTCATCCCACCATTACACTACGAATCCAAGAAAGGATAAGTGGAATCCAGTGTACACGTTTCCACGAGACCAATGCGACCAATATGGTCACTGCGGTCCCAATGGCATCTGCACAGTTGAAAATGCACAGAGATGCGACTGTTTCAGGGGATTTTCCCCCAAGTTTCCAAACGACTGGGACCTTCAAGATTGGTCTGGTGGTTGCGTTAGAATTGCAGCATTGAACTGCCAGAGTGGAGATGGTTTTCTGGAAATTAAAGGGGTGAAGTTTCCTGATATGTTAAGATTCTGGTTGAATACTAGTATGAGCCTTGATGAATGCAAAGCTGAATGCTTAAAAAACTGTGGCTGCACTGCATTTGCTAATCCATGCATAACTAATGGAGGCACTGGCTGCTTGATGTGGTATGGGGATCTTGTTGATACCAGAAAACTTTCTCCAGCAGATAGTATGCAAAACATCCATATTCGATTACCGTTTTCAGAACTAGGTAAGTATCCTTGTCATCATTTCTAGACCTTTTTTAGCTTACAGTATCTCAGGTAAACAAAATATATGCATGTAAGATCCTTTTCTCATATCTTGAATTCGTAAAGTTTATTTCCATCAAACGCTGTCTATTCAATGTTAAGCTGCCCGACTTTTGAATTCATAAGAAAGTGCTAACAAGGGTAAACATGTTTTGGATTGAAATGGAGATTGTACGTGACACAAATAGTTGCTGGATGACATTGTATATCCTTGCTTAGTGGCCAGTACCTTTTTTCTTCTATAGCTGAAAGCTCAGAACCAGAACCTCAATAATCACATTTGTTGGTGATTTTGCCATTAGATTTTAGCACAACTTTGGAGGAGGAGGAGAGACAACCTATAAAGATAATACTGATATCAATTGCTTCTGGAGTCCTTGTCTCAAGCTTTGTCAATGGAGGTATACTTCTATCAAGAAGACGAAAGATGCGAGGTAATAGCAATGACCTCTGTAGTAGATTGCTCTTGAAAAAGCTGTTGTTAATGTTCAAAACATGCTTTCAAGCTGACTCTACGCCATTAATTCTTATTATTTTTCTGCTTCACAGAACTAAAAAGTAAAGCTGAGGATATAGAATTGCCTTTAATAAAAATGACAACTGTTGTGGAAGCAACAAACAACTTCTCCAGGGAGAACATGCTAGGAGCAGGAGGTTTTGGTCCTGTTTACATGGTAACTTACCCTCACACTTTGCACAAGTCATTACTTTGGCTGGCATCCTTATTCCCATCTTATCACGCATAAGCAGGGCAACGTCTCGACTGCAGAACAAATCGCAGTCAAAAGATTGTCGAGATCTTCAGGACAGGGTCTTGAAGAGTTCAAGAATGAAGTAATCTTGATTTCCAAACTTCAACATAGAAACCTCGTCAGACTTTTGGGATGTTGCATTGAAGGAGATGAAAGGGTGCTAATATATGAGTACCTACAGAATAAGAGCCTTGACTATTTTGTTTTCGGTGATGCCTAATATATCTTTCATCCTTTTTTTTTTGTGTGCGCGCAAAGTTCTATACATTTGTCCTACCAAATACTGATCAAGTAGTCGGTTATGCCATGTGCAGATCCGAATCAAAGGATACTTTTGACATGGCCTAAGCGCTTTGACATTATCATGGGAATCGCAAGGGGACTGCTTTATCTCCACCATGATTCAAGATTAAAGATTATCCATCGGGATCTTAAAACGAGCAACATTTTGCTAGATGAAAATCTAAATCCAAAAATCTCAGACTTTGGCTTGGCAAGAACTTTTGAAGAAGATCAATCTATTGCGAGAACAGGAGAGTTATTGGGACGTAGTAAGTTTTCTTTTATCTGGTGAAAAGAACTTTGTTGTTTTGCTCGGCGGCCTTAACGATGAGTATTTGTATGCAGTGGCTATATGGCTCCAGAATACGCATATGATGGGAAATTCTCAGTGAAGTCGGACGTGTTCAGTCTTGGAGTGGTGTTGCTGGAGATAATAAGTGGGAGAAAGAACAGAAGATTTGAACACAAGGATCACCATCATAGCCTCCTGGGCCATGTATTATATTCCTCTTGGCTAAAAATGTTTTATGCTGTGTTTGTTGATAACTGTTGTGGAAAAAGTGTTTCAATATAAAAAAAGAGAAAAAAACCTGACAAACCTTCGTTGTGGCAATTGTGGCAGGCATGGTTGCTATGGAAAGAGAAGAGGATTATGGAGGTGATGGATGAGTGTTTGAATGATAGCTACATGGAGTCCCAAGTGAAGAGATGCATACATGTTGGGTTATTGTGTGTTCAGAACTTTCTAGAAGATAGGCCTCTCATGTCATCAGTGGTTTTGATGCTAGCTAGTGATGGAGCAATTTTGCCTGAGCCCAAGGAGCCTGGATTTTTCATTGAAAGAAGTTGCAGCCTACAAAGTTGTTCATCGCCAACTATTAACTTAGAAAATAACACACTTACCATTACCGATTTGGAGGCCAGATGATCGAGGACGAGGAGATATCGCTACTTTGCTATAAATGTTTCATTGGGTTTGAAGATCTCAATTCTCATCTGATACAACAATATACTCTCCATTGATGCTATTTTTTTTAGTTTGGTGATGAATCAACGGTGATGGGCAAGGTTTTTGAAATGGTGAAGAAGTAATTTTTTTTGAGGGGATTGGAGAAGAAGTTTCAATAGCACCTAATGATTGAAATAATTTCTGCTATTCTAGATTAATCTGTGTAATTAGAATTGGATTGGTTTTAGTGGAATTGGATTGAAAAGAAAATTTTAAAAATTAGTGTCATTTACATGCACTTGCTATTTGGCGATTTATGTTGACAAAGTGTACATGGATGTGTCCCGGCTGTGCTAAATAGGAACAAGTTATGTTGTTGCTTCTGATGCTCCAGGGACTATTCTCGACAGTTTAGGGCAGTTTCCTACTTGGATTAGGAGTATCAATCAACATGATTTCTTGGAGATCAGGTCCATTTTTTTACTGCCACATTTGAATAAATGCCCTAATTATCAACGGAAATATCTTATCATAAAAGGAATCAAATCTATCTACAAGGAAACCAATCTCCAACAAGGAAATCTTATGAAGGAGGCTTTTGAATTCTTATTTAAAGGCTTAATTCTTTGAGAATAGGTAGACCTAAATATTGAGATTGACTTGATGAGTTCATTATTTGTGAGTTGTTGTATTAGTTTTTGTACTAGCTAGAATTGTTCTTTAATCCGTTCAACGTAATAGTCTAGCATAGTTTGTGTTTTCGTGAAACATATGAGGGTCTTGTTACCCTCATAAAAAGAGGGGGGGGGGTGTTGTGAATATAATTACCCTTTTTTAATATTTGAAACTTATTTTGTTGATTGGTTCTATTGTTGGAAGTAATTAAAGAGCGGAGTTTACAATCACTATAATGGAAGAATCGTGCAAATTGTGAAAGAAATTTGAAGATTATCGAAGGATTTGATTGAGAGTTGATTGTGGAAGTTGGTTATACGAAGGAGACATGAGTGACCATTTTTGCTATGTAAATAGTCTATAATTGATAATCAAGTTTTTAATTTTTAAATAAATGCAGTCAAATGATGAATTGTGTGCGAATCAAAAACTAATAATTGGATATTCATAATAAAAATAATGATGACAAAATTGAAATTGAATATAAAATTGTACAACAATTTGCGTATTAATCTAGTTCCGTTGACATGCAACCTTGAAAGATAACCAGTCATCCAAAAATTTACCCGCGACGACTCAATTCACCTCAAACTTGTATAAAAAATTTACATTTGATTCCAAATCTCATTATTAACGTTTTAGTGTGTATTTTAGTTATTCTTTCATTTTATATATAATTCTATATTAGCATCAACAGCAGGTATTCAGTTTGACCTTGTTAATATTTCAATTTATTTGATTTTTAGTTGTTCGGTTCGATTTTCTCCGAGTGCTCACTACCCTAGTTGTGGGTCTACCCAAATTGACGAAGTCTAGAAAGAGACTAAATACTGATCGCCAATTTTGAAGAAGATTAGATGCTTCTTTAACTTGGGATACAAAGTCAGTTCTTTTGTTGCTTGTTTATATAGATGAAATAGTTCATGCACGTTAAAACTTTTATGGCGCACTTCTTTTTAACTACAATCCTACTTCACTCTATCCCTTTTCTGAGATCACCAGTTGGAGCAATCAACGATCACACACTTTCTCCAAATCAAAACCTTCCTATTGGGCAGACTCTGGTTTCTCAAAACCAAGTTTTTGAAATGGGCTTTTTCTTACCTGGGAAATCTTTAAATAGATTCTTGGGAATATGGTACAAGACCACACCAGATGTTGTAGTTTGGGTTGCGAACAGAAACAATCCCATCACTGATTCTCAAGGAGTCGTTTTCGCCATTTCTAGAAATGGAAGTCTTGTTATAAGCAGAGATGGGAGCATTATCTGGTCGGTGAATTCATCAGTTGCAGCATCAAATCCAGTTTTACAGCTCCTGGAAACCGGAAACCTGGTTGTTGTGGAGGAGACGAAGGAAGGCTACTTATGGCAGAGTTTTGACTACCCAACTGATACGTTGCTGCCAGGGATGAAATACGTAGATGACGCGGATTCAGGTGTGGAGATATATCTGACATCATGGAAAAATCCGGATGATCCTTCTCATGGTGATTTTGTTTACAAAATCGAAAACCGGGGATTGCCTGATGTGGTGACTCTGAGAGGGGCAATGAAAAGATACCGACGTGGACAGTGGAATGGGATATATTTTGGAGGCGGTCCACGCCTTCCCAGTGGCAATTACAAACCAGATTTGGTCTTCAAAGAAGACAGGTTAATATCTTTCGGACAGCCCTACAACGGCTCAGTTCTTATGAGAGCAACACTAGATACATCTGGTACAATCTTGCTCCATACCATGAATGACATAAAAAACAAGTGGAATCTGGCATTAACATTTCCTCAAGATAGATGTGACGAATATGGTATTTGTGGTCCTAATGGTATCTGCAGAGCTAGGACTGACAACCCGATTATATGCGAGTGTTTGAAGGGATTTGCCCCTAAGTTCCAAAAGGAATGGGACCTTCAAGATTGGTCGGGTGGATGCACTAGAACTAAACCATTGAATTGCCAGAAAGGAGATGGATTTATTGAGATTAGAGGGGTGAAGTATCCTGATATGTTGAGGTTTTTGTTGAATAGAACCATGAGCCTTGGTGAGTGCAGAGCTGAGTGCTTCAGAAACTGTAGCTGCACTGCATATGCTAATCCGTTCATCACTAATGGAGGTAGTGGCTGCTTGATGTGGTTCGGTGATCTTGTTGATACCAAAGAACTCTCATCAGCAGATACTATGCAGAACATATATATCCGCGTACCAGTCTCTGAACAAGGTAAGTCATTTCCTAATTGCCAATTCCATACAAAATTTACATCAGCATATCTTAGACTAAACGCAAGATCTAGACTTGAGATATGGCACTTTACAAGCACGTAGTGAATCATAATTGTTTGCAAACATGTAGTTATGAATAAACATAGAAGCTGCTTAATGACATGATAATATGACATGAGAAAAAACTAACAATTTGTAAAATGAAGTACATGATTTGCTGTTAATTAGAACAAGAGGGAGTGAAAGAAATTGGGTGTAAACGTAGGAGTATATTTTAGCCATGTGGTAGAAACAGTTTATAATCTTATCACCCATGAATTTAGAGGACTTTAGCACGGGTTCAGAAGAGGAGGAGAAGAAAAGGCCTATGAAGTTAATACTGATATCAGTTGCTTCTGGTGTTCTCGTCTCAGCCTTTATCAATGGAGGTGTACTTTATATGGCAAGACGAAAGAGGCAAGGTAACAAATGAACTTCTGCAGTGGACTGCTCTAAAATTGATAGTTTATTCATGTTCAAAGCAGAATCTCAAGCTAATACCAAGCCTTCATTCTTTTTCGTTATGCTTCAAAGCAGTGAAAATATATGCTGAGGATCTAGAATTGCCTGTGATGAAGATGGCAACTATTGTGCAAGCAACAAATAACTTCTCCAGGGAAAACATGATTGGGGTCGGAGGTTTCGGTCCTGTTTACAAGGTAACATACTAGATCAGAAAGAGTACTTTAGTTGAATAAAAACAATACTTTGACATCCTCACTCGCATACTAAAATGCACAAGCAGGGGAACATGCCATTATTAGAAGAAGTAGCGGTCAAAAGATTGTCAAAAACTTCACGACAGGGTCTTGAAGAATTCAAAAATGAAGTTATGGTGATTGCAAAACTTCAACATAGAAACCTGGTCAGACTTTTGGGATGTTGCATGGAAGAAGAGGAAAGGATACTAATCTATGAATACCTACAGAATAAAAGCCTCGATTATTTTGTTTTTGGTAAACTCTACTAATGTATCCTACATATTTTTTATTTTGCTTGTGAAATCACTTAACTTCATCCTGCCAAATTTCAAAGAGATCAAAGCATCTACCGCTACATTCACATGGTTTTCAATCATTTGCAGAACACAATAGAACACTTTTGACATGGCCAAAGCGCTATGACATCATCATGGGAATTGCAAGGGGACTGCTATATCTCCATCACGATTCAAGATTAAAGATTATTCATAGGGATCTCAAAACAAGCAATATCTTACTAGACGGAAATTTAAATCCGAAAATTTCAGATTTCGGCTTAGCGAGAATTTTTGAAGAGGATCAATCTCTTGCTAGAACAAAAAGAGTTGTTGGGACTTAGTAAGTTCTCTTAATATCATCACATCACTTTGTTATTTTCTATGTCAACCTTATGATCAATAATTTTTTATTTTTTTGCAGTGGTTATATGGCTCCAGAATATGCTATTGATGGGAAATTCTCAGAAAAATCAGACATATTTAGTCTAGGAGTGGTATTGCTAGAGATAATCAGTGGAAAAAAGAACAGAGGATTTGAACACTGCGACCACGATCTTAACCTCTTAGGCCATGTATACAATTACTTTGATGCTCTTTTATTCAAAAAAGTGTTGCCAAATACAAGAAAAATTGACAAACTTACCTGGTTGTGATTGTGGCAGGCATGGTTGCTGTGGCAAGAAAACCAGATTGTAGAATTGATGGATGAATGCTTGAGTGATACATTTATGGAGTCAGAAGTGAAGAGATGTACACAAGTGGGGTTATTATGCGTTCAAAAATTTGCAGAAGATAGGCCAACCATGTCATCAGTGGTTTCAATGTTAGGAACCGATGGAGCTATTTTGCCCGAACCCAAAGAGCCAGGATATTTTATCGAAAGAAGTTCCAGCTATAAAAGAAGTTGTACATCGCCAAGCAAGTCAGAGAATGGAACAATCACCATTACTGACTTGGAAGCCAGATGAGGAGACTTCAACATTCTGCAATTGAATAAAACCAGCGGCTTGAGGCGGCTACGACTGGAGCAACCAGGGTGCAGACGGCGGACGGGGACGACTGATGAAAATGACGGCTGAGGTTTGGGATTGCGAGATTGGTATAAACTGAATGATTGTTCCATGAATTGATGAGTAACTAAAGAGTGACTGAATTCGAATTTGAGGGTTCGGTCGAAATATACGGTTCTGATTTCTGAATTGGGTTTCCCCAAATTGAACTTTTCATAATTGTTATTGAATCCTTGGAACATTTTGAATTTGTTTTTTGCAAACATCTATATCTAACTATATCTATATATATATTAGGCTACTCATATCAATGACCTCATCCAACCCAACATTTAAATAAAATATTAATTTTTCTCTCATCCACATACACAACCTCCAACTTTATATTATTTATATTCCTATCAGTGACCTCATCCAACTCAACCTTTAAATAAAATATTATTTTTTCATTTTCTTCCAATCTACATAAAATATTTATCATTTTATTTTTTTAATAAGAACATATAATTAAAAAAATATTTTTCTCTTGCATTTAAAAAAATATTAATTAATTTATTAGAATTTTTTTAATTCATAATTATCAAAAAAATTACCCATACAATTATAAATTCATAATTTACTTCACAACAAAATAAAAATTACAAGAGTGAAAACATAATTAAATAAACTACAATGAGACACATGAAATTTTAAATTACGAGTGCATAAAACGTAAATTACATATTCAATTAGTGCCGAATTTTTCCCATATGTGCTCGATCAAATCCTCTTTAAGAGCTCTATGAGCCTCTCTGTTGTGAAGTTGATCACTATTAGTCATATAAACCGATAAACTTGTAATGCGTTCAGTAGAGTAGTGAAAAGATTCGACATCTTCTCCTGAAGACACATCTATCAAAAACTCTGCGGGATTATAATAGTTTTGTTATGTGTCTCGTTTATCCTCCATAATCATATTGTGTATGATGATACAAGCCATCATAATTTTTTCCATCAAAACCTTGTCCCAAACAAGACATGGGCATCGAATAAATGTGAAATGAGCTTGTAGAACACCAAAGGCCCGCTCTACATCTTTTCTAGCAGCCTCTTAGTGTTGAGCGAACAACTTATGCTTTCGAGTCATAGGAGATGTGATTGACTTGACAAATGCAGCGAAGGATATATGCCATCGGTGAAATAATATGCTCTATCATTTTGACGACCATTGACAATGTAACTAACCTGCGGTGCTCGGCCTTCTAAAACATCACTAAAAATTGGAGAACGGTGGAGAACATTAATATCATTGCACGCACCTGGTGTTCCAAAAAATGCATGCCATATCCATAAATCATATGATGCAAAGTATGATCCAAAGTTTGGCAAATTTTGGGAGTCATCATAATAATTTGGGTGGTTTGGATCCATAGCTTAAAATGAAGAAGAAATGTAAGAGTAAGAATTTGTAGAGAGAAAATATGTGAGGAAAAGATAGTTTTAAGTTGTGTGTAAAAACATATCAATATTAGGCTATATTTATAGATAATTTTTTTTTATTAATTTTGATATAATTTTATTTTTTTAATTTTTTACAATTATATAAAATATTTATGTTATAAATATATCTTTACAAAATAAAGTGGCACCCAATAAAAGGGTGCCACATGGCATCACTTTATCTCCTTGCCCTCAAGGCGAATGACCGCCTCAAGTCACGATTATTTGTGACTTTTGAATTTTTTTTTTGTCTCATTCACATGACCTTTGGAGAAGGCACCAATGGGAGTGGCCTTAAAACAAAGTTGTGAAGTTCCATTTCCCTTCCAAAAGTCCCGCCCAAACATGTCTTTTCAGAATTCTTATGCAAAAATATTTTTATAATCTGAATTTTTTTTAATTTGAACCAAATCCTATATATATATATATATATATATATATATAGGGGATGGTTCTGGTGTAAACCATCCCTGGTGTGTAAACTGTAAACCAATCTCCAACCACACATCCATCAAAATCCAATGGTCAATATTTGGTCAGAAGGGCGGTGGCATTCTTGTAAATAAAGGGAACTTGAAAAATCGCGGTGGTATTTTGGTTAAGATTTTAGTTTATGTTGATAAATAGTTTAAGTTGATGAATATTAGTTTAAGGTGATGAATATTAGTTTCATACATTTGTTATGAATATTTGGAAATGTCATTGTTAGCGTGAATTTTTCTTTGTACGAGTATGATATTGATGTTTTGTTAGCATCATATAGTATTTCATTTTAACATCATACTTCCGTCATTTTAGCATGATCTTATATATACCCTAATAGGGACACAATGTACCATAATGGGAATGAGACATCAAATTTAACATCATTCTTCCCTCATTTTAGCTTGATGTTATAAACAGTAAATTCTAATGCGATGTAATAAACCTTAATGGGAATATCATAAACTCTAATGACAATGTCATAAAGTCTGATGTGAGTGTGATAAAAAATTTAGCATGCTACTTCCCTCATTTCAGCCTGATACTTACCTCATTTTAGTATGATCTGCTAAACAATAATGGAGAATCTAGGAAATCGTATTGTGAATGTAATAAATCATACTTGAGAATAATGAGGCCTAATGGGAATGTCATAAACCATAATTGGAATGCCATAAATCCTAATTGGGAATAATGAATCCTAATGGTAATGAGATATCAAATTTAGCCTTATTCTTCCCCATTTTAGCTTGATAAGTCCCTCATTTTAGCAAGATACTATAAATAGTAATGGGTCATGCAATAAACCCTAATTGAGAACAATGAACCATAATGAGAATGTAATAAATCATAATTGAAATGTAATAAATCCTAATTGGGAAAAATAAACTCTAATGAGAAAGTAATAAATCATAATTGAGAACAATGAACCCCTAATGGGGATGCGGCATCAAATTTAGCATGCTACATCCCTCATTTTAGCCTGATAATTTCCTCATTTTAGCATGATCTGATAAACAATAATGAGAGGATGCACTAAAACCATAATGGAAATCTAACAACATATTTATCCTCGTACTTCCCTGATTTTAGAGAATCATATTTTAAACAGTAATATAATTGGATTGATAATATCATGTTATACCTATTATTCAAACAAAATAAAACACACTAAGTACCACTGGAAGAAAAAAATACATGATAGAATGAATGGTAATATATATTGCACATCATGCTAAAATGTTATACATATAATGCTAAAATGTTATACATATGATGCTAAAATAATGGTATACATAGCATGCTAAAATAAATTGAACATGATGCTCATCCCATGCTAAAATATTATACATATAATGCTAAAATTACAAAATATCACATCCATGTTCAAACTATATGTTGAATTGAATGAAACAACATCACTAAAAGCAACAAAATTTCTCCTTGACAAAGCATCGACCCAAAAAATACTTGTCAGCATATCATCTTTGCCAACATAGTACTAAAAAAAGAAACCAGGATGTGACTGTTACCGTAAATAAAACGTATCTAATACTATTTGAGCATTATCCCCAAGAATGTATGCCCTCAAGTCACGAGAATAATTCTTTAAATCGACTCCAGTGCAACCTACATCAAAATAGCTCCCAACAACTTTCTTAAAAAGCCTATAAGATTTCATTGGACCTATCCTTGCTCTAGCACAATTCAAAACAAAAAAATTTTGCACATCATATAAATTCATGTTCGCCTTAAGAAATCTTTTGAAACCATCTAAAATTAACAGGTGAGAATGGCGTTCTTCAAACAATTTGACAACGTATCATTTCTCAAAACAAAATCTAAATGTAATACGAGCCCTACAACAAAATCTCTTAGAGACTCTACACTTTTTTATTTTAACTACATTGCTTAAATCACCAAGCTCAACTGTTGCATTCTTTCACACTCCTGATTACAGTAAACATATTTCCATATAATCCTTCCATCTTTAAACTTCTTTTTTGATCCAAGACGAATGCCAAAACTAGATGATTCTACATTGATCCTATAAAATTTCACACCCTCAACAAGTGTTTTAAAATTTTGTTCAGGAGTTAGCTTCAATTCACAATGTGGTATATAGTATTCAGTCATTCTAGGAGATATCTCTACAGTCATATTACTACCGTCACTTGATACAGAAGAAACTGACACATTAAAAGCAAAAAAATTATAAACAGAACTAGATAAAATGCTAATATAATTACATCAAAAGATGTTGAGATGGAAAATCAACATGTACATTGCATTTTAATTAGCATGACATATGTCTCATTCTAGTATCATGCAGAACACATTTTAGCATGACACCACATCTTTGGTAATGAGAATGCACATGTTGCTAAAGACAAAAATGATAAGCACACTAGTAAATACATTCAACTATCAGCATGACATACACAACTATCTAATACTACCATGGTGTGGATGAAATATTAGCACCACACTATTCTAATGTCCAATCTTAATCATGCATTGCAAAATAAATTACATACCCGAAGTCACCATAAAAACACAAATGTAAAATATGCAACAAAAAGGTAATGTCAGCGATCAAAAATGAGATCTCCGCGAGAAAAGATGGAATGATGAAAATGGAAATGAATGAAGATAAGACTAGGAAAATATCTTCAAGAGAAAAGCGGAACGATGGAGATAGAAACAAAAAAGAACTTCCAAAAGAATTATTTAATTACTATATTGTCCTCCCTTCAATGAAACTTGCCAAAAATTACAAGTTTGCCACCGCCCCATCCATTAAATCTATTTTAATATAGGCAGTCCAGATTGGGCCAAGGAAAGAATATGATGGATTCCTAGTTCCCACATGGAGGGAGGGCTTATTTGAACATTCTCTCTCTCTCTCTCTCTCTCTATATATATATATATATAACACCATATTTTTTGGTCAATTTCTTTGTACTGACAAAATTTAGGTCAAATTAGGGAACACAACTTTTTTGTTAGTTTTGATAGTTAGATTTTTCTTATACAGTTTTCACGGGAGCACTACTTTTTTAACCTATTGATACTTCCGTCTTCTTCTCCCAATTTCAGTTTCTCATTTCTTATTTACTTCAAAACGTCTTTTCTCTCAATCTTTCTCCAAAAATATATAATCTCTCTCCAAAAACCTCTATATCTTTTCCATTAATTTGATTTGAGAGTTGGAAGATGAAAATTTTCCAATATTTATATGATTATATCTATCTCCTCCCTACAATAAAAAATTCCACCCATGACGAGCACATAAATAGATTTTGACAGTGACATCGACTTAATAACAAAGAGAGCGGTGTCGATGCAACCATAGCCAATGAAGCTGCAAAATCTGATCGAACAAAAGTGAACAATTTACTTTACACACTAATACATATTTTACTTTTAAAATTAGAAATCAAGTTAAATGTATTTTATATGTTTTTCCTTTGATCACGCTCGTCTAGTAATTCATCTCGAAATCTGACAACGAATATGAATGAAGATCGCAACACATCATGCTCATTGTCCCTCGCATTATTATTAAAATCAAAGCCCTAAACCGATTCACGCCAGTGTGTGGTGCTGCAGCAGCAGATGGGGGTCGTCTATAAATGGGCCGGCAGGGTAAGACAGGCGGCGGGCTCAGAAAGCCCGCCTTTTGGCAGAGCGGGGCGGAGAAGCCCACCAGAAGCACGGGCCTAAAAATCAGGGTCCTAGTCGCTCCTGCCTAAACCCGCCAATCTGGCCCGCGGGCTTTTTTTTTAATAAAATAAAACAAAGTAGCTTGCACTTCTCACTCCCTATTCATCGCATTCTCTCTCTCTCTCTCTTCCCGCAAACACACATCTAATTAAACTTACTAGCTAACATTAGCATATCAACACTATATTTTTCAATAACTTGTCACCACTGCACATACAGGAAATGAATCATTCACCAAATAAAGAAGAAGGTGCAACAAAATATTTTCCATGTTCATACTGTTCAAGAAAATTCCACAACTCACAAGCATTGGGCATCCATCAAAACTCTCAAAAGAAAGAGAGAAGCGCTGCCAGAAAAAGAAAGAGGGCCGCTTCCGACTACGCTCTAATACCATCACCGTCACTATTTCTCTCTCCAAACTACCCAATCAGCATCTTCAACCCCTCACAATATATCAATGTTTATGGTGTCACCAACAATTTCTACCAGCTGCAGAGCAATCAAATGGTCAGAGATGTTGCGTTGTATAATCCATACAAACTTACTCATGTTCAGAGGAGTAGATGCGCCAGAGTAGCGCACTTTTAGTCTTAGTTAGGTTACAATATATTTGGGGAATAACGGGAAATGAGGTATTAGTTATCATTCATTTTACATTTACCAATTACTAATTAGGCAATTATCATTATATATATGTGTGTGTGTGTGTATATATATATATATCATACGGGCTTGGCGGATTACCTGCCTCACCGCGGGCTTATCTGTCCGGGCCCGCTAGATAAACGGACTTCAAAATTAAAGTTCTACCCGTCTAAAAAGATGATGGGGACGGGCTAGCCCGGTGGGCTTGGCCCGCTTTGACAACTCTAGGTCTATTTAGGTATATACTGCATATGTTTATTTTTAATATTTTACTGTCCGAACTGCCTGAATATGTTCTTCGGAAAATTATAAATGTTAATATATCTTGAATTGTCATATTTGTTTTGGAAAAAATCGTTGTGTCTCCATTATTTCATAAAAAGACTTCATTCCACCAATAATATATGGTCGTTCAACTTTGTTCTCTCATGGAGAGGTTTGTGCCAAAAATAATCATGGATTTGTGAATTCGACTTAAATTCGATATTGTATAATATTTTTTATTTCTGAAAATGGTTGGTTTATTGGTTTAATTCGTTTGATAAGTTAAATTTGGACTTCTGTACTTCTCTACTCTGTAATTGGATTTCTTAACTGGTTGATTTTTTCCCTAATGGTTAGATATCTATCATGGTATGCATGCATAATTCGAATGCATTTCTATTTACCATTTCATGATTTCTATTTTGCACTTTTGATTTATGAGAATTTATATAATCAGAGA
Organism: Perilla frutescens; assembly: GCA_026008535.1. NCBI lineage: Eukaryota > Viridiplantae > Streptophyta > Magnoliopsida > Lamiales > Lamiaceae > Perilla > Perilla frutescens. Next base: position 10,224,614 of record BRKX01000019.1, read on the forward strand.
TTGCTTTTAGCTCGAAGATAAAATATTTGGGTAAGAAATTCTATTTTTTTTAATGTTATATATTTTATATATGTGATTCAATTGCTTTGATCTACCATTAACTAAAATTAATGGCTATGCATATTTTAGTATGATTTGTTAACAAAGCCCCTCTTAGATATATAGTAATACTATTTGCACTATTATTTCTTGCTCTATTTGTTGATTCAGCTTTATAATCATGCAAAATCTCTTTTGTTATGTTATTGGAAATGATTGCAATATTTAACCTTCTTAAATGACTCCTTATATGTCAGAGGAGTTGTTACCCGAGAAAGCTAATTAACTGTTTTTAAGGTCTTTCTAATAGTTGGATTGGACTTTTAGATTCTTACACGATTTTGTCATTTACTATTTTAAGGTTAGACTATACAATATTTGTTCTAAATTATTTTGGTGCTTTTTTTTTGTTTGTTGTACTTTCCTTTATAGATCATTAGACAATATTCTCGAGCGTATAAACATGCTTCGAGGGTAATCGAAGGTAGGCCTAGCATATATCCATCACAATAGATGATGGACTGATGTAATTTTTTGTTCTTTACAAGGTTTTTTTCTTTTGTTTATCATCGATCATGTCTTATTTTGGCTAGTAACATTGTGTATATTACTTTTGGTGCACTTTTTTTTTTTGCCTCTCATGCTACAAATATGTTATGATTTTGTGCTCTCTCTCTCTCTCTCTCTTCACTGTTTTCCAAATAACTAAAGGAGGGTAATTGATGTGCTTGAAGAGAGAAAATTATAGGGTGAAAAATTAAAGTAGTCAAATTTAAAATAGCAAATGCTTTTTTAGCCAAGTTTGATAAGTCATACTATTCTATTCAAAAAGTGGTGTAAAAGTCCTACATGCCCTTTTTGTCTTATTTGAAGAATTATCATTTCTTTTCTCCTTTATTAAATGACAAAATTGTGGCAGCTTTTTTAAAAAAAAAAAACCAAACATTAGGATTTATGATTTGGCTAGGTGAATTGTAACTGCATGCATTTAATGTTAGAACCAACAAAGCTTTACCAATTGAAAAATCACGCCATTTTTCAATAAACCCACACCAAATTTTACACAATATTTTGGAGAAGCAACAACACATATCCAAGAAATTTGAGGTGAGTTTTTAATTTTTGTAACCGTCAATTTGAGCGAATTGGTCGGATTTGAAGTCTTTTTAAAATTTCATGCAATTTAGCCGTAAGTTATGTTAATTTCATAATAGATATGTTTAATAGGTATTTAAGTTATAAGATGTTTGTTTTGTAATTTTTTAGTGATCGTATATGCATACATTGTTGGTAAATTAGGATATTTTTTGGTAGATTAACGTGAAATTAAAGATTTGGACGTTTTGCAAAGATTAGTAGCATCGAATTTTTTTTCGGATATACAGTGTTCTCGTGAGTATTATTGTCACGGTTCAGAGATTTCGTGACAATATAGTCACGAAATCTATGAACTGTGACAATAATACTCATGAGAAGAACACATCTCGTGGCTAAAAAATTATTGTCACGAAATGAATAGATTTCGTGACAATAAATTGTCACGAAATCTATGCTTCCGTGATAATATTCTCACGAGATCTTTTTTTTTTTTAAATTACCTTAATTACTGTTTATTGTTAATTTGCAGATGGCTTGGCAACGTATTGTTGTCCGACGTAGCAGTAGATGGGAGATATCTGAGTATGTGGATGGTGAAGATCAGCTGGTGCACCTCCCATTTGACAATTTATCTCGTGATAAATTGGTCGAAGAAATTCACGATTTTATGGAGACATCTCCAACAAGTGTTAGTTATACACTGAGTTATTTGACGAGGTCATTGACAGGGAGGACACTAAAAGGACTGTTGAAGACGGATGTTGATTTAGCTCGTTTGGTCCAGGAGCAAGATGAGCCGGTTGTGTACGTTACTGAGAAATCAATTCTGCAAACTCCAAGTGGAATGCCGTCAAATGATGCTAACGATGAACCAATTGGAGATGATAGTGTTGATGATCTGTCTTGGGATGATGATGATGATGATGACGATGATGACGGTGAGAATTATGAGAGTGAAGTTCGGCGTAAGCAAATTGCTGAATTTTGTGAATGGATTTGCGAGCCAGGGCGTCTCGATGAGTTTGTCAATATTCTACAGCATGGTGGACCTCACAACTTCTCATCTGAGGATGTTGCTCCTGATGTTGAAGCTCCGAATGTAGACTTTCCTCCCTTGGGACATTGGTCTATTCTTGTGGCCTATGTTGACGATGCACTAGCAGTGGTACAGGACGACCCATCCCCGACAGATATTGATGCGATAGCCGTGGGAAAGACTTTCTTGGAGAAGAAATATTTGGTAATTGCTGTTGGAAAGTGGCATATGCAGCGTCAAGTGGAATATTCGGTCTCCCGATCCAGCAAAAGTCGACTAACGGTTATTTGCAAAGAAAACGAGACCTGCCCGTTTAAATTAGTGGCGAGTTCTAAGGGTGGCTTGTGGATGGTGACTAAATTAGAGGATAATCATACATGTCGGTTGGACCTGACACGTAATGCGCCACGGAAGTTATCCTTTCGAGTAATTGCTGATTTATTTAAGAAGAGAATCTTAGATGAGGGTTCTATCTTGAAGCCGAGAGCAATGATAGCTGAGATATTAAGGGAGTATGGCATTGAGGTTGAGTACAATATTGCATTGCGGGCTAGGAATCTCGCAATAGAGATGGTTTACGGTTCTCATGATCAGTCTTTCGCTGCATTGCCTGCATATTTGGAGATGTTGAAGAGGTCCAATCCTGATACGGTTTATGATTTGGAGACTGATGGTGACGATCGTTTCATGTACACATTTGTTGCTCTAGGAGTTTGTAGAGCTGCATTCAGAGTGTGTATGCGTCCAGTTATCGCCATTGACGGCACTCATTTGAAGGGGAAGACCAAGGGTATTCTTTTCGTCGCTGTGACGAAAGACGGTAATGAGCAGTGTTTCCCTCTTGCCATTGGTGTGGGTCCTATTGAGAATGATGCAGCCTGGACATGGTTCATAGAGCGGTTTAAAAGGGCCTTTGGAGATCGTGATGATTTGGTGATAGTCTCGGACCAACACGTGAGCATCAAGAATGCTGTATAGGCAGTGTATCCTACAGCGGTCCACGGATTGTGCTATTAACACATCGCGAAGAATCTAATTCGAGCAGGTCGTCATGTGATTTCAATGTTTAAAAGTGCTGCATTTGCATATAGAGAGGAAAAGTTTCTGAAATATCTATCGATGATCTCCTCAAGCCGAGCTGAAGTTTACAATACATTGATGAGTATAGGGGTACATCGTTGGGCACGGTCACAATGCCCTTCACGTCGTTACAGCTTCATGACATCAAATGCAGCTAAATGTTTCAATGCTCGTTTATTGTGGGCTAGAAGATTGCCCATATGTTCTCTCATTGAGGTTGTCAGGAATGTGATAGAGAAGTGGTTCGACGAGAGATGTGCGAAGATAGTATCGAGAGATCACATACTTACAGAATTTGCTTACACAAAATTGAGCTATCAGGTGGAGATGAGCCTTCAGTATGTTGTTCGAGGCCATAATGCACATTTGTACAAGGTACAAAAGAATGATAAGAGCTTCCTAGTTGACCTTCAAAGGAAAACATGTGAATGTGGTGCATTTCAGTTCGATCAAATCTCATATTCTCATGCAGCGGCTGCTATTCGGTACCGTACCTTTATAAACATGTCTTTTATAAACTCCAATTGTTATGTTTTATTAGTAACACATTAGAACTATTGTAACAGGAGTGCAGGACTTGACATATATGATTATGTGGACTTGTATTTCAAGCAAGTTACACTTTGTCTTGCATACCATGATCGTGTACGTTCAGTGCTGAGTCAGGATGAATGGACAGTCTCAAATTTATTCAAAGTTTGCCCTCCCAAATCAATTCCCCAGGCAGGTCGACCTAAGGAGGGAATATATCGTTCAGCAGGTGAAGGCTCAAGTACAAGAAGTAGAAGACAACAAGTATGCTCGAGGTGTTGAGGCACTGGCCATAACAGGAAGAAATGTACAGCCCCACAACAGATTGAGCATGGAGAATGGGATGCACCTGGCGAAGGGCAACGTCGACCTAAGAGATGTAGTATTTGTCGTCAACCAGGACACAGCAAGGGCAAGTGTCCGAATAGAGTTCAACTTCAAATTTGATGATTGTGAGATGTTGTGAGATGATTGATATTGAGATATGATTGTGAGATGATTAATATCACTATTTATGTAGAGACTGATATTATGAGATGATTGATATTGAGATATGATTGTTACAGGGTTAATTCCAAATTAAAATATAATTTTGCATTTTTCCTGGATGATCTCGTGACAATAATTGTCACGAAATCTTCCACTCGTGACAATAATAGTCACGAGATCTTCCACTCGTGAGAATTATTATCACGAGATCTTCAAATTGTGACAATAATTCGCACGAGAGCTTCTAAATCAACAATAACATTAATTAATTGAAACTACTGAATCAACATCAACATTAAATCAAGTCCAAGTATTACATCAACATTAAATCAAGTCCAAGTACTAAAACACCACATAAGTCAATTTCCTACTCATGCTACCCTCTTACAATTACCGAATATTCTAACAGCTAACTGCTTCCTATACTTGTCCAAGTCAGCCGGAGTAGGATCCATCTTGAATGTCTTCGATGAAATCAGTCGATCGGCTTGCATGGCAGTAAAAACCCCGCAACTCACACCATCTGTCTGCCTGAACTGATACATGAGTGGCATTCTGTAGTACTCCATCGGTCTGCAGATCTGAGTACGCCTGGCTCTCTCCCAATATCTGCAGTGCTGCATCAGGCCTGGAATCAAATGCATCAATGGCCAGAGCTGGTGCTCACGTATTGAATATGTGGGCTCATCCGACGGATCCATCATGTTGTGCAGCAATGAATCGCACAACTCAACTCGCCATTGGTCTAGACGAATCCGAACGGTCACGAAATGTCCATCAACATGGCAAACGGTGATGATCTGCAAACACAACAATATACAAAACAGTCATAAAAGAAACATGTATCATAATTGGAATTTAATGATGTTCACTTACATTCTTCGCCTGCTACCAAGGACCCGTCAATAGCTGCTCCCCTCTGACGATCTGGACCACCTCATCATCCCAACCCCACCATGCGTATTCATAATTGAGATGTCTGCGCAAAATCTGTATCCTCTGGATGAATAAGGGTATACTCATGCACCAACTTATACTGTAACAAACAAATATTAACGTAATTATAAAATCAATTGACTTGGTAGATCAAAATAACAATTGAAAACTTACGAAGAATGATGTCTGCAAGATGACTGTGCTCTGTGAATTCACCCCTGCCTTCAATCCACGACCCTCGGCCAGCCTGATTTGAAGGCAATACAAGATCAGATCCATAGACAGTGTGGACATATCTCTGTTGTTGTCGAGCAATTCATCAAAGAAGGCCTGATTCAGATCCAGCTCGACCAAATTCACTCTAAGGCGCGCGTCTGGCCCGTAGCATCGAAACTCAACAAATTCCTTCATCAAGCTCAACACACCATCTGTGCTCGGCCTAGCCGAGCTAGGCCTAACTGGACTGGTATGTGATCCAACATCCCAATCGTCACCTGTGGGCCCTGCAACCTCAACCCGTACATCCTCAAGATGTAGGCCCTCGACCTGTACTGAAATTAGTTAGTATATTTAAAAATATTTATCAAACAAAATCATACAAAACACTACTTACATCGTAATCATGTACCATACGAGGTGCCGCTCACTGAGGACTCTCTTCCCGTGCATGTTCTTGATATCTACCCTGAGAGCGACTCCTACTACGGGACCGGGATTGGGATCGGGATCTAGGGACAAACTTCTTGAACATGTCCTTAACGAAATCCTTCAGTCTATGAAACATGTCATCGTACTCCTGCCTGTGTGCCCTCTCCCGCTCCGTCTTGTACTCTCTGCGTGCCCTCTCACGCTTCTCATCACGCTCCTGCATAATACGGAGCATCTCCTCGCCTGTTTGACGCGCCACTTCTCACATCCGCCCAGCATGCTTGCAACACTAGTGATCCTCACTAGTGCTAGACGTGGAAGTGGCCAGTCTAGGACGCTTCTCTGTAGGGCGGCTCTGTCGTCTCCTGGATGACTCAACTACACCCGTATCTGCACACGTGCGAGGAATACAGCTCCCAGATTGCCTGGAGTGAGAGGAAGCTCTGGGAGGGGAGGGTGCTCTGGGGGGAGAGGGAGCTCTATGCTGATGCGCTCTAGCCAGCTCTCGGTAAGTGGGCTTCATCCTCTTATTGCGCTGCGCCTCATACGTCACGCTCATACAATCACCGAGCAAGACACTTCTGTAATATGAAGTGGCCATCTCATGCTCATTCGGCTGTAGATATATGAAGCATAATTGCTGCAAATGGTAAAGAATTGATTAGAAACACTTCAAATAATCAAGAAAACACACATTGTTTAAAATAAATGCTCACCTCATCAGAAAACAATGTGCCCAGATGCGCAGTCTTCGTTCTAAAGGTCCACTTCAAACACCTGGGCAATGCGTCTGGTGCAGGAACCTGTGCACAATGTGCACCGAGTCTCGGTAAGGCCTCATATGCCCACACATGTCGAATAAGATATTGATCAAATTATATTCAATAAAATAAGATTACACTGATAATCATGACAAAATTGAGAATCATACCAGTAGAGCCCACACCGGTCTATAGAAATGATAAGACAATCGCGCTTTTTCCTCCGTCTTCTTAAATTTTCTCCTCAGTAGACGGTACCAAACTCATACAATGCGTCAACAGACTGAATGCATAAGCTCCCCATGGAAATGAGTTCCATCGATCCCGATCCTCGGCTAAGACCCATACCCAGTCATCTATCATGTGTGTCTGATCATATCCAAAGATCATAGTGTGCAGGAACAGGACATTGGCGACCATGACGTAATCCATGAGGTCATCTCCTAGTGAATAGGTCCTAAACCTCTCAAGTGGGTCCTTCACTCTCAGAGGTGTCTTGTTCAACTCACGGGAATAAAAAGATCTCCTAGAAATCTAATGTGATGCAGACGGATCAAAATTGGATCCTCCGAACTGCAGTCCAGTCACCAGAGCAAACTCACTCGGAGAAAATCTAATATTGGTTTCTCCAACCCGAAACTAAATATCGTGCTCCTCTGCACCATCAATAATCACCTCCATACTCAACAATGTGTGTAGAGCATTATTACAACTGTTTCCCCCCACGAAATCTATCAGATGCCCGAAACACGACTCTCTCCTAAACTGCTCGAATAGTTCGGGCCCACTACTGATCACGTGTAATACTTCCCTAATTACACTCATATTGTCCTTCCAGTATAAATTGATCCCGCATGTGATGTTCTGTAAAGCCTCTCTCCTCCACACCCAATCACGCTATTTTTTAAATAATATACAAAAACTTAGCAATAAATAATGCAAAAATAAAACAAATATAATTAAATTAAAACTAATTGGACATGATATAGATATCTACATGTTGAGAATTTACCAATGATCGAGAAGAAGAATTAATTATGACATAAAAATGCAAGCACAACCGAAAAAAAAAATCTAAATGGGATATCGTGTAAATATATTCTCACGACAAGGGTTCTCGTGAGAATATATTAACACGATATCTCATTTCGTGTAAATATATTCTCATGAATATTTTTAACACGATAACATATTTCGTGGCAATTATTTACACGAATAGAGATATCGTGTGTATATATTATCATGAGATCTCTATTCGTGAGCAATTATTTTCACGAAATCATCAATAAATTCAGAATTAACAGTTCCAAAAATATACGAATCGAAATCCACAAAGTTCAACCTATTTCACATATTCTCATAGTATTCACAAAAAACGACATTCAAACATATTATCTCATGCAAATTGGCAAAGAAACATGAATGGGATTCCACATATTTAAATTCAGAGAAATTCGACATGAAATCGATCGATTAAATCATGAAATCGTTTGTTGTGTTAGATATCTAACCTGTTGAAATTCCACAGCACAAGGCTCTAAATTCTCCATGGCTCGAGATCATGTGTAACCTGCCGTCGATGGGTTCTTTGATCGCGTGAAATCGTTCGTGAGGTTTTTCCCAGAATTTCGTGAGGATTTTTTCTCCCTTGTCGTGTGTATTTTCGTGAGGATTAATTGCGGTTAATGTCGTGTGTATTTTCGTGAGGATTTTTTTCCCCCTTGTCGTGTGTATTCAAATAGATTTCACATTGCAGTCAAATAGATGTTTTTGACTCTCGTGACTCGTGAGAATATATTCCCCAAGTCTAAGTACGTTTTTGTCATGGTTTCAATTAAATCAAATTCAGAGATGAGTCAATTTTTGACTCTCGTGCCTCGTGAGAATATATTCCCCAAGTCCAAGTACGTTTTTGTCACGGTTTCAATTAAATCAAATTCAAAGATGAGTCAAAGTGGTAGTTGTTGACTGGACCCACCATTTAGTAAGGATATTTAAGACATTGTGAAAAAGTTTGAATAAAAAAGCATGAGTTATCAATGTTGGCTAAAAAAGCATTTGCTATTTGGTTTTTGAATAGTTGTATCCATTTACACAAAATTATATGCCCCCCATGTGGATAGTGCCCTATGTGACACATGGACAGATAGGCAATACCCATGTGGGTAGCATATAAATTCCTCTTGAAGAGAATGCCAGTTGTAGTACAGACTTTTTGGTGCATTGTACATGCTGCTATGTCAGTCTTCAATTCTTTGAAACAAGAGAAAGCAAGATTTGTAAAGCTCATTAGGGAAAACAAACTGGATATTGGGCATAGAAGTGAACTTTGTTATTATATTATACACTTCACTTGCAGATATCATGAGATAAAGCACCTTATTGTTGGGATCATAAAAGTAAACTTTGTTCTCTAAATATTTTTCTATCACCATTTAGGCATCAAATAGTGCAGTCTTAGGCAACTTTTGGAGTTTAATGTGCATCAAATTGTGTATACAGTTATATGTTTATTCTCTTTTTATATATTTACTATATTTTAAATATTAAAATCTAACAAATACTTATAATAATCAATCTATATATAAGTATTGTCTAATACACATTAGAATGTGCATGTTTTCACATTTGACTTTTAGTACCACTATAAATGTTGTATATATAGAAGTATTTCAAAATATATAATATTGTCAAATTAAGTTCATTTATTTCTATATATAATTTATAATATGCAGTCTTTAATTATTTAATTTATCAAATTAAATTAATTCACTTTAATTTCAGGGGTTCATTAATTTCATTTTAGGATATATATTTATTTCAAAATTATGGGGTTTTTTGCCAATTAACAATTATATTTATTTTGAAAAAAATAATTGTCGAGCGCAATGCACAAGCTCACGCATTAGCGTCAGACGAGTGCATTGCGCGAGTCACCGAATTTTAAATCGCTTTAATTTTAGATATATATATATATATATATATATATAGGGAAAATTAAAAAGAAAAAATAAAAAAAAATTGTCCAGAAAAAAAAGAAGACGGAAGCGTAAAGCCCTTGTACCATGTGTGGGACACGCACGTGGACTCTACGCACCATGTGAAATAGAATGAGATGGGGGATGCTGCTGCACGAAAGTCCTCTTTAGCTTAAAGAGAACCTTCCAAGTTCCAACAACTTAATATTTTTTAATTATTAATTCTCATATTATGGTATCATGTATCAATGCATGAGATCAAAGTCTTTGTCGAAAATTAACTTTGAAGGAGTAGATTATTTTTCTTTATTGGGCGAGACCCCCCCCCCAAATGTAGGTATGCGCACCGAATTATGTAATCATATCTTATGTCATCTTTATGTTTTCATTTTTTATGTTCTTAATGGATAGACCATACAACTGAATATCATAAAGAACAACAAGATATCCAGATAATAGAGATTTTTATCAAGTTGGATGATTCTCCCTTCCTGTCTAGTTCTTGGTATCTACTATAATCACATTTGTTGATAGTTTTTCGTCTAGCTTAATTTTAGCAAAAATTCAACATGGAACCATAGTGGGAACCAACAAACTAGCTTCTCTAGGGAAACGCAAGTGCCAAAATCCGGACTAAAAAAATATTATTATAGAGAGATTATTCTTAAATAGAGGTTTACATATAAAAAAAATATATTTTTAAAAAACTAATGTATTAATATACATTATACGACACTTGAAAATGTATCCCTTCATATTTTAAAATATTGAGTTTAAAGGATAAATAAGATTCATGAATTTTTTCCCTAAAAAATAAAAAGATCCATGAATTTCAAAAAGTCAAATGTGCGTAAATCATTCATATATAGTGTACACGTATTAAATTTAGAAGATTCATTCATGTACTATGTATCTAGGAAATGTGAAAAAAATATGTATCACATGTAACTTTAGATAAGTATTTCATATCATCTTAATTTTAATGTAACATAATTAAATAATTATAGATATTTAAATATATTGAAATTTTAATGTCATTTTATTACTATATGAAAGTAAATTTCTTAAGAACGGTCTTAGAATATTATAATATAGAAGTTATTCTTATTTATAACTGGTCCCGAGTTAGAACTACAACTTTTTATTACTAAAAGAAGATTACACTTATATAGCGTATTCTTTTATAGAGGTTTTATGGTAGGAACACGCTCTAGTTCATTCCTAGTTTTATAGTTTATTTAATTTCATTATATTACGTAATTTTCTTTGGCCAATAACATATATTATCGTGAAGCGTGTAGCACCTCTCCCAGGGGGATTCTTGTACATTGTTTGGGGTACTACCCCAAACCATATAAATATTGCCATGTGGCAAATGGGCAAAATATTTTATTAATTTCTTTTTCCACTCTAAATTATGGTCCCACTTCCTTTTTAATTCATTATTCATCCCAAATATGACACAAATTAAATTTCACGGATTCCATCCCCCATCCCTAAATTTTTTATTCACGGCAAAGTTGAAGCTTAAAGCCCAGAATTTCACAAATTTTTCATCACCAATTTAACTTTGAGCTTTTGGTAATATACTTCACATATTAATTTATGGGAGAAATTTTAAAGTAACCAAAATGAAGTTGTGATATTCTTTTCTAACCAAGAATTTTGAAGTCTTCTTTTCTAACCAAACAAATATGTAAAAGTCTAATTTGCCCTTTCTGAATGTTTGAAAAGTCAAAGATGACATGCGGAATGTACACGATATTGAGAAAGATATACACGTTCATTTTAGAAAAAAAATTTACACGGCCAAAAATTGTTTAATTTTAGAAAAAATATACACGGCTAAAAAATATACACGGCCAAAAAATATTTAAATATACATGGCCAAAATTGTTTAATTTTAGAAAAAAATATACACGGCCAAAAATTGTTTAAATATACACGGCCAAAATTGTTTAATTTTAGAAAAAATATACACAGCCAAAATTGTTTAATTTTTAAGTACACAGCCAAAAAAAATTTAACTACACGGCCAAAAATTTTAAGTACATGGTCTCCCAATTTTAAATGTAAAAATTTGTACACGGCCAAATATTTTTTGAAGTGCACGGCCAAAAATTTTAACAACACGGTCTCCCAATTTTAAATGTAAAAATTTACCAAAAAATTTTTGAAGTACACGGCCAAAAATTTTAAGTACACGGTCTCCCAATTTTAAATGTAAAAATTTGTACACGGCCAAAAAAAATTTGAAGTACACGGCCAAAAATTTTAAGTACACGGTCTCCCAATTTTAAATGTAAACATTTGTACACGGCCAAAAAAATTTTAAAGTACACGGCCGAAAATTTTAACAACACGGTCTCCCAATTTTAAATGTAAAAATTTGTACACGGCCAAAAATTAAGTAGACGGCCAAAAATTTTAAGTACACGACCAAAATTTTTTGTACACGGCCAAAAATTTTGTACATGGCTAAATTTTTTTTGTACACGGTCAATGAAAATGTAAATAAATGAGATTTATTTCATTATTTCATTTCAAAGCTCACAGTCTTGGGTAGTTGGATTTTAAATGAAAATGTAATTTTTTTATTTTTTAATTTTTTTCATCTTTTCAATTCAATGCTTACAGTGATGTGTAGTTGGATTTTAAATGAGCCGTATTAAATAACACACACCAAACGGGCACAATAGTTCTTGACTAAGGGAAAATTAGCACTTCAAATCAATTATACTCTTTTGTCGAAAAGTTTGGGACGATTTTGGTTGAAAAGTTGGGAACGAGAAAATCCGAAAAGGCAAAAAAATTGCAAGGTATGTTCATTTTTTTATGGTTTAAATTGTTTAGATTTTATCATTTACGGAAAAAATATTGTAAAAATCATAATCATCCGGTTGAAATGTGAAAATCCGCCACATTATATTTCGTATTAGAAAATAGTTGTATCTCTTAAATGATTAGGATATGAAATACAATTTTTAACTTTTTAATTTTATTGTAAGATGTTACAAATAGATTAGCATGTATATATGAACATCCATACCTATTGCCAATAGAAAAATAAAATTAAAATTGTGAAATGCAAAAAAAATAAATTCCTAGGTGAACCGTGTACTACACGGTTGTCCACCATGTAGTACACGGTGGTTTCATGCATTCTACACGGTTGACCGTGTAATACACGGTCAACCGTGTAATTTTTTTTTTAACTAGAATCTCAATTCTTGATCTGCAGATGGCTTGGCAACGTGTATTTGTACAACACAGTGGTAGATGGGAGAGATTAGAGTACTTAGATGGTGAAGATCAAGTTGTGCACCTTCCATTCAATTCGTTATCTCGTGATAGTTTGATACAGGAGATTCATGACTTTATGGAGCATCTCCGAGCACTACTTCGTATACATTGAATTATTTGACTAGGGTAGGTGATGGAAGAAAATTGAAGGGGCTAATTAAGACAGATGTTGATTTAATTCGCTTAGTCCAAGAGCAAGATGAGCCTACGGTGTATGTTACACAGAAGAGTATTCAAAAAATTCCAACAATAAGTGAAGTGCCTCCATTTGTATATACACATGATTCGGATCACGAGATGGATGAGTCGTCCGCTGAAGAGGATGAAGATGATGATGATAGCTATGAGAGTGAATTACGGCGCACTCAAATTTCTGAGTTCTGTGAATGGATTCGTGAGACGGGAATCTTGATGAGTTTGTGTCCATTCTGGAGTAGGGCGGTCCTCACAACATGTCATCTCAAACTGTTGCTCCTGATGAAGAAGGTCCCACTGTAGAGGGTCTGCCTGTCACTCATTGGATGATCCCTGTGGGCCATACTGATGACGACAGCCCAATCATTGACGATGATCAGGATGAGTTGGCCGGTGAGGACCTTGCGGTTGGGAATACATTCTTGAAGAAGGATGATGTGCTAATTGCTGTGGGAAACTGGCACATGCAGCAGCAAGTAGAGTATTATGTTTCACGTTCAACTAAGAGCCGACTAGAATTCACTTGTAAGAGAAAAGATATATGTACATTTAGATTATATGCAAAAAAAGGACGGATTATGGAGAGTGCAAAAATTTGAGGATAATCATGCGTGTCGGCTTGACTTGACACGTAATGCGCCGAGAAAAATGTCTTCGAAGGTGATGGCTGACTATTTTTCGAAGAAGATACGGTACGAGGGTGCTGTGTTGATGAGCCCGAGATAAGCATGGAACCAGACGTTAAGATGCTAGAGAGCCGATTAAAGTTTGATGTTGGAGAACGGATGTTGGACGTGTGTCCTTGTTTATTTTAATTAGTTATTTTAATTATTTGAAGTATTTATTTTAGTTTTGGATTTTATTTAATTAGCAGTCCAATTTATCACAACCTGTTTAGGTGATATTAGACCCAGTAGTAGTTTTAATTAGCCCAGTTCAAATTCTAGGCCCAAGTCACTTTAATTTTCGTTCCCTAGGTTAATTATTTAGGGGATTTTCATTATTGATGTTTCTCAGACTGGATTTGAATGAAAAACAGCTTTACGCTTTTCTCCCGTCTCATAAACAAACATCGGTTCTTTGGTAGAGTTTGGTTCTGGCGATTCCAAGCTTGAAATCTATTGTCTCGTTCGTGATATCTCGTAGTATCCGGGTTAGACAGCCATTGAAGATTGCTCCATAGGCGCGTTCCGAGTTCTCGTCGATTCGGGGTTCGTTTCGGGTAAGATTCACCTATCCTTTTCATTTTTCTTCATCACCGATCCTTCCACCATCACCACAGCCACCACCCACATCCATAACATTCCCTATATCATCATCAACACTCTTAAAATTGTCCCACTTCAGATCGAAACCCAGATTTATTGATTTAGGTCTAAAAACCCTAAATCGGGCCCTGAAATTCCCACCATTCGATCTCCCAACCTACACATTTGTTTGAGCTGATTTTTGGATATGTTTTGCATCTCTACAGATTGTGACTTTTGTTAAAATTTGAGCTCAATCCGAGGTCGTTTGCATAGGTTTCTGTACGTGTCTTTAATTTAGGGTTTTACGGGTTATTTGAGTTGTTTTGTGTTAATTCTTGTTAAATTCGAGTCCTATTGGTTTTATACAGATTATTGGAGTTCTTAATTCAGTATTGTTCAGTTTATTATTAGGTTGAATCACATACATAGTTGGCGTCGTTCGATTCTTTGCTTCCGCGTTATATTTGGTCGTATCATGTGTTGAAGCCTAGAGCAATGATTGCCGAGTTGTTGAGAGAGTATGGTATTGAGGTTGAGTACGGTGTTGCTCTACGTGCCAGGAATCTTACTGCAGAGATGGTTTACAGCGGCCATGACAAGTCTTTTGAGATGCTTCCTGCATATCTATACACGTTGAGGGCAAACAATCCTGGTACCGTGTATGATATCCATAGGACGAGCGATCATCATTTTAAGTTCATGTTTGTTGCACTTGGAGTTTGCATATCAACATTCAGACAGTGTATGCGGCCAGTTGTTGTTGTTGATGGTACGCACTTGAAAGGGAAGAGCAAGGGTGTTCTGTTTGTCGCTGTCACAAAGGACGGTAACGAGAGGTGTTTCCCACTAGCTGTTGGTGTGGGTCCTATTGAGAATGACGAGTCATGGACATGGTTTTTACAGCGTTTCAGAATGGGATTTGGAACTCGAGATGATTTGGTGATTATTTCAGACCAACATCAAAGCATCAAGAATGTTGTTGCCAGAGTGTACCCACAGGCCCACCACGGATTTTGCTATTACCATATAGCAAAAAATCACGCGAGACACGGGAAGCATCTCATTGCTGCATTCAAGAAAGCTACATATGCATACAAACAAGAGAGTTTTCTCAAGTATATGTCAATGATTGCGAGGAATGAAGCTGTGTACACGAGCCTAATGAGTATAGGTGTTCATCATTGGGCCCGTTCTCAATCTCCTAAGCGTCATTACGCTTTCATGACCTCTAATGTGGCTGAATCTTTCAATGCACGCTTACTGTGGGCTAGGAGGTTGCCCATATGTTCACTGATTGAGGTCGTCAGGAGCGTGACCGAGAGATGGTTCGATAAGAGATGGGAACTGGCAGTGTTTAGGGATCATGTGATCACAGAAGGGGCGTTCCAAAAACTGTCCAAACAAGTCGAGAAGGGACGTCACTTTATGTCTCATCAAACCACTGCATATACTTACACAGTGGCGGATGCTGAGAGGAGTTTTTTGGTTGATCTTCAACATCATACGTGTGACTGTGGAGAATTCCAGCTGGATCAGATGCCTTGCTCCCATGCAACAATTGCCATAAGGTACCTCTATAAATACATTCTTAAATATGTCGTTTGTACTTATATTATCTATAGTTATTACTAATATCTTTTAACTATATGCTCGCATGAGTGCTGGACATAACATGTATGATTATGTTGAGTACTATTACAAACAGGTCAATATGTGTCTTACATACCATGAACGTGTCTATTCTATACCAAATGATGATGAATGGATTGTTCCATTCCAGCATGCCTCCTTCACACTCCTCCCTCCCATAGCGGTTCGCCAAGCTGGACGACCAAAAGAAGGGCGGTACCGTTCATCAATGGAAGGTTCGAGCTCCAGGACAAGAAGACAGCAAGTATATTCAAGATGTGGAGGTACCGGACATAACAAGTCCAAGTGTACAACCCCACATGCTATTGAAAGTTTAGAGGCAAATGCAACCCAAGGACAGCGTCAACCCAGAAGATGCAGAATTTGTGGTGAAATTGGCCACTCCAGAAGAACTTGCCCTTTGAGAGCTGATGAAAGTTAATTTGAATTTCATGTAATGTAAGTTTGTACTGGTTATTCGGATTATGTTTGTATTTCTCAATTTATCTATTTTAATTGAAGTTAACTACTGAAACAATTCTAAATAATATTCAATCTAGCATCTTTGATTCCCAATATGATATTCCAAATAATTACGTCTTTGATTCCCAACATAAGTAAACTATGACATATCATGACAGAACTGATAAAGTCTAACAGCACAATGATGTCGGTATGCTTAGACCCACTCCTTAGATGAATACAATGGCATCGGCTTGGCGGAGATAAGGCGATCAACCTGCATGAGCACAAAAGGACCACAACTGATACCATTAGTCTGTCTGTACTGATACCGCAGGTCAGCACGCTCGTACCACAGCTTCTGGTCTATCATGTGTCGACGTTGATGCCCCCAGTAGCCACTGGCTTGCAATAGTGGTAGGAGCATGTTCATCAATGGCCACAGCTGACGGGCACGGTAGTGATACGTGAAATCATCGGCCGGATCATTCATCACGTGGTACAGTGAGTCATATAGCCAGACCTTCCAGCGGCGGAGATCGATGTGCGCAGTAACCCAATGACCACCTATGAGACAGCACGTGATGACCTAAAAATGGAAAAGATAAGTGGTGTAAAAAATAGAAGCATCACTCAAGTGTCGTACGTTTACTCGGGTATTCAAATAAGCACTGAATTACTTACCCGGTCAGCATTCCACCACGGACGAGAGAATGGAAAAGTCCCTTGGATTTCATGTATCAAATCCTCATTCCACTTCCAGTCTTAGTAGTAGTATGCATGATAGTAGTCTTTATTTCCCTCTAGGCCGTCTGGATGGAATTTCTTCCACTCATCCTCCAATCGATACTACAATGACACGAAATAGTTTTTAAAAATGATAACCACCTTGAGAGAATCTAGGAATACTAGCATAAACACTTACCCAGAAGGTTGACTGTACAATGACTGTATTCTCAGCATTTCTTCCAGCCCTCAAATGACGCCCTTTCCATAATTTGCGCTGGAGTGTCCACAGCAACATGTCCATTTCAGCCACCTCCAGCTGGTATCCAATGTTCTCTATCTGGTCGAACCATGCAATATCCAATTACATGTCATGACCCCCTCCATTCAACATAATTTAAATAACAAAAGACTCACAGGATGCGGGATGACATCCTCCTGGCCTACACTAGTCTCTCTCCTCTCAATCTGCTCAGGAGCTAACTCTATCTCGTGAGATCGGCTGTGACTCTTCTCAACCTACGATAAATTCACTCAGTCAATGACACAAAATATTTTGAAATTAATAAACTAATAATTAAAGATACATACCATCTGCTTAGGACTCGGCTCCGATCTGCGGCTGCGACTGTGGCTGCGATTCCTCCGATTATGTCGCCTAGACATCACATCAAACTTCTCGATCATCCCTGTCATGAAGTCTTTGAATTTATTAAACAGTGAATCATCACGTTCATTCGACTTAGCTATTCTCTTTTCTAGCTCAACCATGAAGCGACTGGATGTCTCGGGTGCAGCCTTCTGTGCTGCCTCCCGAGCTATCTCTCGATACCTATCTACGTGGCGACAACAAACATATCCCTCACTCATACTAGATGATCCTGTGGATGCCCTGACCCGTTTTCCATGATGACGGCCACTAGTAGGGCCCGTGGCAGTATCTATTGCACCAGTCTCTCCACAAGTACGGGGAAGCAACCTGCAGACCTCCTCGATGTAGACCGAGCAGCAGATGTGGCAGGAGTCGGTCATGTAGGAGGGATAGGTGCTCTGGGAGAAGTCACTGCTCTAGGAGGGCTGATCACTCTAGGAGGAGTCACTGCTCTAGACTGTGTAACCTTATGTCGTCGCTTTGGCACCTGTAATTTCACCACATAAGGCACGCCCACAAAATTCTCAAGCTGTGTGCTTCTGAAATAGGGCAAATCATCCTCATTCTCGGTCGGCTATAAAAATGTATGACAAAGAAGCTGCCAAAATATTATAGGGTTACTTAGTACTAAAGCAAAAAAAAATTATTTGATTACAACTTGAATTAAATAATCATACATACCTCTCCCTCAGTGAATAATGCATCTAGACGAACCGCTTTATCTTTGAACCTCCACTTTAAACACCTCGGTATTGCAACATCTGACACTAGAATGGCACAGTGTCGTCCCACACGAGGTATAGCCTCATAAGCCCATATCTATAAAATATCATGTTTGTTAGTTCAGTATAAAATACTTAGAAAGTCTAATTTAGAAGCACAATTGATACAGTAGCCGTAGAAATGGTAAGTCTTCCTCTTCGCCGTCAATTCAACTGGAATGAGACTAATATAATGCAATAAGGCACCGAATGAGTAGGAACCCCATGGAAAAAACTTCCATCGCTGTGTATCCTCCACCAAAACCCATACCCAATCGTCTATGCAGCGCGACGGGTCATATCCGAGCACCATACCGTACAAGAACAACACATTGGCCACCTTCAAATAATCAGAAGCATCGTCTCCCAGCATGTAGTGTGTAAACCTATGATGCAAATCATGTATCGAGATAGGCACATAACTCAATACCCGACTATAAAAGTTGTCTTAAGGAATGCGGTGTTCTACATATGAATCAAAATCAGATCCACCGAACATCAACCCCGTAACTAGTGCATACTCAACCGGGGGAAATCTAAGGTTGGTTCCTCCAATATGGAACCAAACCTCGTGCTCTACAGCACCATCTAGTGTAATCTCCCGTGCCATGACTGCGTGTAACGCTGTATTGCAACTAGTTCATCCAACAAAGTTCATTAATAGACCAAAAGGTCCATCACTAAACTCTCGAACCATATCAACGCCAGTATGCGCTACAGTCTGTAGTATGTCAACAATGATAGACGCGTAATTCTTCTAGTATAAATTAATCGAGCATAATACGTCCTGCATAGCCTCTCTCTTCCACACCTAATGACGCTAATATTTGCAAACGAACATTTAATACATTAATTTAATTACCTAAATTAATTATAATAACTAAAAATTAACAAATTAATTAATATATAAACACAAGTTAATTAAATCTATACTAATGCTATACCAAATTGTCAAGATTATTTTCTTATATACTAAGGACAACAAATGTTGTCCTTGACTAATTATTAATTAATTAGTTTGGAAATTTATTATGTTCTTCAATCACGATTTTATTAATTGTGAATATAGGAATACAATTGCAACGTCTTACATGTTGATTTTCAAACACAATTATTTAAATTCATAACATAATCATTCATGTTGTGTTTTTCTATAAATTATTTTTAATTTTATTCGAATATAGACAAAATGAATTAAATAGGGTTTAATTAGTTTTTCTTCGATTAGGATTTCAACGTTGTAATTGAACTAATTACAATTTAATTAGTTTTTAATTATGATATAATTAGAATTAAATTTTCATATTTAATCTTTTAATAATTTGGAATTAACTTTCATATTTAATCTTTTAATTGAACTAATTACAATATAATTAGTTTTCGATTAGATTTTTTATTTAAGCTTAGCGTTTGAGAGGTTGAGCTAAAACGTTTCATTAAATTTTTTAATTCTCTTAAATTGGTGAAGATGTATTTCTTAAATTGGTTGTTCACGACCTAAATTATGGACGTTGAAACAATTACAATTTTGAATGTATTATTTTCAAAATTGAAATATTCTCACTTGGTAACTAGAAATGAATAATACGGCTATATCTATACTCGTGTTAAATGGAACCTATTGTTATCGCGTTTTTAATCCAAAAAAAAAATTACAATTACAATTTTCATAAATTGTATAAATTGATTCACATAACTCATGAAGAAAATTTAATTCGAATTCACGATACACAAAATCAAAATAAAAAAAAATTAACAAAAAAAAGGGTCGAGCACCGTGTAGTGCACGGTGGACCGTGTACTACATGGTTCTCGATCGTGTACTACACGGTGCTCTACCCAGATTTTTTTTAACAATATTCCGATTCATTTTTCGCAATAATCCCATTCATACAGGCAAAATCAATCCAATTCACAATTCAAATACACATACCCATACATGATTTAACTAATTAATTGAACAAATTGGACTAATTAACAAGAAAATAGAGAATTTAAAACCTACCTCTTCATCCATTGTTTCCGAGCAGAGCAAGGGTCGGGCACGGCGGCGGCGGCGGAACTTTAACACACACAGTGGCCGCGGGGCATCGTCACAGGTCGTCGGTGGCGGCGACGGAACTTCTTCACGGCATCGCGAGGCACGGCGAGGTTGAATGCGGCAGAGGTCGATCGGGAATCTTCACAGCGTTGTCGATTGGCCGTGTACAAACTTGAAGCCAACATGTAGATTTTTGGGAGCAAAGGCCGTGTAGAATTGTGGGAGAATTTTTGGGTGTGGAGGCCGTGTAAAAAGGTTGCCCCCAGCCGTGTATAATTTTTTCTCAGCAACTGCCGTGTTCAATGTTTAAGGGCAAAGTGCCGTGTACATTCTAAAGCAACTGCCGTGTTCAATTTTTAGATTCAAATTTTAGGTTATTTTTTGGAATTATTAGCCGTGTACAATTGTAGTAGCCCGTGTTCAATTCAAGACAAACTGGGCCCACATGTTACTAAGGGTATTATGGGAACAGAAAATTTGTTTGGTTAGAAAAGAATGATCTAAAATGTTTGGTTAGAAAAGAATTTTACAAGATAAATTTGGCTAGAAACATATATTCACACTTAATTTATGGACTCTGCTATTATTGTTGTTGTTTTTTTCTTAAATCATATTAGTTTTTGCAGGGAATTTAAGCAGCATAAATGTGATTTTCATAATTCAATTGGTCAGTATATAAACAAGTGAACAACTTGGTTAAAGAAAATAAATTAAAATATATTTCATTATGAACAACTTGGTTAAAGAAAATAAATTAAAATATATTTCATTAACCTCTCTTATAGCATAATACAAAAAATATCTTCACAAAGACTTTATATTTGCTTCACTATCCTTCAGGCCTAATGCAAAAATTACCCATCACATAATTTTCAAGCCTAATACAAAAGTTTCGGGAACAAAAATTATGCTTCACAGAAACTTCCAGGCTTAATACAAAAATTACCTTCTACTAAAACTTCTAGTCCTAATATAAAAGGATGTCTTTACAGAAACCATATACAGAAAATGCCTCATAGCCCCATATTGCATGCCTTCAAATATGCTTGTTTTCGATCCTTGAGTAAGACGATCACGTTTGTGCCGCTTAAATTCCCTGCAATACATTACTTACAAACAATGCACTCATTCTCATTGAGTGCAATCACAAGACAAATATATATATATATATATATATATATAGAGAGAGAGAGAGAGAGGATATTACATACTTGTGATGGATAAGGATACCCAAATGAATGCGTTGATAGTCCAACCTGAATGTTTCCGCTACCTTGCATCGAAAATTGATTGTATGGTTGTTGTTGATTGATCTGAAACTGAGAAGCAACTGGTAGAAATTGAACAAAATTAAGAGTTGATCCTTGAGGTGGGGTTATATGGCTCGTCTCTTGTGGGATTTGAATATGTGGCACTTCTTGTGAGCATAATCCCTTTCTTTTGGAGGCTTTCGCATCTACAATTTAAAAGAAATATATTTGCATAAAATTGTATATTTTGAAAATACTAATTGAAATGTAGGGAAAAGTACAATTACAAAACTTACTTGAACAATGACTTTTTCTTTTTCCTTTTGCTCTTTTGCTCTTGTCCCAATGACGTACTATGCGAGAATTTGCAATTCCTCTAGTCTTGGCACATTGAGGATTGCGTATGATGACACCATCAACCTGGTTATACTCCTCAGAAGCATTGCACTGATCATTGATGTCCAAATTGTCAAATAAAGCATCCAATTGATCTCTTGCAATTTCAAGGTTTTCAGTCAATATATTTCTCGCATCTTTGTTTTCTTTGCAGCGCATACTAAGATCATACATTAACCTCATTACTTGATTCACAAACACCATCCCAGATGTATCGCCATTTTTCCCCATAGTCTCACTAACCTCATAAAGTACCCTATTCTTCGCATTTTTCATCCACCTTCTCTTTAAGTAGCATTCTGGAAGCACATTCACATCAATAAAATTCAAGATTTTCAATGCATGTTTACATAATATACCCATAATCTCAAATTTGTGGCAACTACACTTTATTACAAATTCCATTTTATCAAACAAAACTTTTTTTTATTGTTGAGCTTTCACCAACATGTTTCACTTTGAATTCAAACAAATTATCACCATAAACAATGGGCTGCCGAACAACTGTTAAATTACAACATTCCATCAACTCTTGCTCAAAGATTTTGTAAATACTCAAGGTATAAATGTCAGCAACTTGAACCAAAAATGGGTTCCCTTTCAAAAGTGGAGACGGTTTGCCTAGCAGACATCGAGCATCCTCATTAGATTCAGATATGCGCTAAGAATTTAGCATTTTCTCAAAATTGAGGACAAAATCATACAATGTAGTAGTACTGTTGCAAGCTTTCTTCAAGGCAGCATTTGTGCTGTCACTCCTAGATGTAGCCAATAAACCAGCACTAAACTTGTCATTGCTAAAAACAACAGCCCACTTACGTCGTATCTCATACATGTTATTTAACCATTTATGCCCACTAAGATCATATTTAGCAATCATAAATTTCAACGTAAACTCAAACTCTTCTTCAGAATCACACTTACTCATGCACTTATGCCACAACTGTTTGAATATTCTATCACCATTTAAATTTCCAAAATGTGAAGGAGCATTTTGATTGATATGCTATTGACATAAATGGTGATGAGCATCTGGGAACACTGTTTCTATGGCATTCATCATTGCTTGACATTGATCACTAAAAATTGTTTCAGGTTGTTTTCCATTCATAGAATCAAGAAAAGTATTAAACAACCATTCAAATGAAGACTCCGTTTCATCAGACATGAAGGCCAAACCAAACAAAACATTCTGTTTGTGGTGATTTATCCCAACAAAAGGTGCACAAACTAAATTGTACCTATTTGTTTTATATGTAGTGTCAACCGACATAACATCACCAAAATATTCATAATCAACCAAAGATCTATCATCTCGAAAGAAGAAATTCATAACCCTGTCATCATCATCCACTTGCACATTCCAATAAAAGTTGAATTCTTTATTTGACTTATTATAAAATATCGAATCAATGTAGAAGCATCACCATTTTCAACTTTTGTATGTCTTTTCAAGCGATCAAGATAATTATATGCGTCTTTTCTAGTAAATCCCAAATATTGTGGTCCTTGTGCTTCATTTTCCATGTAAGAAACAACATTAACCACACTTATTCCAGCATTTACCATAGCTTCTAAAGTTAAACTTTTAGCATGTGAAACATTACGTGAAGATCTCAACAAATGCCTTTGATTAGTCCCAAGCATTTCATGATTATGCTCTTTGTCAAACCTACCCACCTTCCACTCTCCACCTCTTTCTCTAACAATCCTAAGCTTTGCTTTACAATCTGTTCTAATTGATGGCTTTAGGTAATTTGGGATCTTATCTCTTGAACCTCTTTCATGTTTCTTTCCTTCACAAGAGCATTCAAACTCTTTTGCTTGAAGTTCTCTACTTTGCGAAAAATAACATTGAGCCCCTTTTTTAACACTAAAGCCTTCAGCATGTCCATAGGAGCAATACAATAAGTAATCATCATCTACACTTGCCATGATTTGTCCGATTGCCAATTTACTCTCTAATTGATCTACAAGATAGATGTCGGATAGTACCTCATTTTCATCATGTTGGACCTTTGTCAACTCTATCACTTCACATTGCTCATTTGACATATTTGTAATATCCACATTTTCTGCATCATTTTCTTCCATTGATATGTCCTCAATTCCCTAAAAAAATAAAATTTCATTAATGTTTACAGACTATGTAATGAAATAAAAATGCAAAGTTAAACAACATGGCTAAACATCTCTGAAAAAAAAAAAGACAAGTTAAAAATCCAACTTAAATACTGAAAATGAAGTTGAGCAGGGATAAATTAGAACTCTTCAAATAATAATCATATTATCAACTCAATAAATCATTTGAAAAAAAAAACTATGAATTGATAAAAACTACAGTTCATCGGAAGGAGAATTCCTCAAGTATTAAACTTTATTATCAATTCATTAACCCAATTGCGAAAAATAAATAAAAATCATCAAAGATAAAACAAATGAAATGCTGGTTTCATACCGATTCTCTTCGATGTGCTTTTCGTCAAAGTTAAGAACTGCTAAAGATTATTGCCGCTGATGAAGTCGAATTTATTTTTTCTTGAAAACTCTATGAATTTTTCCCCCAATATGAAAAAGAAGGGCTTAAAATGGTGGGTGGCGGGTGAAACTTTGAGGAGGGAATCCGTAAATTTCAACTTTGAGAAGGGAATAAGGAATTAAAAAGAAAGTGGGGCCATGGTTTAAAATGGAAAAAGAAATTAATAAAATATTATGTCCCATTTGCCACATGGCAATATTTATATTGTTTGGGATAATACCCCAAACAGTGTATACGAATTTCCCCACTCGCAGATATTGGATTCTCATGTGTGAGTGTATCCAATTTGAATAATTTCTTATGGGTTATAGAAAAATTAAAAATAAATTAGCCTATTATGCACTCCGAGATACTCTTTATTGACCATTGTGGGAGCAATACTTTTATTTCGAATATTAGTAATGTTTATTTTATTATAATTGTTTATGGCTATTTTGATTTCTTTCCTATATCTTTTCAATATAATTTATGTAATTTGATATTTAAATAAAATATAATATTTTGTTTAAAATGATTGGATACATTTTTTATATTAATTGAAATAATCAGGATTTAATTAATTAATGAAATTTGATATATTAATTAACTATCTAATTAGAGGATGGCTTAAGAGATAATTTATCATAGAAGGAAGAGTAGGTGGTGGGAAGTGGCTTTTGGGCTCCAACCTCGAGGAGACAGATAGAGAGAGGGGTATGTGGTGGGTAGTGTCAGTATCGAGAAGAGAAGAGAGGGGGGGGGGGGGGGGGGGGTTAGGGAGCAAATGGTGGACTTGTTTAAACAGAGCCGATCAAAAAAAAAAATCAAAACCGAATAAGAATCCATCAATGGTAAAAACCAAAAAGCCAGTCAAAATATCAAATTCAACTGAAATGCATAGTTCGATTTGATTTTTCGATTTCGATAGGTTATTGCTATCCTCTTCTCCTCCTCCTCCTCCAAGAAATTTTTAGGGGTGTGTAAACACTAAACACACTCCATTCATCCATGTATGACATTTGATTTTTTATTTTTTATTTTTTATTTTTTATTTTTTTTGAGACGTATGACATTTGAAATTTGAATGTGTTAAAACTTAAAACACACCTAATAATTTCCACCTCCTTCCATTCATTTCTCTCTTATTTAATTATTTCTAAGTCTGCTTCACTGTCTCTTTCACTTTTTGGCTTTTGGTTTGCCAAAATCTTTTCACAATGATATTCCATGTCATCTTTCTCCGTCAATGAAGCATTCTTACTATCACCCGGCGTGGGTGATCGGATTAAAATGACGCAGTTATTCTTCACAACAATCCTCTGCTCTTTGCTTCACTCCATCGCCTTTCTTAAATTTATCTCTGGAGCAGATCATACACTTCTCCATAACCAAACTATTTCTGTTGGGCAGAATTTGGTTTCTCAAAGCCAAGTTTTTGAGCTCGGATTTTTCCATCCCGGAAAATCAAGAAATATATTTTTGGGGATATGGTACAAAGCCACACCTAATATTGTAGTTTGGGTTGCCAACAGAAACAATCCCGTCACTAATTCAGAAGGAGTAGTCTTTGAGATTTCCGGCAATGGAAGTCTTGCTATATCATCCAGAGGTGGAAGCGTTATCTGGTCGGCAAATTCATCAAGGCAGGCATCAAATCCAGTTTTACAGCTCCTGGATAGTGGAAACCTGGTTGTTGTGAACGAGACGACGTCGGAAGGCTACTTATGGCAGAGTTTCGATTACCCAACTGATACCTGGTTACCAGGAATGACGATCGCAGATGATGTTGATGCTGGTGTGGAGAGGTATTTGACGTCGTGGAGAAATTCCGATGATCCTTCACCTGGAGATTTTGTTTACAGGATTGATAATCAGGGGTTGCCTGAGATGGTGATTTACAGAGGGAAATTGAAGATCTTCCGAACTGGAAAGTGGAACGGGGTTTACTTGAGCGGCGTTCCACGCTTTCCCAATATCATTTTCAAACCTGAATTGGTATTTAAAGAAGAGAGGTTGATATATGTGTTAAGGCCTTATGACAGCTCAGTTATCACGAGAGCAACACTGGACGTATCTGGTTCAATCCAACGGTATACGATGAATGCAAGAAAGGGTAAGTGGAGTCCTGTGCATACATATCCACGAGACCAATGCGATGAATACGGTCACTGTGGTGTCAATGGCATCTGCACAATTGAAAATGCACTAAGATGTTCGTGTTTCAGGGGATTTTCCCCCAAGTTTCATAATGACTGGGACCTTCAAGATTGGTCTGGTGGATGCACTAGAATTACAGCATTGAACTGCCAGAGTGGAGACGGTTTTCTGGAGATTAAAGGGGTGAAGTATCCTGATATGTTGAGATTTTGGTTGAATACTAGTATGACCCTTGATGAATGCAAAGCTGAATGCTTAAAAAACTGTAGCTGCACTGCATTTGCTAATCCATACATAAACAATGGAGGCAGTGGCTGCTTGATTTGGTATGGGGATCTCGTTGATACCAGAAAACTTTCTGAAGCAGATGGTATGCAGAACTTCTATATTCGCATACCAGTTTCAGAACTAGGTAAATTTCTTTGTCACATCTTCTAGACCTTTTTTTAGCTTATACTATCTAAAGTAAACAATGGATAAGGATGTATGATAGTTTGTTCATATTTTGAAGTTAATGTTAAATCTGTCTGACTTTCTGATTCATATGGATGTGCTACATGGATCTAAACTAGTGTACAAGTGTTGTAGTTGAATTTATGCTTCTATCATAAGTTTGACATTGAGAATGTAATATCTCTGTGGAAGAGGAATAGAAGCTGACTAGTCTACTGGCTAGCCCCTTTTCTGCTATAGCTCGCAGCCATGAAGTAAACCTTAATATATAATCACATTTGTTGGTGGTTTTGTCAGTAGATTTTGGCTCCAATTTGGAGGAGGGGGAGAAACTGCCTATAAAGATAATACTGATATCACTTGTTGCTGGAGTCCTTGTCTCAAGCTTTATCAATGGAGGTATAATTCTATTAAGAGGACGAAAAAAGCAAGGTAACAATGACTTCTCCGGTAGTAGGCTGCCGTTTGAAAAGGCTGTTATTAATGTTCAACATGCATTGAAGCTGGCTCTATGGCATTAACTGTTTTTTTCTTCTATGCTTCACAGGACAGGAGAGGAAAAATGAAGATATGAAATTACCTTTAATGAAAATGGCAACTGTTCTAGAAGCAACAAACAACTTCTCCACGGAGAACATTATAGGAGAAGGAGGTTTTGGTCCTGTTTACGTGGTAACTTACTCTCATGCATTGCCTAAGTTGATCAAACTCATTACTTTGACTGACATCCTTGCTCCCATATTATCATGCATAAGCAGGGCAACCTCTTAGCTGGAGAACAAATTGCAGTCAAAAGATTGTCGAGAAGTTCAGGACAGGGTCTTGAAGAGTTCAAGAATGAAGTAATCTTGATTGCCAAACTTCAACATAGAAACCTCGTCAGACTTCTCGGGTGTTGCATTGAGGGAGAGGAAAGGGTGCTGATATATGAATACCTACAGAATAAGAGCCTTGATTATTTTATTTTTGGTGCAGCATAGTACATCTTTCATCTCTTTTGTTAGTTTGTAAAATGCAATAAAAATATCCTGCCAAATGCTTGAAGTTTCTGATGTTGATACTCATCAAGTACTCAGTCATGTGCAGATCCGAATCAAAGGACACTTTTGACATGGCCTAAGCGCTTTGAGATTATTATGGGAATCGCAAGGGGAGTGCTTTATCTCCACCATGATTCCAGATTAAAGATTATCCATCGGGACCTAAAGACAAGCAACATTTTACTAGATGCAAATCTAAATCCAAAAATCTCAGACTTTGGGTTGGCAAGAACTTTTGACGAGGATCAATCTGTTGCTAGAACAAGGAGGGTTGTTGGGACGTAGTAAGTTTTCTTTTTTCTTCTCAAAGCACTTTTGTTGTTTTCCATTTTGGTCTAATGATCAATACTTATTATGTAGTGGCTACATGGCTCCAGAATACGCAATTGATGGAAAATTCTCAGTGAAGTCGGATGTGTTCAGTCTTGGAGTGGTATTGCTGGAGATAATTAGTGGGAGAAAGAACAGAGGATTTGAACACAACGATCACCATCATAGCCTCCTGGGCCATGTATCATATTCCTCTTGGCTAAAAATGTTTTACGTTGTATTTGTTGATAGCTGTCTTGTGAAAAAGTGTTTTCTATATAAAAAAGAGAAAAAAAACTGACAAACCTTACTTGCGGCAATTTTGGCAGGCATGGTTGCTATGGAAAGAAAAGAGGAGTATGGAGGTGATGGATGAGTGTTTGAAGGAAACATACATTGAGTCCCAAGTAAAGAGATGCATTGATGTGGGTTTATTATGTGTTCAGAAATATGTAGAAGAAAGGCCACTCATGTCATCGGTGGTTTTGATGTTAGCCACTGATGGAGCCTTTCTGCCTGAACCCAATGAGCCTGGATTTTTCATCGAAAGAAGTTGCAGCCCTCTACAAAGTTGTACATCGCCTAGTATTATGTCCGAGAACGAGACACTTACCATCACAGACTTGGAGGCCAGATGAAGTGATCGCTGCTTGCTATTAATGTATTTGAGTCTGGAGATTTAGAAATGTTTTGTTTAATTTAAAAAATTCTCTTATTTCTGACATTACAAGATTCCATGAACGAGAAATATAATTTAAACAAATCATGGCAGGTGTTTGAAGTAACTTTGGTTTAAGTTAAGATTTAAGAGTTGCATGTACTAGTAAAGTTCATATCTGTAATATGTTTGGCCATTTTAATTTGTTGATGATGGGAAAACAAATAGCTAGAGCTTTGCTCTTATATATGCTTCCTCCACATTCTGTATTGAATCAGCTGACAAGAACTGTTTGAATTTTTCAAGAAATGGATTGAGAGAACTACTTTTTTTTCTTTTTTGTTGCAACTATTATAAGGACATGTTGTTGTAATTGCAAAGGTAAAGACTTGTATGCATTAAGGCAATGTTTGGTAGCCTGGATAAAGGCATATTAGTATAGGTATCCAGCAAGAACCGTGTGTTTGGTAGCCATTATTCGTTCACGCGAGGCCCGGTCTTAACGCGAGGCCCGGGGTGTAATTTACTTATTCGGCTGGATAATGTATCCGACGCCCCCCCTCGGATACAGTTTCTGGCATAGCAATCTCAGTATATATGCCTTTATCTAGGCTACCAAACATTGCCTAAACTAATTTACTCATTCCAGAACTTAGTCTACCAAATAAAACAATGTACCAAACAGATGTGTGAAACAATCTTAGTATATTTATCTTAATAACCAAACACACAATTAAAATAGCTAATACGCAATTATCTTTCAAAGCAATCCAGATTTTATTAATGTGGGTATATCCGTACCAGTATACCAAACATTGCCTAAGGGGTGATTGGTATGGTGGAACGGAATGAAATAGAATGATCACTCCTATATTAATTCACATTTTTACAATTGGTATAGTTTAAAATTGGGAATGCAATTTCCCAAAGAATCTCTATTCCCAAAAGAATGGAGAATAGTCATTCCACTCATCCCAATGGATTCAAGCTATTTCCATTGACCCAAAAAATTAATATATTATATATTTATGCATAATCATATCTTATAATATTATTTTATCATATTTAGAAAAATAAATTAAAAATTAGATTAAATAACTTATTATTATTTCATAATTGTTTTATATTATTTATTTATTTTTAAAAAATAATTTAAAAATATATATGTTAAAATCAAAGTTTGATAGTTTTATAATTTTATTACAGAAAAATGAAAGTGATGCCAAAATATATTAGAATAAAGGGATAAGGGCCAAATTGGCCACTGAACTTATTTGGGGGCTCAATTGGGTCACTACAACTTTTTTGGGCTCAATTGGGCCACCGCGATGTTAAAATTGTCTCAATTGGGCCACCGCGTAACGGAACCCTAACGGGCTCCGTTAAGTTTTGCCAAAACGACGTCGTTTTGTTCATTTTTTTACCCGACCCAATGCTAACTCATACCCTGACTCACTCTCAATCCAAAAATCCGACCCAAACTTCTAAAATCCACAAAATATCGAAAATTTGGGGATTTCTTGATTCCTAATTATGCAATTAGGGTTCTTAGGAAAATCCCCAAAATAAAAAATTCCACAAATCCCCCCACCATCCACAATTTCGGGATTTCAAATCCCTAATTCAAGAAAAATCAAGGCCAAATTTCACCTTGGATCAATCCTACGCCGCCCAGCTGCGTACGAGGTGCCCGCAGTCGGGCGGCGATCAGAACCTCTTCCCGCTGGACTTCGTCTCTCCGGCAACCTTCGACAATGCCTACTTCAAGAATCTACTGAGCTTCAAGGGCCTCTTGAATTCCGACCAAGTTCTCGTCAACAAGAATTAAGAATCGCTCGAGCTCGTGAAGAGGTATGCTGAGAGCAATGCAGTTTGTAGAATTAATGGTGAAGATGGGGAACATCTCTCCATTGACAGGCCGTAAATGAAATATCAGGAAGAATTGCAGGAAGATGAACTCTTAGAAGAAGGCATTTTTTTCATTTCTCTCTCATTAAGAATTAATGAGTCATATATGTTGTTGTGTTTGATAATTTCATTTTTTTTCAATCTTTGTTATTCTATTTATTGTCTTTCACTTTCTTAATTTCTCTTGATTATTAGGAAATTGTATTGTTGTTTGTGTATGAGGGTTGCTGCAGAATTAGGGATTTGAAATTCCCAAATTGTGGATTTTAGAAGTTTGGGTCGGGTTTTTGAATTGAGAGTAGGTCGAGGGTATGGGTTACCATTGGGTCGGGTAAAAAAACGATCAAAACGACGTCGTTTTGGTTCACTTAACGGAGCTCGTCACGCGGTGGCTCAATTGAGCTAATTTTAACAACACAGTGGCCCAATTGAGCCCAAAAAAGTTGTAGTAACCCAATTGAGCCCCCCAAATAAGTTGAGTGGCCAATTTGGCCCTTATCCCTAGAATAAAATAATTCTATATTGATATAATTTAATATATCCAAATGAAAAATTGAAATAATAAATTATTATTCTATGATGGAAAAATATTTTTATTAAATTATACATATTAATTAAATATTTTACAACAAAATTTTTTAATAAATAAATTATAATTTAGAAACGTAAGAAAAAATCACATACTAAAAAAGAAAATGCAATTTAGAAATGTAAGAAAGAAATTTGTTGATAATATTAACTACTGTATTTTATTCAATTGTAAATAAATTTAAAAGTACACAAAATATTCATTTTATAAGATAATAAAATAAAATAATATTTTATTCTGTTTTTCATTTTATTTGCATGCGAATAATAAGAATTGTCATTACATTCAAATAATCATTTCATTCACACTTAATTATATTCTTTCATATCAATCACATCCTAAGTGTATATAAGCTTATAACTAAAGACGACAACGGTTTCGGAATTGCCGGTTCCTGATTTTAAATATCACTACAAAAAAATTCCAATTTAGCGACGGGGTTTTCCATCGCTATACCCGTCGTTAAATCCTGTAGCGATGGGATTAGCGACGGGAAACCCCCGTCGCTAAATTGCTCGTTGTTAATCATGCGCGACGGTGGCTCGCCCGTCGCCAAGGCTTAGCGACGGATATAGCGACGGAAAATCTCGTCGCTATATCCGTAGCCTGAGCGACGAGTTTGGCGGATAGCGACGGGGTTTCCGTCGCTATCTAGCGACCCCGTCGCTAAATCCGTCGCTAAAATTATAATTTAAAATTTTAAAATTATTGATTGGCCCGGCCCGCGAATGAGCCCTTGACCCGACCCGATGGAAGGCTCGCACCCAAGCCCGTCAAGAATAATTGTGTATAATATGCCGTTATCTAGTGACGGGGTACCCCATCGCTATATCCGTCGCTAGATAGCGACGGGGTGCCCCGTCGCTAAATCCGTCGCTAAAATTATAATTTAAAATTTTGAATTATTGATTGGCTCGGCCCGCGAATGAGCCCCCGATCCGGGGGCCTGGCCCGCGAATTAGCCCTTGACCCGACCCGATGAAAGGCTCGCGCCCAAGCCCGTCAAGATTATTGTGTATAATATGCACCTAAGAGGATTCAAACATATGACCTCCGAACCTATGACCTCCTAGAAGGAGGGCCAATCAATTATCCATTGGGGCAAGTTCAATTGATGTTATATTGATAGTTTAAATAATATATATAGTTATACGATTTTTTCATAATTTATTTTTCTTTATCTCTATAAATTAAAAGTGTTATATTCTTATTAATATATTTATATCTATTTGTGCACAAATATATATATATATATATATATTTATATAATATTGATATTATATTGTATTATATATTTGTATATAAGAACTATAATTTAAGGTGATATTTATTAAGTATCCATGCATACAAAAATTATATCTCTAATATAAATTTAATATGGAGAAAAATTATAGAATTTTTTAATTAAATTATTTTAAATATATATATATATATATCATGGTGAAAATGTGGTTAAATAGTCTTACTTTGTGTTTCATACTAAATATCATAATGAATTAAATTATTTTTACTTACATAATAAATAACTTTAGTTTATAATTAAAAATTAAAATCCATTATATACTATATTATGTATATATTTTCATAGTTATCTGAGTTTGAGACAGAACTTCATCTAGTTTTGAGGTTCCCGTGTTGAGTCTTTTAAAAGTTTCATCAACATGATTGAGTTTAATTCTCATGTTGTCCAACTCAGCATCCTTCTTTGTCAGCATGACTTCCAGCTTTTGTAGTGGGGCCTTTTGCACCGAAACTTCCTCAGTTTGTGAATCCACCACTTTGCACTGTTTGGACCATTTGACGTACAGTTCCTTGTAAAGTTCCTGCATCTTTATCAATAACTCCAGAGTTTCCTCTTCCGTGACTTTTTCCTCTTTTTCTGCAGTGGACACAAAAATGTTGAAACAGAAAAGAGTGTTATAGTAGGACTCATCATACCTATCTGAAGTTATCTCAACTTCGGTGTAGTTTGACTTGTCCTCTTCAACACATACTGCAGTTAAGGCTGCCTGCTCAGTTGGTGGATCATTAGGAATTTCCTCTACATAAATCCCTGAGGTGTCAAGCTCACTATCGCTAAGGGATAGAAAGTTGACATGCTTTCCTAGTTTGTGAAATGTGTTGGGGCACTCGTTAGCAAAGTGTCCGAAGCCCTTGCATTCATAGCATTGAACTGTAGAGAAGTCCGTTACTTCCTTAGGTCGGAAGTGATCAGATGCAGCACGCCTAATGATTTTTTGTTCCTTTCCTGGTGAGATGAGCCTGTCATAAAGAACTAAAGATCCGGAGGCATCATTTCGAGGCTTTCGTTGTTCTCTACCTCCCACTTGTTGCTTTCCTTTGTTGGCTCGAATGAGAGAATTAACTCTTCGGGTGAGAAGAGCATAATCTGGATCCTTCTCAGTGATTTCTTCAAGATCTCCATCTTCTTCTTCAACGTAAGCCGAAGTTGTCTTGGAAGTTGTCTTTGAAGTTGTCCCTACAGTCAAAGCGATTCCCTTCTTCTTCTGTCCACCCTTTTCATTTAGTTCCATCTCGAATGTCTTCAGATCATTCATCAGTTTGGTGAAATTCAGAGCTCCAGTAGTTGTAGCAGTATCAATTGCAACCACTTTCATGTCAAAACGAGAAGTTAGAGTCCTCAAGGTTTTTGAAACTAACCTCTTATTAGTAATTTGATCACCCAAATCATTGCACTCGTTGGCAATTTCCAGTAGTTTGTTGCAGTAGTCTCCTACGGACTCATCATCCTCCATCTTCATGTTTTCAAACTTTGTGGTGAGAATCCGATGCCTTGATTCTTTAATTCCAACATCACCTTCGCAATGCTGCTGGAGTATATCACAAGCTTCCTTAGCCGTCTCACAATTCCTTATAAGTTTGAACATCTGAACGTCTAGGGAGGATTGTATTGCGTTGAGCGCCTTGTCATTAAAGGTGGCTTCTTCATTTTGCTCTCTACTCCATTCTGATTGTGGTGTACGGCATGCATCTCCTTCAGCATCCACGGTCTTGGGGTGTGTCCATCCTTTTTGAACCGCATTCCATGCTCTTGCATCAATCGACTTGATGCATGATCTCATCCGAACTTTCCAAAAGGAATAGTTCATGCCATCTAGAACGGGAGGTTTGTTGAACAGCGGGTTCGTGCAATCCATTGTGCTTACGAAAACAGGATCACCACTTAGTGTATCAAGTGTCTGCTCTCGATGCCAATTGAATAAACCGAACTCTCAGTTTTGAAAGAGTTGTGTACAAAGTTGTGTATAAAGTTGAGACAACTTTGCATACGCAGCGGAAATTTAAAACAGAAACAATGGATTGGAATTTTCACGAGATTATATTTCTATAATCTCGCAAAGTGCCTCAGGGCGAAAACTTCACTATATAAAATATGTGAATTACAAAAATACTACCAGATAAACTCTCACTAAATATTAAGACACTTTATCTCTTCCTTCACAGAAGGTTGGGACTAAAGTTGTCTTAATTATATCTAGTAGAAACGGATAAATACGAGAAACCAAAACTTTACAATATCTGAAAAGCTCTATTAAAAATCTCGTATCTAACACTAACTATCTGAACCCTATATATACACAGCTCGTTGCTTGATCCCTACTCAAAGCAACCGATCCACTAAGCCTTGATCTTCACGAACTGCATTCCTATATTTCCGGCGCAACTTCCGGAACAACCGTGGCTTCAGCAGATCGTTGGACTTGGTCAAGTCCTACATGCTCCTATTTTCTCTCAACAGAATTTATCCTGCAAGAAAGACAAAAACTCCAAATATACGATTTAAACAAATATCCCTAAATCTATGATACACTACAAAACGGTATCAACATATTAAAATTTTAAAATTTAGCTACGGGATTCCCCGTCGCTAGAATTA
Organism: Perilla frutescens; assembly: GCA_026008535.1. Lineage (NCBI taxonomy): Eukaryota > Viridiplantae > Streptophyta > Magnoliopsida > Lamiales > Lamiaceae > Perilla > Perilla frutescens. The sequence continues at coordinate 10,260,405 of BRKX01000019.1, forward strand.
GCTACGGGGAACCCCGTCGCAAAATTTCTCGTCGCTATTTCCGTCGCTAGTGGCGACCCGTGTCGACCCCGTCTCTAAATCCCGTCGCTAGAATGGACTTTTTTTGTAGTGTATGTGGAACCAGAACCGCACACGGTTACGGGACGGATCCAAATAGTTTCAACCGATTCAAATTTTTTTAAAATAATATTTAAACTTCATTTATAAAATATTTACAAATTTGAGTAGAAACACCTACAAATTAAAAAATACCCAAAATTATGTAATTATGAGAATTCCCTAAGGAAAAATAAGTGTAATGATAACGAGAGGTTCAATATCCTTTTATAGGATAAACTAAACCGTTACCTTTCCTAAAAAATTGATGTGGAACATTTCATTAGGGAGTTGAGACATTTTCTTTTTTGTCCTACAATAGTTTACATCTAAGACAATCAATTAAATTTTTTTATAAATTGATATTAGACCTTTGTTTATAGTTGTACTAATAACCAAATGTTAATCTTAATAGAATATGGTCCTTGGTCACATAAATTATTTAAATGACACTACGACTTCTAATTTTGAGGGTTGAGTTGAAATTTAATTTTTTCTTCCCATTATAATATGGTATAATAAAACTTTAAATGATATAATTGTTATTATAATTATTTAAATAAAAATTTTAAAAAATAAAGTAATAAATTAAAAAATATTAAAGCAACTTCAAATTAGAGTTTAATTTAATTTCAAACAATTAACTGGACATTTGTATTCAATTGATTTTGTTTATCATATGATTCTTAAGAAGTTAGGAGGTCATTTCCCCCTTTAAAAATTAAGGTATATATACATTGTAAAGTAATAAATTTTTTTATATTGGTTAATTTAAATAAACTATTTTTATAGAGCAGATGTACTGATACGTCATTAAATTAGATATTAGGTTTATTTAATTATTATTTATTTATGGATTTTATTATTTAGTTTAGGTAGTTTATATTTGAGGTTTGTTTACCTTGTTTAGATTATTAGGTTTTCTAGCATATATATTGTTCTAGGTTTTACGTATTTTGATATCCAAGTAAAAATATTATTCTTTTCATTGGAGTTCTTCATACTCGAAAGTGAATTTGGAGCCTCACTTGCTCGAAAGGCGAAATTGAAGTCATTGAGAGATCTCGTTGAGAGTATTCAATTTATTGAAAAGTAAACTAAAAGGAAAAAAAAATAGTTATTCGGTTTGTGGTGTATGGCGACGCAGAGAATCAACCAAGACAAGAAAATTGTGATTGAATTGGTCGCGGTCGTTGACTACGTGAAGAAGAAAATAACAAATTTTGGAGTAAGAGTTTGCTAATTGAAACTGGGTTTGTGTGTTGGTGGTGACGTGAAGAGGTCGGCCGTGAAATTATATACAATTAAAATTGATGGATTATAATCTACAAATTCAGAGCATATTGAATAAGTTGGACGAGCTCTTGCCGAAATTTACGAGAGAGATGTCTTGCTTTGATGGTATTAATTCTCATGATTGGATTGTTCAAGCAGAAGAATATTTTGATTTTCATGGTATATGTGATCAACAACGAGTACAGTTAGTAGCTTTCAATATGGCGGGAGAGAGGTCTAATTGGTATCAGTGGATGAAAAGTAATTGGAAGCTAACTACTTGGGAGAATTTCACTGAAAAGATGATGTCTCGTTTTGGATCTTCTCAAATTGAAGATAATCTTGAAAATCAATCACCGAAAGAGCCCATTATTTTCAGTGGTATAATTGAAAAGATAGATGACTTGATTTATGAGAACGAGATTGATTTGAAGCCCAAGTTTGAAATTCTTACTGAAGAGTCTGAGATAAATTTGGTGAACGTCGTTCGTGTTCCGGAGCGAAAGATTGGGATTGTACATACTCCTGAGCAAACGAATATTGTTTCTAAGATAATTTGGAGTGGTGCAACAGATGAGCCTAATCGTGTGTCAAGTATGTTGATTAGAATGGTGGCACCAAGTTCAAGTAAGGAGTATAAAGAAGATGAATGTCCAACTTTCAAAAGCACAAGTGACGAATGTGTACTGGCTCAATATAATTTGGGAAGAAGGATGATGGTTTTAAAGTTCTATGTGCTCAAGGAAGTCTTTTGGGAGTTCATTCTTGCATTTTACCATCTCCATCTTGAGGACAAGGTGGTTTTAAAGGGGATTGGAATGATACGTCATTAAATTAGATATTAAGTTTATTTAATTATTTTTTATTTATGGATTTCATTATTTAGTTTAGGTAGTTTATATTTGAGGATTGTTTACCTTGTTTAGATTATTAGGTTTTCTAGCATATATATTGTTCTAGGTTTTACATATTTTGATATCCAAGTAAAAATATTGTTCTTTTCAATGGAGTTCTTCACGCTCGAAAGTGAATTTGGAGCCTCGCTTGCTTGAAAGGTGAAATTGGAGTCTGTACTCACTCGAAAAGTACCCTATCCGATACGATCTCAAATCAGGATCGTATCATGTACCAACAAATTAGGAATTAGAAATCCCAACAAATAATGGAATTTCTAATAAGATAGATTGATGCATTGATAACTAATGACCTAATATCATTTTATAGGATAAATAAAACCATTACCTTTGATAAAAAAATCGATGTGGGACATTTGGTTTGAGAGTTGGAACATATATTTTTTTTTGTCCCACATCGATTTCATATTAAAGACAATAGGTTAGACTTTTCTTATAAAAGAATATTGGTCTTTACTCTTTAGTTTTATTTCACAAAGTTTTCTTTATAATAATATATCTCATTATGAAAATCTCATATTATTTTGTGAATTCCTAATTTAAGGGTATTTTTATTCAAGTTTCTACAAGTTTAACATTAAGAAATAAAAAAAAAAGATGGTTCGCGTTTAGAACCAATTGCCTGTCCCGATTCCAAAAAATGAGAATTGGAACCGCACTGCCAGAACACGCGGGTTCCGGTTATAATTCAAAATCGTCCGCCATAGTTCCAGTTTCAATTTTGGAACCGTTTACCACCTCTACTTATAACGGATGGGCTAGTCAATGCGCGGGTCAATCTGCAAAAAAAAATTTCACTAAAATCAGTATCAACCGTAAGACTAAAAAATATTACTCCAAATTTCAAAAGTATCACATGTATCTTTAAAAGTATCAGGTCTGCTAGTTATTTTATATGATTTATTTAGTCAAAATTATGATTTATTCTATTCCAATTAATGTTTAGAGTACAGGAGTTTAGATTTAGGATTTGGGGGGGGGGGTTAGGTTTTGTTATGGTTTTTCTTTTTGCATTTTTAGAAATTTTTAGGTTTTTTTGGGATTTTTGTAAGGTTTATGTTTTCTTAAGTTTATTAATCTCAATTAGAACTTAAATTGAATTTGAAAAAAATTATTATCCGAACGTTAGCGTCAGACGAGTGACTGCGTGAGTCGTCTAATTAAAAAAATTAAATTAATTCACTTTAATTTTAGGATTAATAATTTCATTTTAGGGTATATATTTATTTCAAGAAATTTAATTATCGAGCGCAGTGCATGAGTGCACGCGTTAATGTCGGGTGAGTGTACTGCGCGAGTCAACAAATCAAAAAAATTAAATTAATTCACTTTAATTTTAGCATTCAGTAATTTCATTTTATGATATATATTTATTTCGAGAATTTAATTATTAAACGCAGTGCACAGGCCCACACATTAGCAGTGAGTGAGTGCATTGCGAGAGCCACTAGATCAAAAATATTGAATTAATTCATTTTAATTTTAGAGTTCACTAATTCTATTTTAACATACGCGTTGTAGTGGTCATTCTTCGTCAGCCCGTTACACTGGTCCATGAAGGTTAAACGTTGTCGTTTAACCGAGCAGCCTAATAGAGATCGAGTAATTTGAATTATTTTGAGTTAGCTGTTCGTATTACCTGGAAGAGTTGACGTGATCAAAAGAGTCAGATCATGCCTCAATCGATCCCGTAATTTACGTAAATCCTAGCCGCTACCTCTGCCTATAAAAGGAGACCTCCATCTTCATTTGGCGACTACGCGGAAATACCTACAAGCTTCACATCATACTCTAAGAATATTGAATTTATTGCTTGCTGAGTTAATTCTACACCGGCGATTCAACATCCAGACTTCTTTCTTACGTTATTCTAGGATTGAACGAAGTTCCCCCTAATTTCTAGTCACGCTCCGGCTAGAGATTGTTGTCATTAAGCTCTTCAATTATTTAATTATTTCATATTTCATTTATTTTACTCATCTTCTTTTCTCAACTTGAGCGTCGAAAGCCCAACGATCGTCACCCCTCAACGGTCTTTGGCTCTTACGGTATTTTCTAATTTTATTTCACAGATTGGCCGCTGCTCCGGACTGGATTAATTAATTACAAATTTCCAAATCTACACGCGTTAGTGTTGGATGAGTGCATTATTCGAGTCGTCAGATAAAAAAATTAAGATATCCACTGAATTAAGGAATATATATATATATATATATATATATATAGGGGTGGGGTTATATAAAAACAACCCCTTGTGTGAGAAATGAGAACACATCTCACACCACACATCCATAAAAAACCAAAGGTCCAGATTTGCTGAAAAAGGCGGTAGCAATTTTGTAATATCTGAATTTTTTTTCGTGCGGGATATTAACGTAATTTTGTAATTCTTATAAAAATCGTGGAGGATTTGATAACAGATCATTATGCTAATGAAGTATTATCATCATGCTAACGAAGCATTATAGTTATGCTAATTAAAGTTTTCAAATATTATTAGCTAAAAAATATTCTAAATATTAATTATAAACCTAATTTGATTTAATAAACCCTAATTAAATGGAAAAAATCATAATTGGATGAAATAAATCTAATTAGATGAAATAAACATTGATTGGATGTGGTAAACCCTAAATGAGTTGGAACAAATAATAATAATAATAATAATAATAATAATAATAATAATATATTTGTACTATGTTAGCATTATGGTTTTACTTCGTCAGCATTGCGAATACACTATGTTAGCATATGACAATACTATGTCAACATACTTTATAAACCATAATTGGATGGGATAAACCATAATAATCAATTAAGAACTATAAATAAAAAATTAAATTTTAAAAAATAATGATAATTAGATGGAATAAACCATAATCGAGATTAAATAAACCATAATTGAGATTTAATAAACCCTAATAAATTTATACTACGCTAGCATTATGATAATTCTTTGTTAGCAAAATGAATACATTATGTTATCATATGACAAATGCTTCGTTAGCATACGTTATCATATGTTATCATAATGCTGACGAAGAATTATTATATGCTAACGAAAGCATTTACAATCTGGGCACGCGTAAAAAAAATTTCTTTTTTATTTTTCGTTCATATTTTTTCATCTAAACATAGCATTTCGACATCTTAAATGAAAGAGCATGAAGAGAGCTTTAATTTGATATATTTTTTTGTGTACATTGGATTAAAAACGAGCAAGTTATGGTCGGTTAAAGTTTTTAAGATTTTTTTTAATTGCTGCTATCATCATTTTTAAATTATCTAAAAATTGTAATCACTCATTCCATTTAAATACAGTAAAATAAATAATCCCCTTTGCCGCAAAATTTTATAAATATTTATGCATAATAAAAAAAAAATCATTAAATAAAATTCATTATTAATACTAATGAAGAGATACATAATTGTGTAAGTGAGAACATTTAAGTCAGCAGCCGAGTCGCGGTTTTTGTCTAAAGTTCCTTAAACAAATCATTTATGCTACCTCATGTATTTCTCTTATGCTTAGAATACTAGAAAATAGAGTCCTACCTTATGAAAATGATATCATGATATGATTTTATTCTATTTAATATTTTATTTGAACAAAATTAAAAAAAAAATACATGTTTATGATTTGACTAACTTAATCCATATATTTTAATTCCTCATCTCATTCCCCAGAGTCCCCACGCCATATTACAGCAACATTGACCAATATCATGTAGTTGGATTCCCGTTACGTCCAATTATAGTTTCAAATAAATTTATACAAATAATCCGTAATACTGATGTTGCCAGACACGGTTGGTGGATTTAACAACTGTATAATTGTCAAAGCATTTGAAAATAACAAAATATTTGCGCTCTGCTCCAAAATTAATTTGTTTTTGTCATATTACTCCTCAGAAATAGCACAGGTGTCATATTAGTCTGGTTCCTAATCTTGAATTATCTCTTCCATTTTTCAACTGATGAATCCATCGAAAATCGCCTACTCTTTCTAAGAAGGCTCATGTCATGTTTAACAAAACCTTCTTTAAGCTGTTTCTAAGCATCATCACTTTTGTGGGATTCTCCAGTGCTGTAGATACGCTTTTCCACAACCAGTCGATTGCTGTCTTTGGTGAGCGGACTTTGGTTTCTCAAAACCAAGTCTTTGAGTTGGGATTTTTCTGTCCGGGAAAATCAAGAAATATATTCTTGGGGATATGGTACAAAGCCACACCAGATATTGTAGTTTGGGTTGCCAACAGAATCAATCCCATCACTACTCATTCACAAGGACTAGGTGTATTCTTTGCGATTTCCGAAAATGGAAGTCTTGCTATATCATCCAGAGGTGGAAGTGGAAGCGTTATCTGGTCGGAAAATCCATCAAGGAGGGCATCCAATCCAGTTGTCCAGCTCTTGGATAGTGGAAATCTGGTTGTTGTGGAGGAGACCAAGGAAGGCTACTTATGGCAGAGTTTCGACTACCCAACTGACACTTGGTTACCGGGAATGAAGATTGTAGATGACATTGATGCTGGTGTTAAGACGAACTTGACATCATGGAGAAATTCCGATGATCCTTCGCCTGGAGATTTTGTTTTGAAGATCGAAAACGAGGGCTTGCCTGAAGTGGTGGTTTCCAGAGGGAAAATGAAAATATTTCGAACTGGAAAGTGGAATGGGGTTTACTTGAGCGGCGTTCCACGCTTTCCCAATGTAAATTCACAACCTGAATTGTTTTTCAGAGAAGAGAAGCTGATATATATGTCAAGGCCTTATGACAGCTCAATTATAACAAGAGCAACATTAGACATATCTGGTTCAGCCCACCGCTATACCATGAATGCACGAAAGGATAAGTGGAGCTCTGTCTACGCATATCCACGGGACCAATGCGACGAGTATGGTCTCTGCGGTCCCAATGGCCTCTGCACTATTGAAAATGCTCTGAGATGTTCCTGTTTCAGGGGATTTTCCCCCAAGTTTCAAAACGATTGGGACATTCATGATTGGTCTGCTGGGTGTGCTAGAATTACATCATTGAATTGCCAGGGTGGAGATGGTTTTCTGGAAATTAAAGGGGTGAAGTATCCTGACATGTTGAGATTTTGGTTGAATACTAGCATGAGCCTTGATGAATGCAAAGCTGAGTGCTTAAAAAACTGCAGCTGCACTGCATATGCTAATCCATACATAACTAATGGAGGAAGTGGCTGCTTGATGTGGTATGGAGATCTCATTGATACCAGAGAACTTTTTGCGGCAGATAGTATGCAAAACATCTATATTCGCGTACCAGTTTCAGAACTAGGTAACTCATCTCTTTCTCACCATATCTGGACATTTTTTAGCTTATGTTATGTCAAGTAATCAAGATATAAACATGTAAGAGATCTTTTGCTCATATCATGATGTACTAAAGTTTATTTGCATAAAAAGTATTCTTCTTAATGTTAAAGCTGTCTCACCTTGTAATTCATAAGGTGGTATATGGACCTGAATGAGTATAAACATGCTGTAGATACAATTATATTTCCTATATATTTAAGATTGAAATTGAGAATCTAGTATTTTCTCTGAAACACAAATTGTAGCTGGAGGACATTCTTGATCATTGTTTGGTGGCTTGCCCCCTTTTCTGCTATAGCTGTAAGCACAAAATCAAAAGATCTATAATGACTTTTGTTGGTGCTTTTGCCTGTAGATTTCAGCAACAATCTGGAGGAAAAGAAATGGCCTTTAAATTTAATATTGATATCAATGGCTTCTGGAGTCATTGTCTCAATCTGTATCAACGGAGGTATACTTTTATTGACAAGACGAAAGAAGCAAGGTAACAACAATGACCTCTGTAGTTGACTGCTCTTGAAAACATCTGCTATTAATCTTCAGAACATGCTGCATATTCTGAGGCATTACTTTTCGTTTTATGCTTCACAGCAGTAAAGAGGAAAGAAGAGAATATAGAATTACCTTTAGTGAAAATGGCAACTGTTCTAGAAGCAACAGACAATTTCTCCAGGGAGAACATGATAGGAGAAGGAGGCTTTGGTCCTGTTTACATGGTAACTTACCGCGACACATAGTGTAAGTTGAGCAAAGTCATTACTTTGACAGACATTCCTAATCCCATATTATCATGCATAATCAGGGAAACCTGTCAACAGGAGAAAAAATCGCAGTCAAGAGATTGTCGAGAACTTCAGGGCAGGGTCTTGAAGAGTTCAAGAATGAAGTAATCTTGATTGCCAAACTTCAACATAGAAACCTCGTCAGACTTCTTGGATGTTGCATTGATGGAGAGGAAAGGGTGCTAATATACGAGTACCTACCGAATAAGAGCCTGGATTGTTTTGTTTTTGGTGCTGCCTAATATATATATCTCATCCATTTTTATTTGCAAAATCTAACGAATTTATCTTACCAAATATTTGAAGTGTCATATTTTTGATACTGATCAAGTACTGGATCATGCACAGATCCAGATAAGAGGACAGTTTTGACATGGCCTAAGCGCTATGACATTATCATGGGAATTGCAAGGGGACTGCTTTATCTCCACCATGATTCCAGATTAAAGATTATCCACCGGGATCTCAAAACAAGCAACATTTTACTAGATGCAAATCTAAATCCAAAAATCTCAGACTTTGGCATAGCAAGAACTTTTGAAGAGGATCAACCTATTGATAGAACGAGGAGAGTTGTTGGGACGTAGTAAGTTCTATTTTATCTCAACAAAGCACTGTACTATTATTCATGGTGGCCTAATGATCAATATTTTTATGCAGTGGCTATATGGCTCCAGAATACGCAAATTATGGGAAATTCTCAGTGAAGTCAGACATCTTTAGTCTTGGAGTGGTACTGATAGAGATAATAAGTGGTAAAAAAAACAGAGGATTTGAAGACTGCCATCACTATCATAGCCTCTTGAGCAAAGTATGTATTTCTTCATGACTACAAATATTTTTGCTATATTTGTTGATAATTTATTGTGAAAAGTAATGTTTTCAATATTACCTGGTCGCAATTGTGGCAGGCATGGTTGCTATGGAAAGAGAAGAGGAGTATGGAGGTGATGGATGAGTGTTTGAATGATAGCTACATGGAGTCTCAAGTGAGGAGATGCATTCATGTGGGGTTATTATGTGTTCAGAACTTTCTAGAAGATAGGCCTCTCATGTCATCAGTGGTTTTGATGCTAGCTAGTGATGGAGCAATTTTGCCAGAACCCAAGGAGCCTGGATTTTTCATTGAAAGAAGTTGCAGCCCTCTACAAAGTTGCACATCGCCAACTATTAACTCAGAAAATAACACACTTACCATTACCGACTTGGAGGCCAGATGATCGAGGAGATATGGCTACTTTACTTTAAATGTTTCTGTATTTCCTAATTCTTTGGGTTTGAAAATCTCAATTTTCATTTGATACAACAATATACTCTCCATTGATGCTTTTTTTAAGTTTGTAGATGGACCAACGATGATGGGCAAGGATTTTTTTTTTTTTGAGCAAACTAAATGATTAAATTATAGAGAAAACTGTTTAGTAGACTGGACACTAGAAAAAATAAAATTCGGGACAGCACCGATGTATGAGAAAAATAAAGGATTACTACTAGCAACCTTGGCAAGAGCATGTGGCATTTAGTTCGCAGTGTGACGAGCCCAGGAGTAAATCACCTCATTAAAATAGGTAGCCTCTGATCGGATACAAGCACAAAACTCGTCCTTCATCCGCGGAGCCACATAGGAACAAGGTGTACCCCAAATTTTTTTATTTTTTTTAGTATATATACATACTATATATATATATAGCAATTTCTTTTGTTATTAAAGCACATTGAATAAGATCATAAAGATGAAAAAATAAAGTAGTGGTTTAGTACCTTAATTGACACGTGATGAATAATGTTATCACAAAAGAAGTGGTAAATCATATCCCTTAACAATATTAACAATAATCAAGTCAACTATTAATTTGTGATTCTGCATCTTACTCATCTTTAAAACTCATATATGTATACTGATATAAAAAGTGTGGATAATTTCTTACAAAATATGATTTGCCTACTATATCCATAATCTAAACTTAATTTAAGAGTAAAAAAGTAATATAATATATTACAATTTTTTGTAATATGATATATTATATTTATTTCAATAGTTTTGTTATGATTGAACTCCACTATATAAAATTATCCCTAATATAAAATATTATAAATAATTATTTGTAAATATAATATATTATATTTATTTAATTTCTTACAAAATATTATTTGTCTATTATATCCATAATATGCACTTAATTTAAGGGTAAAATAGTAATATACTATACTATATAATTAATTATTCAATATAATATATTATATTTATTTCAATAATATTGTAATATTTTAATTCTTCATCCATATCATATTAATTTTCTCCAATTATTTCTCTATTATATCAACCGTAGCAAACAATAAAAAAATTTAAAAATATAATCTCACAACAATTAATTCGACACATGTTATATTTAATTTTATAATTTAAATATTAATTCAATAGAATTGTACTATTATAATTTTTCATTCATCCACATGAATTAATTCTCCCCCTATTACACCATCATGAAGAGATTGAAAAATAAAAACTTGAATTTATAGTAAGATTGTAAACTAACCTGATGATACTTAAGAAGTTTTCTATCAAAAATCAAGAATTTCTTCTCCACCAATCATTATATAATTAATTACTAATTACCTGTAATATGTTATATTTATTTCAATAGTATTGTACTATTACAATTCTTCATTCACATTAATTAATTCTCCACCGATTATTTCTCCATCTATCAATCATAGCAAATAAGAAAAAAAAAAACATAATCCCACAGTAATATAATATATTATAGAATTAATTCTCCACATATAATATATATACATATATTATTTTATAATTTAAATATTATTTTAATAGAATTGTACTATTACATAGTGTATACAGATTACATCCCAATGAAGAGATTGAAAAATAAAAATTTGAATTTATGGAAAGATTATAAACTAATCTCATTGTTTATTAAGAAGTTATCAGTCAATAATCAAGAATTACCTCTTCATCAATTATTAATCTGGGGAAAAAGATAAAATGAATGACATTCAATCAACGATTTGATTCATTTAATATAAGTTATTTAAGTAGTTCTTAATAGAACACATGTAATTTTAGTTGTGGTTAGGGCTGTAAATGAACAAAACTGTTCGTGAGCTACTCGGGTATCGGCTCGAAAAAAGTTCGATCAAAACTCGTTCGTTTATTAAACGAGCCGAATTCGAGCTTTTTTTCGAGCTCGATAATTTTCTCGAGCCGAACTCGAGCTACTCGCGAGCTTCTCACGAGTAGCTCGAGTTCGACTATAAACGAGCTTTTATCGAGTAGTTCGCAAGCTTTTAATCGAACTTCTAATCGAGCTTTTAATCGAGCTTCTAATCGAGCTTGTAATCGAGCTTAATCGAGCTTGTAATCGAGCTTAATCGAACTTGTAATCGAGCTTTGACAAATAAGCTAAAAAAATTTAAATTTTCACCCCCAACATGATTCAAACATTAGCCAAATGTATTTCAATTTGTTATTATAGTCACTCGACCAAATTATTAACAATTATGTTAATTGAATCAAATAACGTTTTTATAACAATTATCCAAAACTTAAATATATGCAAATATTTATATATTATATTTATATAAACATATATAATATCATATTGTCAATTTATCAGATAAATATATTCAACTAATAATAACAGACTATATGAACTCTACGAAATCTAAGAATTAGTATTATCATAAAAAAACGGAATCAATTAATGAGATTTACAAACATTAAGTTAAGCTTATTTTATTAAACAAAAAATAGGAATATGTAAATAGATTTATATGATAAAAAAATAATGTAATAAAATATTAATTATCCAACTTTAAGATATCCATTTAAAATTTATTTAGTTAAAATATTAATATAAAATAGTATATTTGAATTTTGAAGAAGTCTAACAAAAAACTATCTAATTATGAGGTAATTAAAATTATAGTTTATAGTTATAATTAAGAATTGAGATTTGATAATGAAATAAACACAAATGAATTTGATTAAACCTATGATATCAAATAAACATCATTATATTGATCACAATTATTCATCAACAAACAATTAATAGTGTCTGATAATTACTTAGTTCATTTGATTCGACAATATATATTATATCAATTTACTCAATTATTATATAATATACAAATATTATGTATACTTTAGCGTGCCTCATTGAAATATTTAATTTATATACCAATAAAATAAAATAAAATTGAGATATAACAATAAAAATAAATTATGATTTATAAATCATATTATAAAAAACTTTAAAATTTGTGTTCGAATTAAGATTATTATAAATATTTACTTATCAGTTGGAACATGTGTGAATGTGTAGTAAAAAATAATAAACTAACAAGAATAATGAACTATATCATCAATCAACTAATATAATTACAATTTATATAAAAATAAAACTGAATAATCGATAAAATAGTAAGAAAATGAGATATGTTTGAATTATAATTTATAAATTGCATAATACAAAACACTTTGAAATTTGAATTTGAATTAAGATGATTGTAAAATATTTGTATATTGAAGTTTGAAAAAAAAAAAGCTATCATGGATAATGAGATAAATTACTAATTAACTAATGAATACAATTTTTAAATAAAAAGTGAAAATGAATGATGATAAAATAAAAATAAAATGAGACATGAGTAAATTATGATTTATAAATTATATTAGAATTTTTTATTTTTTTTGAAATTTTAATTCAAATTAAGGTAAATATATATTAAAATTTGAATACACCTATATTAATAATGAAAAATAATTAAATGAGTAATAAGCATGACTACAATTACATAATTAAGTAATTAGTTTAAAGAAAATAAAATAAAAATAAACATAATTAAAGAAAATCTAAAAAAGAAAAGAAAAGGACTCGATCACAAATTTTATTATTATCGAGCTTTAATCGAGCTTTTTATCGAGTTTTTTTAATCGAACTTGAACATATCCTTATCGAGCCGAACTCGAGCCGAGCTCGAATCGAACTCGATCACGAATTTTCTAATTCGAGCCGAACTCGAACTCAAACTCGAAGCTCGAGTCGAACTCGAGCTCGAGCTCGAACCGAGTATAACTTAAACGAGCCGAACTCGAGCTTGAAGGTATTCGGCTCGATTCGGCTCGTTTACAGCCCTAGTTGTGGTAACTACAATGTGAGTGTGTGTGTGTGTGTAAGTGTGTTGTTCTGAATCATGTTATATATTATGAAAGAACATTGAAAAAGTTGGTTCCACCAAAATGCTGAGTTTTAATTTATTCTTTGAAATTTATGTGTTCATTCTCATTTATATGATCAGGGCCGGCCCTGAGGTAGGCCAGGTGGGCTACCGCCCAGAGCCTCCAATTTTTTTTAAATATATATATATATATATATATATATATATAAAATTAGGTAATTTAAAAAAAATGTATAAAGTTGAAATGGTTGTTTTTTTTTAGATTCTACTTTCTCGACTTTGAAATCTCATGGGACTTTAGTGATTAAATCCATCACTTATTTTTTTCTATGTAAATTTAGTGCGATAAAATATTTATTGAGATTTTGTGTTGATTGAATCTTAATTTTGTAATTGGATTATTAATGAACTATCTGTACTCTATACAAAGATCTCGTATGAGAAATGCACCTTTAAAGACTCAATTTTAAAATTTTATTAAAACTGTATTAAGAATAAAATAGCCAATTGTATATTTAGGGGTTTTATTCCTCAATTTTGAGTTCACCAAAATCTCAACTTTAGGGCTTTTAACATAAAATATTACAATAAAAAATTAATTTGATTCCATTTTGAATTATTTTCCTTAATATTATCAATATTTTTTTAAAGATTATTTAATTAATGAAAGTGTTTTTTTTTACTTGAAGAATTCATGAATGAGATTTTGTAAATGTTTATTGTACTTTTTCAAGTTTTAAGATGATTGGAATAAAATGAAAAAAATTTCAAGATGCTCGTGAAAAAAAAAAATCTCAGGCCCTCTTTTTTTTATTTCGCCCCGAGCCTCCAAATTGTCAGGGCCGACCCTGCATATGATTAAAGAACTAATTGGCATGGTGAAATGAAATGGCCATTTCTATGTCCATTTTCATTCTTATGATTGGTATGATTTAGAATCGGAATCACCATTCCCATCGCTATTCCCAAAAAGTAAGGGAATAATCATTCCACCAACCCCCATGAATTTAACTATTCCAATTGAACCAAAAATATTAATATATGATATATTTATACATAAGTATGTCTTATAATATTATTTTATCATATTCAAAAAAATAATTTGAAAATCAACTTAAATAATTTATTATTATTATTATTAGTTCATAATTTTTTTATATTATTTATTTATTTATTAAAAAATAAAAAATATAAACTTAAATAAAATTTTAATATTTCTTAAAATTTTATCAAAATTTTATCGAAGAATGAAAGTGGTACCAAAATAAATATAACATATAAATATATTCTAATAAAAACAACTAATTATGCATTTGATATAATTTAATATATTCAGATGAAAAATTGAAATGATAAAATATTTTTCAATAAAGTAAATATATTTTTATTAAAGTATACACATTATTATATATGTATTAATTAATATTTTGTAATAAAGTTTTTAATAAAATAAATTAATTAAAATTTGCTAAAAGAAATTAGAAAAAAAATCACATACTAAAAAAGAAAAATGTAATTTAGAAATATAAGAAAAAAAATTATGACAATATTAGCTACTATACTTTATTCAATTATAAAGAAATTTAAAGTATATATAAAATATTCATTTATAAGATAAAAAATAAATAATATTTCATTCCGTTTTTCATTCCACAGACATACCAATCATAAGAATTGTTATTCCATTCAGACTTTCATTCCACTCTTGGGTTCATTCTATTCATATCTAATTCCATTCTTTCATACCAATCATTTCCTTAAGAGTAGTTTCAATTAAAGATATATGTTAAAATATTAGAATATATATCTATTAATGTGAAGAATACCTAAAAAAAGTTAATGATAAAGATATATATAAGAATTGATTGATGTAGAAAATTTTGAGAGCTCTATTTTTTAAAGTTGTTAGACAAAGTTTTAAAAATATGGTTAATTGTAAAAAAAAATCACCAACTTTAAATGAATTTACAATTTATACACGATTTTTAAAATATTACAATAATAAATGATTGATTGGAAAAATAAATTTTAAATTATTTTTCAAATGTTATGTTTCTCTAACTTATTAATTTATAATTTGAGAAAAAAAGAAATTTAGAATATTGGTTGGTTTGATAATTATATATAACATATTTTATATTAGATTATTCAGTTAATTAAAAATAGTTAATTAATGTGGTGGGAAGGAATGAATATTAAATAATTTTTTGGAATAAGGATTATGTTGACCACCCCATAATCATATAACTGAGAATGAGTATAGTCCAATTACTTATAAAAGAGTTGAAATAGAAGAATTGAATATTTTCCATTTAAATTGAACTACTAATTATTTAACATAATTCTAAAACTATTTAGCGAAATATAATATAGAACGATAATATAATACGTAGTTATATGTAGAAGTGTTATACATTACAATTTTTTTTAGAATGATATATATTAGGTGTTTTGGTTGAATGCAAATGATTAAACTACTCGGGTGAAATGAATGTATATTCCACATTTTTTGGAATATAAATTTCCATGAAAATGATGATTACCAATTTTAAAACATATCAATCATAGAAATGAGAATAAACATTCTCTGTTAGTTGAGGAAATAATTGAAATTGAGGAATTGAATAATTTTCCCTTAGATTTTTACTACTAATTAAATTAGCTAGTCATTGAATCAAGAATTATAATTGTTAATCAAATTATATTTTTCTTAAAAAATTGTAAATAATGTATAAAATTTTGAAAAATATACTGAACATGAAACTTTGTAGGCAATTTACCACAACAAACTATAAACTAAATTTTCAGATTTTATCATTTCTTTATCATATAGGAACAAGATATGTACAAGAGTGGAGGGATCTTGAAATTCAGATACCTTGGCTGTGAATGCGACGATTTCTTCATCTGAATCACTATTACTTTCTTTAGACTCATCCTCACTGAGAGATGCATTATAGTTCTTCTTGTTTCACTTCAGAGTGTTGGCACATTCAACTTGAATGTGACCAAATTCATCACATTCTCTGTACTGAATTCCCCTTCTTTGGTTAGGTTGTTGGTACTTCTTTTGATCATTGGTGGAGTTTCTTTCTTGCAATGTACTCCCAGATGGTTGTCTTCTATTATTGAACTTCCTTGAGGACTGATTGTTAGCTCTTTTCAACATCTTGCTGAAGTTCTTGGTAATCAAGACCATTAAGTTCATTGTATCTAAATTAAGTACATGAATCATGTTCTGTATTTTTTTAGGTACACCTTCTGATACTTTAGCTTTAAGAGCAATTCCTCTCTTTCTTGAACCGTTGTATTCATCTTCTAGATTCATCTTGAATGTCCTTAAAGACCACATCAGTTCATCAATCATCATATTCTTAATGTCCTTGGCTTCTTCTATGGAAGTAACTTTGTAGGCAAACTTCTTTGGAAAAGATCTGAGCACCTTCCTTACAAGTCTCTCATTGTTCATGGGCCCCCGAGAGAAAAATTCTCATTAGACATATTCCTTAGTCTGACATTGAATTCTCCAATTGATTCAGTTTCTTCCATTCTAAGATTTCCAAACTTAGAAGTAAGATTCTGAAGTTTTGATAATCTGACAGAACTGGTCCCTTCAAAGATAGTCTCCAGAATATCCCATGTAGCTTTAGCAGTCTCACATGTTGAGATCAAACTAAATGTCTCCAAATCGACTGTAGAGAATATATCATTGAGAGTTTTAGAATTCACATTGTACCAGTTTTTCTGTGGCATAGTCCATTCTTCTTTTTCAATCTCCAGAAGCTTTTCTCCTTTAGCAACAGTTCATTTCTCACATCCTTCAATGACGCTTTTCCATGCAAGCTCATCTATTGATCTTAGAAACACCATCATCCTTGTTTTCCAATAAGGATAATTATTGCCTTCAAGAAGCGGTGGTCTGACTGTGGATCCTTCTTCCTTGATCGAGCTCATAACTTGAAATCAACCAAAATTTTCACACAATTATGTACTTTTTAGGACTCTTTTCGCTTTTAACCAAAGACGACCCACTCTGGTACCAATTGAAGTTACATAAACTGTGCGGAGATACTCATGTTCACAATCATGTACATGTACATTATTGTTGACATACAATGTCAGAAAGATAAAACTTTAAATAATAAATGGCACGAGATTGGTAACCTTGTTCGATTAATTGATCTACGTTAGGAGGACTTCTCAAGTCTATGAGAAATAATTCACTACTCTTTTGCAAGGTTACAAACGCTATTACACGATGACCTCTAGTCACTTGACCTCTTTCCTATCCACTACAATTTCTTTCATTGAACTGAATTGTTGAAACCTATCACAACTTAGACTCCCTCTAGTTCCCATAGAAAATCTCTCATGAGACTCCTTTAAGTGTGTATGAAAGAATTTCAAATACAGACTAGACACACAATGATCATAAGGATAAAACCTAATCTAATCGTATGCTAAATTCTTCAAACTTGAAGTCTTTTAGACTCTCTAACTCATATGCATATGAAAAATCCTCGACATCTAACTACTTTGATTCCCAGACTATTTATAAGAACAATGTATAGCCTAAATAAGGTAATCAGAAAAGTCCTAAATTGAATCAAACTCTAAAAGAAAACAATCCTAGTTTGATTCGGACTACCCTATTTTAGAAATCTTCTTTGAATAGAACTCGCCTTCTTCCATCTTGATCTGCATCTTGAACAAGACATCTTCTATTCTGAAATGTCCATCTTCAACAGAAGACTTCAACTCCTTGAAATTAGCTTGACACGTCTTTTGAAAACTCTCTGCACAACCATGTACATGATCATGTTCATAAACATGATCAAGTACATTCTTTAATCTTCAATCAGATTGGCAGCGGAATGTTCATATTATCATGTCTACAACATGGTCTTCAAAACACATGAAAAATCAAAACATTTTTATTCTTTGAATTGCCATTAGGATTATGACAATCTAAAAATACTTAGTGCTAAACGATGGCACTAACATATACATTTAGTCCCATGGTTCAGGCTTCTACGACTCGAATTATGCTATCTATTGATGTTTTACATGATTGGCCCATCCATCAGTTGGATATCAAAAATGCTTTTCTAAATGGTGTTTTTTCCAAGCATGTGTTCATGGAGTAGTCTCTAGGATTTATAGTCATAGATGCTGAATTCCTGAATCATGTTTGTTGTCTTAAAAAGACGCTATATGGTCTAAACCAAGCTCCCCGTTCTTGGTTTCAATGACTTTTTGATTTCCTCTTAAGTATTGAGGTAATCTGCAGTCATTCTGATTCCTCCTTATTCATCTTCATTCGTGGATCATCCATTTTATACCTCTTGATATATGTTGATGATTTTATTCTGACAGGAAACTTTTCTGATGACTTGTACTCCTTCATCACTCACCTTCAACAAGAGTTTGCCATCAGAGATCTAGGAAAAAGCTAAATTATTTTTTGGGTCTTGAGGTCACCTATACTTTGTCGGGAATTATTTTGAACCAGGCAAAATATGCTCGTGATATTCTTCAACACGCAGTTCTTAAAGATTCAAAACCTGTCTCTACTCCATTTGTTGTTGGTTGTCAACTTCCAACAAATGGAGAGCCATTTGTTGATTCTACTTTATATTAATCGTAGTTGGATCTCTACAATACATCACAATTACATGACCTGGTTTATACTTTGCCATAAATCTTGTTAGTCAACATCTTGAAAGACCTACCATTAATCATTTTCAGGCAATAAAGTGAATTCTTCGTTATGTGAAAAGTACTTCGACTTTTGGCTTACCTTTACTCGTAGCTCTTTGCCTTATCTCGTTCCGTATTCTAATGCAGACTGGGCTCATTGTATTGAAGCAAGACGATTTACCTATGGCTACTCTATTTATCTTGGTGATAATCTAGTTTCTTGGAGCGCTAAGAAACAAGCCATGGTGTTTCATTCTAGCCGCGAGTAAGAGTATCGTGCTCTTGTAAATGCGGCTTCAAAAATTGTGAGTGTACATTAGCTTCAAGTCAAGCTTCCTTCTTGCCCGATTCTGTATTCGGATAACAACAATGTTGTTTTCCTGAGTCAAAATCCAAGTGCTCATAAGCGAGCCAAGCACATTGATATTGACTTTCACTTTGTCCGAGAGCTTGTTTCTAGTGGGCGCCTAGAGATGCAGTTTATCTCATCTGACTTACAAATTATGAATATTTTTACAAAAGCTCTCGATCATCTACTCTTTAATTTTTTCAGGCCAAGTTATGCGTTGGACCTCATCCCACATCTTGTTTGAGGGGTGATAATAGCATAAAATAAATAAGCAAATTTAATCTTTGATTTGTATTATGTTATGCCTGTCATTTAGGATATGATTCCTTCATTCACTCTTTCCTTGTATAGGTTAGGAAAGCTTTCCCCCACTTTACACTCTTTCCTTGTATAGGTTAGGAAAGCTTTCCCCCACTTATAGATAGTGTAAAGTATGCTATTATAAATTAATCAATGCAAATAATATTTACATTCACAACCTGCCCCTCTTACACCAAGCGACAAAGTCTACTAGGAGACTCTGAGTCTCTAATATTGATCGCCAATTTTGACTCCTTCCAAGAAAACTAGAAGCAGCTTTTTAACTTCTGATACAAAGTTAGTCCTTTTATTGCTTGTTTAAATAATTTAAAGAGAAAATATGCAAAAAGTCCGTCCTAATACTCCGTTAGGAGTATTCTGCCCCGTGACTATTTAGATGAAATAATCAATGTACGTTAAAATTTGGTTGCCTAGAGACTTAATTTAACGATGTTAAGAATGTCATCCATTAGACGTGGGTTTCTCCCCTTAAAAACTTGTAGAATTGATAGTTGGTAGAAAATTTTAAAAGTTAAAATTCTGATTTTAATTTATTTTTCAATATAATTTTGAATTTTTGACAGAATTAAAAAAAATTGAAAATTATATTTCAGGCTTTGGAAAAACTTTGCCTGTGAAGAAGAGATTAAATTTATAGATTGTGAAAAAAAAAAATATTAAGCTAGAAGTTGGCAATGTTTGAGAAAAGAGGTGTAAACTTGAAATAAACAGAAGTTGGAATGTTTAGTAAAAAAGTAAGTTTAAATGAGTTATTTATTAAAGAAGTACAGAAATAAATATAATTCAATGGGTGTAAGAATGCTTATCATATACTAAAATTTTGACGTAATTAAGTAAATAAATAAATACACGTGGCAATTAATTTGGGTTAATTTAGAGTGCAGAATGTGATTCCTATTTAATTATCCAAATTTATTAGTTTGAAGTTAAAAACAATGCGGAAAGTCAATGTGAAGACGTTTGAAGTTGCCTGTCAGTCTCGTTCCTTCGTCTTCAATTTTAAAACTGAATCGTTAAAAATTGTAGTATCACAGAATGGCTCAGGTCATGTTTAACATAATCCTCTTTAAGCTGTTTCTATGTCTATCCATCAGTTTTGTGAGCTGTTGGGCAGATTTAACGGATACACTTTTTCACAACCAAACCATTGCTACTGGGCAGAATTTGGTTTCTGAAAGCCAAGTTTTTGAGCTGGGATTTTTCCGGCCTGGAAGATCTGGAAATGTGTTCCTGGGAATATGGTACAAAGCCACACCTGATATTGTAGTCTGGGTTGCAAACAGAAACAACCCCATCACTACTCCTTCACAAGAAGAAGTTGTGTTCGCGATTTCCAAAAATGGAAGTCTTGCTATATCATCCAGAGGTGGAAGCGTTATCTGGTCGGCAAACCCATCGAGGAAGGCATCAAATCCAGTTGCACAGCTCCTGGATACTGGAAACCTAGTTGTTATTGACGAGACGACGGAAGGCTACATATGGCAGAGTTTCGATTGCCCAACTGATACCTGGTTACCAGGAATGACGATGGTGGCTGACATGGATGCTGGTGTTAAGACGAACTTGACATCATGGAGAAATTCCGATGATCCTTCTCCTGGAGATTTTGTGGTGAGAATCGAGAACCAGGGGTTGCCTGAGATAGTGATTTACAAAGGCACAACGAAAAGGTTTCGAAATGGAAAGTGGAATGGGCTTTACTTCAACGGTATTCCTCGCTTTCGCAGTGCTCTCCCAAAACCTGAATTGATTTTCAAAGAGGAAAGGCTGATATCCATGTCAAGGCCTTATGACAGCTCCGTTATTACAAGAGCAACATTAGACATATCTGGTTCAGCCCACCGCTACACTATGAACCCAAGAAAGGATAAGTGGAACCCTGTGTACACGTTTCCACGAGACCAATGCGATGAATATGGACACTGCGGTCCCAATGCCATCTGCACTATTGAAAACGCACAAAGATGCGCGTGTTTCAGGGGATTTTCACCCAAGTTTCAAAACGACTGGGACCTTCAAGATTGGTCTGGTGGTTGCGCTAGAAATGCAGCATTGAACTGCAAGAGTGGAGATGATTTTGTAGAGGTTAGAGGGGTGAAGTATCCTGATATGTTGGGATTTTGGTTGAATAGTAGCATGAGCCTTGATGATTGCAAAGTTGAGTGCTTGAAAAACTGTCGCTGCACTGCGTGTGCTAATCCATACATAACTAATGGAGGCACTGGCTGCTTGATGTGGTATGGGGATCTTGTTGATACCAGAGAACTTTCTGAGGCAGATAGTATGCAGAACATCTATATTCGCGTGCCAGTTTTAGAACTAGGTAAGTTTCTTTGTCAAGTTCACAGGAGATAGAGATGCATGTATGATCGTTTTCTCATATTTTGAAGTCCGTAAAGTATATTATATAGAAGCTTTTTACTTGTGTTCTAGCTGCCTGACTTATTATTCCCAAGAAATGGCTACATGGATCTCAACAAGTGTATACATGTTGTGGATGGACTTATATTTCCTTCATAAGATTGAAATTGGAAAGACAAAACTTCTATAATCACTTTGTTGGAAATTTTGCTTTTGCTTGTAGATTTTACCAACAATCAGGAGGAGGAGAAACGACCTATACAGATAGTGCTGATATCAATTGCTTCTGGAGTCATTGTTTCAAGCATTATCAATGGAGGTATACATATGCTGACAAGATGGAAGAAACGAGGTAACATCAATGACCCCTGTAGTAGACTACTCTTGGAAATTCTGTTATTAATGTTCAGTATTATGCTCCACAGCACTGAAGAGGAAACAAGAGGATATAGAATTACCTTTAATCAAAATGGCAACTATTCTGAAAGCAACAAATAACTTCTCCACGGAGAACGTGATAGGAGAAGGAGGTTTTGGTCCTGTTTATATGGTAACTTACCATCACATATTGGCCATTGCCTTAGTTGAGCAAATTCATTACTTTGGCTGGCATCCTTGCTTCCATATTAATTATATATCATGCATAATCAGGGCAACCTATCAGAAGGAGAACAAATCGCAGTCAAGAGATTGTCGAGAAGTTCAGGGCAGGGTCTTGAAGAGTTCAAGAATGAAGTAATCTTGATTGCCAAACTTCAACATAGGAACCTCGTCAGACTTCTCGGATGCTGCATTGAAGGAGAGGAAAGGGTGTTAATATATGAATACCTACAGAATAAGAGCCTCGATTATTTACTTTTTGGTGCTGCCATATTATATATATTTCATCCTTTTATTTGTTTGCAAAATCCTATATATAAATCTGTCCTACCAGATATTTGAAGTGTCAGATGTTGATCGCCTGCAGATCCAGATAGGAAGACAGTTTTGACATGGCCTAAGCGCTATGAAATTATCATGGGAATTGCAAGGGGACTGCTTTATCTCCACCATGATTCCAGGTTAAAGATTATCCATCGGGATCTGAAAACAAGTAACATTTTACTAGATGCGAATCTAAATCCAAAAATCTCAGACTTCGGCATAGCAAGAACTTTTGAAGAGGATCAACTTATTGATAGAACGAGGAGAGTTGTTGGGACGTAGTAAGTTCTATTTGAATATCTCAACGGAGCACTTTAATATTATTCATGGTGACCTAATGATCAAAATTTGTTTGCAGTGGCTATATGGCTCCAGAATACGCAAATTATGGGAAATTCTCAGTGAAGTCAGACATCTTTAGTCTTGGAGTGGTACTGATAGAGATAATAAGTGGTAAAAAGAACAGAGGATTTGAAGACTGCCATCACTATCATAGCCTCTTGAGCCATGTATGCATGTATTTCTTCCACACTAGAAATATTTTTGCTATATTTGTTGATAATTTTGTAGTGAAAAAGTGTTTGCAATATATATGATTGTGACAGGCATGGTTGTTATGGAAGGAGAAGAGGATTATGGAGGTGATGGATAAGTGTTTGAATAATACATACATGGAGTCCCAAGTGAAGAGATGCATACATGTTGGGTTATTGTGTGTTCAGAACTTTCTAGAGGATAGGCCAGTGATGTCATCTGTGGTTTTGATGTTAGCAAGTGATGGAGCAGTTTTGCCAGAACCAAAAGAGCCTGGATATTTTATTGAAAGAAGTTGCAGCAGTGTAGGAAGTTTTACATCGCCAACTATGAAATCGGAGAATAACACACTTACCATTACTGACTTGGAGGCTAGATGAGGAGATCGCTTGCTTGTTAGATCCCTTTTTCCACTAATCACTAAACCTTAATTTGAGTATTACAAATTACAATTTGTTCCTATCTGTCTATGTTTACATTGCTACAAAACGTCTAAAATATATTTTATATCAGAGATAGGAGTAATGTTAAATAATGAATATGACTATTTTAGAATACTAGCGGAGGACACGTGCGTTGCACGTGGTTTGTCCTATTTTTTGTTTATATATATTAATATAAGTTTTATAATATTTTAATGTTAAATATTGTATATAGTTCTAATCATAATAAGATTAATTGAGGTAGAATGAAAGCATTAAATATAACATAGAAAAGAGATAAGTGATGTTATATAGATAACAACAATTATAATAATTCATAAATAAATATTAATGATGAAAAGAGTAAAATTTGAAAAAATTATCATAGTATTATGTCCGAATGATTTTAAACGAGAGTCTATACTGACATTATTTTTTTTTCTTGTCTGATTTTGATGAGTGAAGAAACTTTGTTTTTCTTCCTTTTGGTTTTAGAAATAAATTTTTCCAATGTATCCAATCTCTATTTTTCTCTGATTCTTCTCTTCAAAACTTGATCTTCAAACGGTCTTTGAAATCTTCAGAGTAAATTTGTCTCTTTGATTTTCTGGGAATTATTGTTTGAACTTGGTCTTCAAAGTTTTCGGGGACGATTTGTGTCCTTGATCTTCTTTGATTTGATATTTAGTCTTGATAACGTTAACTCGGAGGGCCGACGCCTTATTTCTGGATCAAACGTCAATTTTGGGTTGAATTTGATGAAGAACGTCTTTGACTGCCTTGTTTATGGATCAAACGTCGTCTTCAGGATGAATTTGGTGAGGAACGCCTTTGAATGTCACCTTGAATATTTGAGAGAATTTCACTTATGGAAGTTCTCAAATTCTTGAACTCTTCAAATGGTCTTGCTTGTGGATCAAACGCCGTCTTCGGGATGATTTTGGTGAAGAACACCTTTGAATGTCACAAGAACGCCTTGAATATCTGAGAGAATTTCACTTATGGAAGTTCTCAAATTCTTGAACTCTTCAAATGACTTCTGGTGTGATTTTCAACTGATATGGAGACCTATTTATAGTTGTAGGAAAAGAGATCTAGAGCTGATGTGACACTATCTCATTGGTTATTGGAAATTGATATATATCTTTTAAAAGATATTTATTTGTTACCAAAGACTCTTGATGTTTATCATATAATAATATCTTTATTATTTAAATACTTTATCTAATTTTGGATTTCATAAGATTCCAAAACTAAATAAATATATATAAAAATAAATAAAAATATTATATATAATATTTAATTTTTGCTATCTACAGTGATAAATATGTAAATATGAATGTAATTTAAATTTAAATTTAAATTAATAACTGATATGTTACTTACCTCATTGTCCATCATGATCAATTTCCAAAACCTCTTATCACTATTAATCCCGCATGCTTCATGTCCAATTCGTATAATCTTCAACCTTATTGTAAAGGACCTTTGATTTATTTCTTGGAAAATGAATTTATACAGATACTGGATTGATTTGATAATTGTACCATGTCAAAGGTAAAAAAGATCATAAAATTAAACGATGCATCTAATGTAATTTTATTTCTTTTTACTCATTTATTCTATTTGTCATCGTATTCAACTTCAAGGACATAAAAAACTTAAAGACTACAGATTGAAACATAGTCGGACCTACCAAGCCATGCGAGGAGAAAATCTGAACGCAATCAATAGATGATACTTCATGGTTAAAAAAATTAATATACGTACCTTGTTCTCTAGATATGACATCCTCTGCACTACTAATTCTTGATAGGGGAAAACATTATCAAGATTCATGTTGGGAACTGAAACACATTTTAAGTATAAAAATAAATAAATAAATTGAATTTATAAATATGATTTTTTTAAAAATAAATAATTTTATTATTACAATGTAATAAATATAGAACATACTATTATTCGTGATAGACTTTGTGGAAGTAATCTTTTTAATATTTCGATGCCACCCTGGTGGATACTGCAGTGGGTCATGACATCCATAATAATGTTTTATTCTGTGTCTCTCGTTAGAATGAGCATGAACTACAATATCTCGCTCCAATGGAATGTTATCATTATTTCCTTCAACCCATATAGCTGCAACTTGATCTGCATTTGGAGAATTGTATACTCGTTGATCTAAGTTTACGTATTTTGAGATATGAAGTTGAACATTATCCATTGAAGGATATTCCTTTAAACTTCGAAAAAATCTTGCATATGGATTGACCTCCATAATTTTTATCATTTTCTTCACAATTGCTCCTTATATATTTGAATTTTTCAATTTATTCATTCTATTCTCAACCTCAGTTCCCGTATCAAAAAAGTATAATTGAAAAAAACCTAGACTTGTATTATTAGGGATCAATCTTAGAAGATCATGATAAACCATTCCCTGTACTCGAAAAGAATACACTCCTCATCTTGCAGATGCCAATTCTTTATCCAATGTTACACCGAATGAAGTAAATGAAAATATACAGTTGTATGAATGAATATTTCTTCGAAAATCTATAGCCTCTTGTGATTCAGAAGTAAAAAATTCGTATAATTCATCAGGAACTTCAGAAGATGCAAGTTGAAATTTTCAACTATCACAACATAAAGTAGGAGGCTCATACGCAAATCTTACTGCAGATCATATAGGAAAAATATGAGGACCTATAAAATACTAAAATTATAGAAGACCTATTGAAATCAAAAAATAAAAGTATAAGAACCTAAATATGAGTGGTTACCTTAATTAATTAATGTATTTCGTAATGGGAATATAGGCGAGGCATTAACAAGTAAGCCAGAAATAGTTAATGTATTCCCTAATGGAAATGTCAACTTTTTGCTCTCCACGATCTATTAGATTAATTTTTTTATGTTGTACCCTCCAACTTTTATTATTGTTCCTTTCAGCTCTCAAACTTTTATTTTTGGGCAATTCTTTTTTTTAGAGACAACAAATGTGTTTAATTCGTATGTTTCTAATTTTCTCTCTTAGTGTTAATCCATAAAATAATGACAAATTAAAGTTGTATAGACAATCAAATATATTTTACTGACAAAAGGTGGAAATTGTAAATTATATAATTTTTTAAAGAGGTCGATTATTCTGTAGACAAAGAATACTTAACGATAAGCTATGAATATGCATTAATAAACAATTACTCATTTATCAATAAATCAGCTAATTGGGGTCGGTGTTAACTAAAATTTCTTTGGTTTTTTCCTCTTGTTGAAAATAAATTTTCCTAGCCTTCTTACTCACGATCACGGCACGGAGTTTACAAATACTAACTACATCTAATCATCTGACAAAACTTAAAAGCATCGTAGCTAGATCCTATAATATATAGAGGTTCTATTACGTTAATACAAACTTCAATTAAAAAATAAAAAATAAAAACTTGATACTGTTACAAAGATAAATTGTTGTTTTTTATATATTAAATTGGGAAAATAGAGTTCAATTACATCAAAATAAGATTTTAATAAATTTAAAATTTACCTGAAGATGAACTTGATGTGAACGATTCATTGTGAATAACCATAATTGTGAAAATATCAAAATAATGAATGTATTATGTTGAAATGATTGAATTTTCGTAACAATTGGTATTGAAATTTATAAAGTGAGAATGGATTTCTGAACTATTGTTGGTAACAATTAGCTAGTTGAAATCCAATGATTTATATAGACAATTTTAGAGTCCTATTACAATTAGGAGAAAAAGTAGCTTGAATAATAATAATAATAATAATAATAATAATAATTTAAGTTTATCTATGGTGTCAACATCTTGTGCTGACTCATATTTGTTGTTTGTACTTCCTTAGATTGTATGCAGCTTTCTTGATTTACGTGCACATGCCCTTGTAATTTTCAAGAATTTGAGGGTTATAAAGTTCACAGCTGAGAATAATTATAGCAAGAAGACTATTCCTATCAAGATTGTCAGCCGGTAGCTAGAGAAGATAGGGACCGAAGTTCTAGATATAGAATCTCCAACGATACTCATATGATAATCAATAAAAATAACAATAATAATTAATGTGATCTAATACAATAAAAAAGTAATTTTGGACCCATAATTTACAAATAATTTTTTATAAATAGTTAGATATATTATATTACCTTTTTATCCTTAAATTAAAGTACAAATCATGGATATAATAGGTATAACATATTTTGTAAGAAACATTCACACTTTTTATATAGGTATAGATAGAGAAAAGTGTTATTTTATATTACACGACTATTTTAGAATATTCTAAAATATTCTATATTCCACAATAATATTGAATCTCTTATGATCAAATCATGGAATTTGTGGTTACTTGTACTATAAAAAACAACATAATTTAACACAAAAATTACTCAAGAATAATTGAGAAAATTTTAAAACAGAGAACCTCTTTTGTGCCAAAAAAAAGTAGGTCATCTTTACATAGCTTACCGTTGCCAGTCGGTCTGGTTCTTTAATCTTCAAATTTGTGCCATTTTTAAGTGAATCCATTAATAATGACATATTCTTTATGAAGGATGGATCATGTCAAGTTCCACAAAACCCTCTTTAAGCTGTTCCTATCCATCATCACTCTTATTGATATTCAGAGGCACAACGAAAAGATTTCGAACTGGAAAGCATAATCGGGTGCACTTCAACAGCATTCCTTGCTTCCCGAGAGGTTGATATCTATGTCAAGGTCAGGGTCGGCCCTTACATTTCGGGGGTTCATGGCAAAATAAAAAATGAGGGCCCCCGTATATATATTTTTTACGAGCATTTTGAAAAAAATTAGCATTGTTTTCATCCTAAATTTTGAAAAAGTGTAATCATCAGTGTTGTTTTCTTCCTAAATTTTGAGATAAAAAGACAACATGTAAATAGACTTTATTATTATAAATATGATACAAAATATTTTGTTGTTATCGGTTTATAATTTATTAATAATATTCAAAGAATGAAAATTGTTAGACTCGAATAGTAATGTCTCAAAAAATAAATAGATTAATCGTACATATATTTTTTATTAGACTTTGTATTAAATATTTTTAAAATTATTATTTTTAAATATAATATTAAATTAAAAATAAAAATCAGGGCCCCCAATAATTTGGGGGCCCATGAGCGGTGGCCCACCTTGCCACCCCTATGGGCCGGCCCTGGTCAAGGTCTTATGACAGCTCAATTATCACAAGAGCAACACTAGACGTATCTGGCTCAGCCCACTGCACACCATGAATGCAAGAAAACATAAGTGGACGGTGGAGATGGTTTTCTTGAGGTAAGAGGGGTGAAATATCCTGATATGTTGAGGTATTGGTCTGTGAATGCTGAGCTGAGTGCTTCAGAAACTGTAGCTGAACCACTTATGCTAATCCGTATGGAACTAAGGGAAGGGATTAGGCATGGCTGTGTGATGTGGTTTGGGGATCTCGTTGATGCCAGAGAACTTTCTGCTGCAGATACTTTGCAGAATATCTATATTCGCGTACCACTTTCAGAGCTAGGTAATTAAGTCTCTTTTTAGCTTACATTATCTCTAATAAACAAGAGATAGAGAAAAGTAGCAAGATCATGACATTCTCTGTCCTTGTATAGAGTCTAATCTCTTCACCTAGCTTATTACATTTGTTTTTGAGTTTGCTGGTAGATTTTAGCACCAATCTGTATAAGAAATGGCCTCTAGAGTTGAACCTGATATCACTTGCTTCTGGGGTCCTTGTCTCAAGCTTCATCAATGGAAGTATACTTTTTTTGACAAGACGAAAGAGGCGAGGTAACAAGTTGATTGTTGTGGGAAAAAAAGAAATCTGTTTTTCATGTTCAAAACGTGCAGTAAAAGGGAAAGATGAGGATATAGATTTACCAGCATTCAAAATGGCAGCTGTTGTGGAAGCTACAAACAACTTCTCTGGGGAAAACATGATAGGATTAGGAGGTTTTGGTCAATTGGTCGTGTTTACAAGGTAAATAAGGAACCTTGTGAGATTGCCTAAGTTGAGTAAAATTATATATAATTCAGGACACCAAATCGCTGTTAAAAGATTATCCAGAACTTGAGAACAGGGTCTTCAAGAGTTCAAAAATAAAGTAAAATTGATTGCTAAACTTCAGCGTAGAAACCTCGTCAAACTTATCGGATATTGCACTGAAGGGAAGGAGATGATGCTAATATATGATTACCTACCGAATAAGAGTCTGGATTGTTTTACTTACGGTGCTGCCTAATAAATCTCATCCTTTTGTTTGTTTGCAAAATCTCTCTCAGCTTTAATAAATATTTGAATTCAAGTGTCCAATGCCATGTGCAGATCAGAACCAAAGGATGCTTTCGACATGGCCTAACTGCTTTGACATCATCATAGAAATTGCAAGGGGACTGCTCTTATCTCCATCATGATTCCAGGTTAAAGATTATTTCATATGGATCTCAAAACAAGCAATATTTTACCAGAGGAAAATTTAAATCCAAAAATTTCTGACTTCAGCCTAGCAAGAACTTTTGAAGAGGACCAGTCTTTTGTTAGAACAAAGAGAGTTGTTGGGATATAGTAAATTTTCTTTTGTAGTATCAAAGCATTTTTCATATTTTCCATGGTGACCTTATGATCAATATCTCCCTGCAGTGTAACGCTCCAGAATATGCATTTGATGGGAAATTCTCAGTGAAGTCTGACATCTTTAGTCTTGGAGTGGTATTGTTAGAATTAATATAAGACATAATTGAGAGAGAAGTTTGAGAGAATCAGTAGATGAACGAGTATTGAATCTCAATTGTATTGAATTGCTTGATTCCAATTGAAATTACAAGGGAAGTACATAAAGAAAACTAAATCCATAATTAAGGAAACGAATCCTATACAAGGTGCTAATCCCTTTAATTGATTCTTGCAGGTTTTACGGATATCTATTTTGGGATTGAGATTGTTGACACTCCCCCTCAAGTTGAGTATTGGGATTTCTAATACTCAACTTGTCGAGAACTCTTGTGAAGGTCCTTGAATTCACAGCCTTAGTCAAGATATCTGCAAGTTGATCCTCAGACCTGATAAATGGAAGATCAATAATTCCAGCTTCCAATTTTTCTTTGATGAAATGTCGAACTACCTCCACATGCTTTGTTCGGTCATGTTGAATTGGATTTTCGGAGATACTAATTGCTGCTTTGTTGTCACAGTGAAATTGACACTTTTGATTCGGATCAAACCCCATTTCTGTTAACAATTTCCGCAACCATAGCAGTTCAGTTATTCCACTCTTAACACCTCTGAACTCGGCTTCGGCACTAGATAGGGCTACCACCTTTTGCTTCTTACTT
The DNA here is from genome assembly GCA_026008535.1 of Perilla frutescens. Lineage (NCBI taxonomy): Eukaryota > Viridiplantae > Streptophyta > Magnoliopsida > Lamiales > Lamiaceae > Perilla > Perilla frutescens. Next base: position 10,291,990 of record BRKX01000019.1, read on the forward strand.
CACCATGTGACGAGATTACCTCCAACAAAGGTGAAATATCCAGCAGTGGATCTTCTGTCTATTAGGTTCCCAGCCCAATCTGCATCCGTATACCCATAGATCTTTGAATGTCCTTGCTTTCCAAAGAATAGTCCATATTCATACGTACCCTTAAGGTATCATACAATTCTCATAGCAACTTCCATATGATCCGTCTGAGGTTTGTGCATGAATTGACTGACCACCCCAACTGCATAGGCAATATCAGGTCTAGTGTGGGAAAGATAGATAAGCTTTCCAACCAGCCGTTGATACTGTTCTCGATCTGCAGTTTCAGCCCCCTCAACAATCTGTAAACGATGATTCACTGCAATAGGAGTATCATCAGGTTTGCAGTCAAGCATTCCAACTTCTGTAAGGAGGTCAAGAGTATACTTCTTCTGGCAAATGAAGATCCCTTTAGCCGATCTAAGAACTTCAATGCCAAGGAAGTACTTGAGAGCTCCCAAATCCTTCATCTCGAATTCTAAGAACAGTTTTTTCTTAAGGTTGTCAATCTCCTCCACGTCACTGCCTGTGATGATCATATCATCCACATAAATGATTAGACACGTGATGAGACTTCCTCGTTTCTTCAAGAACAGGGTATGGTTGGAGTTACTCTGATGAAACCCATAGCTCTTCATGGCTCTGGTAAATCTTCCAAACCAGGCCCTTGGAGATTGTTTAAGTCCATAGAGTGTTTTTCTCAGTCGACATACTTCCTTCTCTCCAAACTCAGACTCAAAACCCGGTGGCACTTCCATATATACTTCTTTGGTCAATTCTCTATGTAAAAAGGCATTGGTGACGTCAAAATGATGGAGTGCCCAATCCTTGTTTGTTGCTAGGGAAAGTAACACTCTCACGGTATTCATCTTAGCCATTGGAGAGAATGTTTCTGAGTAGTCTACTCCATAAGTCTGTGTGTCCCCTTTTGCAACCAATCGTGCTTTGTATCGTTCAACTGATCCGTCAGGTTTCCATTTGATGGTAAAGACCTACCTGCAACCAACTGGTCTCTTTCCTTGCGGTAATGTACATGTTTCCCATGTGTTATTTTGGACAAGAGCATCTAAAACAGACTGATCAGTACGTAATACAAAACTGGAGTCGATATTAGGATCAGAACTGGATAAATTAGTGTCAACTGCAGGATGAGCATCATTGGAAGAATCGTTTACCTCAGATATCAAGTCCGGAAGAGAAGCACTGGACGGTTCACCTTGCTCAGAGGTCTGTATCGATGTTTCAGGAATGGGCTCAGCGGCACGGTTAACCGTCTCTGTTGGAACTACTTCTGGGGGGCTACTTGGGCTGAGTAACCAACTTAGTGGGTCAATCTTAGGACTTTCCCCCTGACCACTAAGGTGGGTATGAAAAAAAAAATTCGGTTTCAAGGAAGTCGCAGTTCATAGTAGTGAACATGCGATTGGACTTCGGGTCGTAGCACCGATAGCCCTTCTGATGGATACCATAACCAACAAAGACACACTTAACAACACAAGGATCAAGTTTAGTGCGGGTGGGTTTGGGTAAATGAACAAAAACAGAGCAACCAAAGATCCGTGGTTTGAGAGTGAGAGGAATAGGAATATGGGTGAGTTTGGAAAGATACTGAAGAGGGGTCTGAAGATCGAGGCTTTTGGTGGGTAACCGATTTAGAAGGTAGACAACAGTAGCCATAGCTTCAGGCCAGAAATGGGAAGGGACCCAAGCCTCGATAAGTAAGGCCCGAGTAATTTCAAGGAGGATTCGATTTTTTCGCTCGGCTACGTGATAAGTCCATTTATTTTGTGTTTTTAGGGGCATTTTATCGTGTATAAATGTCCTTTTTAGTGTGTTTTGAGTCGAAAAGAACCAGGTTGCGGTCAAAGGACATTTCAAGAGTCGAGTCTGGCGGAAGGGGCATTTTATGCCCAAATATTCACGATTATCTCGCACATATGATCATCAGAGGCACAGGGGACGTCCTCAGTATCCATGCCACATTCGGTCAATGAAGTGGGCATATCAGATACGGATGGAGCTGACAGACGATGTCGTGCCCACAGTACTCGCACAGACTCGACCACAGGCCAGATTGGGCATTCCAGTAGAATTCGGGAGTTAGTTGAAGAGCAGCTGGTGGAAAGATAGCTACATTATCCGCGGAAGAGTTGGAGCTAAGCTGGACTCCTGGAAGGTGCTGCAACAAAAGGATAAGCTCAGACGAGGAGATAAAGCTCAATCTAAGGAGATAAGAGCAATCCCTAAAAAATAGGGATTTGTTGAAGCTGAAGCTTATCCAGTCCAGTCAGCGAGGGCACGCCGTTCCGGATTTTCAGCAGAAGACCCCCGCCTGTGGGGGAGACTCTACTCGGAAATGTAACTACTTAAACAAGTTTAATTTCTGGAAAAGAAAGTTTTGGGGGAGCTATAGATACTCTGAAACACTTTACATTTTCTGCATTTTTATTTCCGTACGCTGCTTAGGCAGCCAAACAATCCGAAAGGTCTTAAACCTTCGGGACTTAGGTTATGTTCGTGTTTATCGACGTTGGAGTCGAGTTCTTGATTAATTAAATCCATAAGTTTTCGTTTATTTTTATGTCTTTAAATTCCGCAAGTTTAATTATGTCTAGCCTTCTCGGCTAGATCTTTAATTCTGGCGTTTGAATGATGAAATTGGATTAAGCATAAATCTGGACTCGTGAGGCCAAAATGGGCATAGTAATGCATGATTAGTTTCCGTTAATTCTTGTGCCTTGTTCCACGTGAGTGTGTGTCTGAAGTGCCCAATGTGGCTGATCACTCGTTAGGTAAAGAGGGCACACCATAATTAATTGAATTGGCGAATCATGACTGTGTGTCAGTTCATAGAGTAATAAGGGAATTAATGGGGAGTTGTGGGCACAAGAGGAATCAGTTGAACACAACAGATCTGGGTTCGTCTAGGGCACACTGCTACTTGTTTGCTTACATCTCTTAGAGGAATCGGGAGATGGGTAACTGGTTAGGGGTTTAATTGAAGAGGAATCACCTTTAAACCTAAAATGAAAGGATGGATGAGGAGACGCATGAGAGGAATCCGGTCACCATAACTAGATGACCTATCATGTATGAAAATCGATGTGCCCATGATCGAGTTGTTTTATGTTTAACCAAGATCTAATTCAAATGCCAGAATCTTTTGTTATTTGATATTTTCTTTAGTTTCTTTTGCAGATTTACATTCAGTATAGTGACAACATCAAAACCCCCCTTTTTGATTGGTTACTTGAAGATAGAATCGCAACAGCTCTCTGTGGGATCGACCCGTACTCATTGGCTAGCTACGCTCGCTGTGGGCACAGGAGTTTATAAATTTATTTTTGCGCGTGAAACGACAGCGCGTCAAAATTGGCGCCGTTGCCGGGGAGCTGGTTTCCAGTGATTTTATCTTCCACAATTGGTGAGCCTGGAAGTTGATGCCCAGGGGCTCTTCAGAGGAGACTCTATTGTACGATCCGGAAATAGAGAAGACTTCGAGGAAAAACAGGGCAGCAGTGAAGAGGGCACGCCAAGCAGCAAACAGACCTCGTGAGCCCACACCACCACCAGAAGATCGAGAAGATCAAGGAGACGAAGGGCACGAGGAGGAAGAACAGTTCGAGAACGGCCACAATATCAACATGGCCGCAAATGGAAATGCCGTGAATGGCAATGCGGATGATAACAGGACTTTAAGGCAGTTGGTCTTCCCGACCAACATGAATTTGCGCCCAATGGGCATTACACTCCCAGCTGTGACTCAGAACTGGGATATTCGCGCGAACTTTATCCAGATCTTGCCGAAGTTCCACGGAATGCCTAGAGAGGATCCACAAAGGCATTTGCAAGATTTTGAGATGGTTTGCCAAACTCAACCATCCAACCATGGACGAGAAGAGTACGTGCGGTTGGTTTCGTTCCCTTTCACTCTTCAAGATGGGGCACGGGACTGGCTGTACACATTACCCACTGGCGCTGTGACCACATGGAGACAACTCCAACAGAAGTTTTTGGAGAAATATTTCCCAGCATCCAGAGTGCAAGAAATGAGAAGAAGGATAGGGAGCCTGAAGATGGGAACTAACGAAAGTTTCTATGACTACTGGGGAAGATTTCAGGCGATGCTGGTGAAATGCCCACAGCACCAGATTACTGAACATGACTTGATTCAGTATTTCGTCGGAGGATTGAGACCACATGAGAGGACGATCGTGAATGCCTCATGTGCAGGATCCATTTTGAACAAACAGCCTGTTGAAGCATTCAGAAGAATCCTCACGGAGATGGCTGAAGACAACCGAGACTTCGGTGGAGAGGGCATTCGAGCTGTAAGTGAAACAGAGAGGGCACCGGACCAGGATAGCAGAATTGATAGATTGTGCGACAAGATCGAGAAAATCTTGTCCGGTGCAAGCATGGCGAGGAAGCCCAGACCTTGTGGGGTATGCAAAAGCATATCTCACTTCACGGATGAATGCCCTACTCTACAAGACGAAGTGGAAGAAGTGAATGCTATAGGTGGCCAGAATGGGCATTCCAGGAGATATGATCCCCATTCCCAGACTTATAATCCTGGCTGGAGAGACCATGAAAACTTTAGATGGAGAAGGCCGGAGGATGGGCATTCTGGACGCCCATTGCCACCACCCGAAGAGAAAAGGAAGCCAAGTAGGCTGGAAGATCTTGTGTTTGCTATGGCTGAGGAGAACGAGAAGTTTAAGCAAGAGACTCGAGCTGGTCTCTCGCACATGAGCAAACAAATCAATCAATTGGCTCAAGCCATGCACAAGATGGAGGAGAAAAATGGGAAGCTGCCTTCCCAGGTCGAAAATCCAAGAGAACAAGTGAATGCAGTAGCGTTGAGGAGTGGGAAAGAGCTTCCGGAGATGGTCAAACCGAGAGAAGAGAATGATGATGTGCCCTTGGCGGAAGAAGTGGAAAAAATTCCCACAGAGGATGAGGCACAAGAGACTGAGCAGACTGATGCTGTGCCCATTCCGGAATTGAAGCAATCTGCCAAGATGCCCACTCCAGAAAGACGGAAACCTCCCTTTCCAGGGAGATTGACACATAATAGAAAAGAAGAAGAAACCAGGGAGATGCTAAAAGTATTTAGCAAAGTGGAAATCAACATTCCACTAATCGAGGTAATCAAACAAGCGCCACGGTATGCCCGGTTTCTAAAGGAACTTTGTACCAGGAAGGTGAGATTCAATGACGACGCAAGGTTCCTAGTTGGAGAGAATGTATCGGCTGTGATACAAAGAAAATTACCCAAGAAGTGTGATGATCCAAGGATGTTCATGATCCCTTGCATAATTGGAGACAGAAAAGTCGAAAAGGCCATGCTGGATTTAGGGGCGTCAATTAATGTAATGCCCCTGTCGGTGTTCAAAGAATTGAAAATTGGACCTTTGAAGGAGACCTGTGTGGTCATTCAGTTAGCTGACCGGTCCAACGTATATCCAGAAGGCCTTATTGAAGATGTATTGGTCAAGGTGGACGAGTTTATCTTTCCAGCAGATTTTTATGTGCTTGATATGGGCACAGCGATTTCAAAATCTTCAGTTTTGTTACTGGGAAGGCCTTTCATGAAGACAGCTCGAACCAAAATTGATGTGGACAAGGGTACACTGACGTGTGAGTTTGATGGGGAGAAGGTGACGTTAAACATCTTTGAAGCCATGAAACATCCCCCGATACAGAAAATTGTAATTTTGTGAACACATTTCATTACCCAAACCGTTCTACTTTATCCATGATGAGCAATAGAGAACCGCTGGAATGGGCATTGTGGGATGGACTGCTTGACCAGGATGCTCTGGATGAGGAAGATGATATAAGGGATGGAATTATGATGCTGTATTCATTGGAAGAAATGCCACACGGATGTGTGGACTACGGTGTGCCCATTCGGAGAAACGATGATAAGCTGATGCCTTCTATTATCAAAGCACCCATGCTGGAGTTGAAGGCATTACCAAGGCATCTGAAATATGCCTATTTAGGGAATAATGAGACTCTCCCTGTAATCATAAGTGCGGGATTGAATCAAGCTGATGAGGACCGACTTTTGAGATTGTTGAGACTGTATTCATGGATGACTTCACAGTGTATGAGAGCTGCTTTGATCGGTGTTTAGATAATCTGGAGAAGGTGTTGCAGCGTTGTGTGGACAAATGCTAGTGCTGAACTATGAAAAATGTCATTTCATGGTCAGAGAGGGCATTGTACTGGGACATGTGATTTCCGAGAGGGGCATTGAGGTCGATAAAGCCAAGGTGGATATAATCGAGAAATTACCATACCCCACGTCAGTGAAGCAAGTGAGAGGATTCCTGGGGCACGCTGGATTCTACAGGAGGTTCATAAAGGATTTTGCAAAAATTGCCCAGCCTATTACTCACTTATTGCAGCAAGATGTTCCATTTGAATTTGATGAAGAGTGTAAAAAGGCATTCAATGTTTTGAAGAAGCAACTGGTCATGGCACCGGTTATTCAACCACCAGATTGGGGAATGCCCTTTGAGATTATGTGTGACACCAGTGGCTACGCTGTGGGCGCTGTACTGGGTCAGAAAAGAGGAAAGGAAAGTCATGTAATTTACTATGCCTCCAAGACTCTGAATGGGGCACAGTGTAATTACACCACTACTGAAAATGAGCTATTGGCAGTAGTGTTTGCATTTGAGAAGTTTCGATCTTATCTCTTGGGAGCAAAGAGCATTGTTTATACAGATCATGGTGCCTTGAGGCACTTGATGACCAAGAAGGACACGAAACCAAGACTGATTAGGTGGATCTTACTCTTACAAGAGTTTGATGTTGAGATTAAAGATAAGAGTGGGGCACAAAACCTGGTAGCTGACCATCTGAGCCGGGTGCTGAATGAAAAAGGTGACGAAATGCCCATTGCCGATCATTTTCCTGATGAGCATTTGTATTCAGCAAGGGGCATTCCAGCACCCTGGTATGCGGATATAGTGAACTTCCTTGAGTCTGGGGAGATGCCTATTGGATACTCAAGGTACCAGAAAAATAAACTAAGGTATGAGAGCAGGTTCTATGCATGGGATTGCCCTATTCTATGGAGGAGATGCGCTGATCAAATCATTAGAAGATGTGTCCCTGATGAGGAGATAGATGAAATTCTAAAGCATTGTCACAATTATGCTTGCGGAGGGCATTTCAGACCAAACCGAACAGCGAGAAGAATTTTGGATTGTGGGTTCTTTTGGCCACAATATTCAAGGATGCCCACAACGTCTGCAGAAGGTGTGACCAATGCCAGAGGGTAGGGAACATCACAAGATGAAATGAAATGCCCATGACGCCAATCATGCCAGTGGAGATTTTTGACATTTGGGGAATGGATTTTATGGGACCCTTTCCAAATTCGAGGGGGAACCAATACATTATCCTGGCAGTTGATTATGTGTCCAAATGGGTAGAAGCAAAGGCTACTCCCACCAATGATGCAAGAGTAGTAGCCGCATTTCTGAAATCCCACATTTTCAGCCGGTTTGGTGTGCCCAGGTCCATCATCAGTGATCAAGGGATCCATTTTTGCAACCAAACGCTGGAAAGATTGTTGAAGAAGTATGGGGTTCACCATAGGGTCACCACACCTTACCATCCCCAAGGAAATGTCCAAGCTGAAGTCTCAAATCAAGAAATTAAAGCCATTCTTGGAAAGGTTGTGGGTCCGAACTGAAAAGATTGGAGTACTCATCTGGAAGATGCCCTGTGGGCATACCGAACTGCATTCAAGACTCCAATTGGGATGTCCCCATATAGGATGTTATTTGGGAAGTGTTGCCATCTGCCAGTCGAGTTAGAACACAAGGCACGATGGGCACTTCAAAAGCTGAATATGGACCATGACGCCGCTGGGCATTTCAGAAAATTTCAAATTCAAGAGTTGGAAGAAATGAGAATGGAGGCCTATGATAATTCGGTGCTGTACAAGGAAAAGATGAAAAGGCTCCATGATCAAGTAATTCGAAGGAAGAGATTTAGCCCAGGACAGAAAGTACTTTTGTACCATTCAAGGTTCAAGCTTATGGGAGGAGGACTGAGGACCAAGTGAGTTGGTCCATTTAAAGTGTATGCAGAATGCCCGAATGGGGCAATTGAGCTGATAAACCCCGATACTGGAGGGCGCTTCAAAGTGAATGGCCACCGTGTGAAAGCTTACCTTGGGCATTCTGATGAAGAGGTCACAGTGATCTGGCTCGCGGAGCCCACTTACGCCTGATCTGGGGTGATGTCGTGCCCACGACAATAACTGGGGCGCTACTGGGAGGCAACCCAGGTGTTTTGTTGTCTTAATTCATTTTTATTTATTTTTAATAAATTTTCCATGTTATTAAACTAGTTTAGGGAGCAATTTTACGCTTGTTTTGGATAAGCATGGTGTTTGCAGGTTTGGATAATGAGAGATAAGGATGAAGAAAAAATAAATCCCCTAGAAATAGGGATTCTGAAGTGAGGCACGCTGGAGAGATAAAGTTTGTTTCGATTTTTCAGGGATAAGGCTTATCCATTAATATAGGGCATACTGATCCAGGAGACTCCTAAGGAATTTGGAGAGTCACAAATCAAATCATGAATAGTGATCCCCTTAATATAAAAACCTTACCCCACAAAATCTCCACTATCACTTTCACTCGCTTTTGTAAAAAATCAGAACCTTCTCTCTCGATTTTCTTCTGCAACCTTTGAAAACCTTCAACTCCAATAATGGCGAAAACGAGAGGCAAGAAGGTCGCTCCAAAGGTTGGACCTAAGGCACGCCTGGACTTCGAGACCCCCACTGTCTCTGAAGAGCCCTCTCCAACGAAGGTGGTGAAGAAACCCTCTGCGAAACCTAAGGGGAAGGCTGCAGCTGAAGCAACCGCTTCGAGCAAGCTACCCAAGGAGACCCCACCGGAACAGGAGCCTATGCCTGAAGTCGAGGCGATGGAAGAAAGCTCCGCTACTCTAACTCAAACGGAGCAGCAAGATGCTGAGGCAACTGCTGAGGGCACGCAAGAAGAAGAGGCTACTGAAGAGCCTGAGCCAAAGCCAAAGAAAGTAGCTGAGAAGAAAAAAGCCAAGAAGCCCGCAAAGGCTCCAACTCCTGTGCCGTCGGTGGAGATCGAGGACCTGGAAGACGAAGAAGAAGGAGAGAAAGTTGAAGGGGGAGAAGAGGCTGAAGATGAAGGAGACAGAGATACCGACTTGGACAAATACCTAACTGAAATCGAAGATATTGAGGTTGAGCCCCAACCAGAGAAGGTACCCCTGTTCGAAGAAGAAGAGGCGCCCGCTGACATCAAGAAGCGGGCACTGGAGAAAGCGAAGGGAAAAAGAAAGGTTGGAGAGCCCATTCCAGAGCCAACAGAGCCAGAGATGTCCCAGCAAGGGGACTCTGAAGAAGAGAAGGAGCAGGAGGAGCCCAGTGCGCCCTCCCAAACGCAAGCAGGGTCTGAAGAGCCCTTGGAGGACTCCTCACCCAGGCGAAGGGTGGGAAAAGCTGTTGGAATGAAAGCCGGAGCCAAGCTGGCTGGAGAGGCCTCTTCGCGGAAGAAGAAAGCTGAAGAGGGCACTTCATCCCCTGTGCCTAAGAGAGGCAGAGGGGTGGGGAGCCCCACACCGAGTAAGCCCAGCAGTGGCCCGCCACCAGTCAGGGGTATCATCAACTCTAAGGGAGTCCACCGTGAGACGCTTGCAGCTCTTGGTATAGAGCAAGAGGTACGGGATTTATTTTCTGCAATTGGTTGGGAATGCTTTTTAGATATGGAGTGTGTGATTTTTCCGTCGTTGTCTCGTGATTTTGTCCAAAATTTGAAAATTAAAGCTGTGAACAAGCCTGCCACTTCTACTAGGGTGTTGTCTTTTAAAATGATGGGTAGGAGTTATTCTTTATCTGCTGATGATCTGAACATGTTACTGGGCATCGTGACATACTTGGGCCTCCAGGAGGAGGAGTATGTCGATGCCGTGACTGTAGTGCCCGACTCTGCAGAGGGAGTCGATGCAAAATTGGTCGATATTGGGGATGGATCCGTTTTTCAAAGCGGATCCACAAAGGGATACTGTTTAAATAATGATGCTTTTCGATTCTGTCATAGGGTGTTGGCCTACAACTTTTTCGGCCGTAAGGATAGCTCAAATTCAATCACAAATCAGGAGCTATTCATTTTATGGTGCATGGTGCACAAAATCAGAATCAATTTCGGCGGTTCTGTGGCCATTGCACATTTTCGAGAAATCAAAACATACCCTAGGCATCGTATCTCTTGTGCCCAGTTGATCACCCAACTTGCTGTTAGACATAGGCTCCTTGATTTGGATGAAACTGATTTGACCCCCCTTCCCCGTGAATATTTTGATCTTAATTGTCTGAGGAGAATGCAAGATGTGGTTGACAATGAGGATGGGAAGCCTGTTTTCTTTGTGCCGGGGGCAGACCCCTCGAGTATGCTTTTAGCTATTACAGGTACATCGAAGAAACCACCAGCAGGGAAGGCACCGCAGAGGGAGCACCCAGTCGCAGTGATCACAAGGTGTCTTGAGTTGATAGAGAATGCCCAGTTCCAAACAAATGAAAAGCTAACCCGAATAGAAGCAGCCCTGAAGGCCTATTTCAAGCATGTTGGGTTCTCCTACCCAACGTCCGCAACCGATTGACCTGGTTTTTTCTGTCCTCTAGATTAGGTTTTTATTTTTGTTGTTGTTCTTGTTTTTTCTGTTTTCTTTGATTGTCTTGTTGTTTGAGTCTGTGTCCACACTTTGCAAGTTGCAAAGTGTGTGGGTGGGTAGTTGAGTCGAAGCATGCTATTCTGTGAGTCTGTGTGGGCATTTCACGTTATGATCCAATTTTTATTGCTTTACAAAAAAATGAGCATGCCCAATTAAGATAGGGATGACGAACGAGTTTTAGCATGCCCTGTGAGACTTGAGCCTATATGCTGTATGCTTCAAAATTACAGTTTTCTTTCATTCATGAGTGTGAATAATTATATGCTTATGATGTTCTAGAATTTGCCTCTGTTCTGTGTTTAATTCTGGGAATTATTGATGCATATGTAGATGAGATAGGCCATGTTTTGCTGAGCCACTGAAAAAAATACCTCCCACCCATACAGCCCTTGCACCCCCTTTTGAGCCTATGAAATGCCCTGGCCAATTTTGTTCTGGGATGGTTTATACTTAGCCAGGGCATTATAAAACCTGAAAAGAAAGATGGGAAGGCAAAGTTGTTTTTCTGGGAAGGCATATATATGAAGGGCAAGAAAACAAGGGGGAAGAAAAATAAAATAAAAAAAAGAAAAAAAAAGTGACCAGAAAAAGAAAAAAAAAGGGGAAGAAAAGGAAAAAGAAAAAAAATAGCCTGAATAAAATCCCCCGAGTTCTAAGTGTTTAGAATGCCCAAAATGAGAAGGATTCAGTACCTGAATAGAGCACAGGAGGGTAGAGAATAGAAAGGAGCTGGGGAGGGGTTTGTACAATCAATAAAAACCCCTCCCACTTAAAATGCCCAACTGTAGCCTAAAAAGCCCTATTGATACTAATGCATCATGGTTTCTAGAGAATGAACAACAGAACTTTGGCAAACTTATGGGACGAATTTGCATAGAATTACAGCCGAAATGAGAGTATACACTGAGTGAAGAGAGTCTGTGAGGAACACCTAGCTAAAACTCATTTTTGACCTATTTTAGGTATGCTGGAATTTGCAATTTTTGTTGGATTATTTCTGATGTGCCCACACGGAGTAACAGTTTGCATGCTTGTGTCTTGAGTCTGTTTCTTTTCTCTTTTATTTTCTTTTATTTTTCTGGATGCATTGCACCTCATGCTTGAGGACAATCATGCTTAAAGTGTGTGGGTGTGATAAGTCCATTTATTTTGTGTTTTTAGGGGCATTTTATCGTGTATAAATGTCCTTTTTAGTGTGTTTTGAGTCGAAAAGAACCAGGTTGCGGTCAAAGGGCATTTCAAGAGTCGAGTCTGGCGGAAGGGGCATTTTATGCCCAAATATTCACGATTATCTCGCACATATGATCATCAGAGGCACATGGGACATCCTCAGTATCCATCCCACATTCGGTCAGTGAAGTGAGCATATCAGATACGGATGGAGCTGACAGACGATGCCGTGCCCACAGTACTCGCACAGACTCGACCACAGGCCAGAGTGGGCATTCCAGTAGAATTCGGGAGTTAGTTGAAGAGCAGCTGGTGGAAAGATAGCTACATTATCCGCGGGAGAGTTGGAGCTAAGCTGGACTCCTGGAAGGTGCTGCAACAAAAGGATAATCTCAGACGAGGAGATAAAGCTCAATCTAAGGAGATAAGAGCAATCCCTAAAAAATAGGGATTTGTTGAAGCTGAAGCTTATCCAGTCCAGTCAGCGAGGGCACGCCGTTCCGGATTTTCAGCAGAAGACCCCCGCCTGTGGGTGAGACTCTACTCGAAAATGTAACTACTTAAACAAGTTTAATTTCTGGAAAAGAAAGTTTTGGGGGAGCTATAGATACTCTGAAACACTTTACATTTTCTGCATTTTTATTTCCGTACGCTGCTTAGGCAGCCAAACAATCCGAAAGGTCTTAAACCTTCGGGACTTAGGTTATGTTCGTGTTTATCGACGTTGGAGTCGAGTTCTTGATTAATTAAATCCGTAAGTTTTCATTTATTTTTATGTCTTTAAATTCCGCAAGTTTAATTATGTCTAGCCTTCTCGGCTAGATCTTTAATTCTGGCGTTTGAATGATGAAATTGGATTAAGCATAAATCTGGACTCGTGAGGCCAAAATGGGCATAGTAATGCATGATTAGTTTCTGTTAATTCTTGTGCCTTGTTCCACGTGAGTGTGTGTCTGAAGTGCCCAATGTGGCTGATCACTCGTTAGGTAAAGAGGGCACACCATAATTAATTGAATTGGCGAATCATGACTGTGTGTCGGTTCATAGAGTAGTAAAGGAATTAATGGGGTGTTGTGGGCACAAGAGGAATCAGTTGAACACAACAGATCTGGGTCCGTCTAGGGCACACTGCTGCTTGTTTGCTTACATCTCTTAGAGGAATCGGGAGGTGGGTAACTGGTTAGGGTTTAATCGAAGAGGTGATTCCTTTCATTTTAGGTTTAAAGGTGATTCCTCTTTGATTAAACCCCTAACCAGTTACCCACCTCCCGATTCCTCTAGGAGATGTAAGCAAACAAGCAGCAGTGTGCCCTAGACGAGTGATCAGCCACATTGGGCACTTCAGACACACACTCACGTGGAACAAGGCACAAGAATTAACGGAAACTAATCATGCATTACTTGCCCATTTTGGCCTCACGAGTCCAGATTTATGCTTAATCCAATTTCATCATTCAAACGCCAGAATTAAAGATCTAGCCGAGAAGGCTAGACATAATTAAAATTGCGGAATTTAAAGACAAAAATAAATGAAAACTTACGGATTTAATTAATCAAGAACTCGACTCCAACGTCGATAAACACGAACATAACCTAAGTCCCGAAGGTTTAAGACCTTTCGGATTGTTTGGCTGCCTAAGCAGCGTACGGAAATAAAAATGCAGAAAATGTAAAGTGTTTCAGAGTATCTATAGTTCCCCCAAAACTTTCTTTTCCAGAAATTAAACTTGTTTAAGTAGTTACATTTCCGAGTAGAGTCTCCCCCACAGGCGGGGGTCTTCTGCTGAAAATCCGGAACGGCGTGCCCTCGCTGACTGGACTGGATAAGCTTCAGCTTCAACAAATCCCTATTTTTTAGGGATTGCTCTTATCTCCTTAGATTGAGCTTTATCTCCTCGTCTGAGCTTATCCTTTTGTTGCAGCACCTTCCAGGAGTCCAGCTTAGCTCCAACTCTCCCGCGGATAATGTAGCTATCTTTCCACCAGCTGCTCTTCAACTAACTCCCGAATTCTTCTGGAATGCCCACTCTGGCCTGTGGTCGAGTCTGTGCGAGTACTGTGGGTACGGCATCGTCTGTCAGCTCCATCCGTATCTGATATGCTCACTTCACTGACCGAATGTGGGATGGATACTGAGGACGTCCCATGTGCCTCTGATGATCATATGTGCGAGATAATCGTGAATATTTGGGCATAAAATGCCCCTTCCGCCAGACTCGACTCTTGAAATGCCCTTTGACCGCAACCTGGTTCTTTTCGACTCAAAACACACTAAAAAGGACATTTATACACGATAAAATGCCCCTAAAAACACAAAATAAATGGACTTATCACACCCACACACTTTAAGCATGATTGTCCTCAAGCATGGGGTGCAATGCATACAGAAAAATAAAAGAAAATAAAAGAGAAAAGAAACAGACTCAAGACACAAGCATGCAAACTGTTACTCCGTGTGGGCACATCAGAAATAATCCAACAAAAATTGCAAATTCCTCACAGACTCTCTTCACTCAGTGTATACTCTCATTTCGGCTGTAATTCTATGCAAATTCGTCCCATAAGTTTGCCAAAGTTCTGTTGTTCATTCTCTAGAAACCATGATGCATTAGTATCAATAGGGCTTTTTAGGCTACAGTTGGGCATTTTAAGTGGGAGGGGTTTTTATTGATTGTACAGACCCCTCCCCAGCTCCTTTCTATTCTCTACCCTCCTGTGCTCTATTCAGGCACTGAATCCTTCTCATTTTGGGCATTCTAAACACTTAGAACTCGGGGGACTTTTATTCAGGCTATTTTTTTCTTTTTCCTTTTCTTCCCCTTTTTTTTTTCTTTTTCTGATCATTTTTTTTATTTTTTTTTATTTTATTTTTCTTCCCCCTTGTTTTCTTGCCCTTCATATATATGCCTTCCCAGAAAAACAACTTTGCCTTCCCATCTTTCTTTTCAGGTTTTATAATGCCCTGGCTAAGTATAAACCATCCCAGAACAAAATTGGCCAGGGCATTTCATAGGCTCAAAAGGGGGTGCAAGGGCTGTGTGGGTGGGAGGTATTTTTTTCAGTGGCTCAGCAAAACATGGCCTATCTCATCTACATATGCATTAATAATTCCCAGAATTAAACACAGAACAGAGGCAAATTCTAGAACATCATAAGCATAGAATTATTCACACTCATGAATGAAAGAAAACTGTAATTTTGAAGCATACAGCATTTAGGCTCAAGTCTCACAGGGCATGCTAAAACTCGTTCATCATCCCTATCTTAATTGGGCATGCTGATTTTTCTGTGAAGCAATAAAAATTGGATCATAACGTGAAATGCCCACACAGACTCACAGAATAGCATGCTTCGACTCAACTACCCACCCACACACTTTGCAACTTGCAAAGTGTGGACACAGACTCAAACAACAAGACAATCAAAGAAAACAGAAAAAACAAGAACAACAACAAAAATAAAAACCTAATCTAAAGGACAGAAAGAACCAGGTCAATCGGTTGCGGACGTTGGGTAGGAGAACCCAACATGCTTGAAATAGGCCTTCAGGGCTGCTTCTATTCGGGTTAGCTTTTCATTTGTTTGGAACTGGGCATTCTCTATCAACTCAAGACGCCTTGTGATCACTGCGACTGGGTGCTCCCTCTGCGGTGCCTTCCCTGCTGGTGGTTTCTTCGATGTACCTGTAATAGCTAAAAGCATGCTCGAGGGGTCTGCCCCCAGCACAAAGAAAACAGGCTTCCCATCCTCATCATCAACCACATCTTGCATTCTCCTCAGACAATTAAGATCAAAATATTCACGGGGAAGGGGGGTCAAATCAGTTTTATCCAAATCAAGGAGCCTATGTCTAACAGCAAGTTGGGTGATCAACTAGGCACAAGAGATACGATGCCTAGTGTGTGTTTTGATTTCTCGAAAATGTGCAATGGCCACAGAACCGCCGAAATTGATTCTGATTTTGTGCACCATGCACCATAAAATGAATAGCTCCTGATTTGTGATTGAATTTGAGCTATCCTTACGGCCGAAAAAGTTGTAGGCCAACACCCTATGACAGAATCGCAAAGCATCATTATTTAAACAGTATCCCTTTGTGGATCCGCTTTGAAAAACGGATCCATCCCCAATATCGACCCATTTTGCATCGACTCTCTCTGCAGAGTCGGGCACTACAGTCACGGCATCGACATACTCCTCCTCCTGGAGGCCCAAGTATGTCACGATGCCCAGTAACATGTTCAGATCATCAGCAGATAAAGAATAACTCCTACCCATCATTTTAAAAGACAACACCCTAGTAGAAGTGGCAGGCTTGGCTCAGGCTCTTCAGTAGCCTCTTCTTCTTGCGTGCCCTCAGCAGTTGCCTCAGCATCTTGCTGCTCCGTTTGAGTTAGAGTAGCGGAGCTTTCTTCCGTCGCCTCGACTTCAGGCATAGGCTCCTGTTCCGGTGGGGTCTCCTTGGGTAGCTTGCTCGAAGCGGTTGCTTCAGCTGCAGCCTTCCCCTTAGGTTTCGCAGAGGGTTTCTTCACCACCTTCGTTGGAGAGGGCTCTTCAGAGACAGTGGGGGTCTCGAAGTCCAGGCGTGCCTTAGGTCCAACCTTTGGAGCGACCTTCTTGCCTCTCATTTTCGCCATTGTTGGAGTTGAAGGTTTTCTAGGGTTGCAGAAGAAAATCGAGAGAGAAGGTTCTGATTTTTTACAAAAGCGAGTGAAAGTGATAGTGGAGATTTTGTGGGGTAAGGTTTTTATATTAAGGGGATCACTATTCATGATTTGATTTGTGACTCTCCAAATTCCTTAGGAGTCTCCTGGATCAGTATGCCCTATATTAATGGATAAGCCTTATCCCTGAAAAATCGAAACAAACTTTATCTCTCCAGCGTGCCTCACTTCAGAATCCCTATTTCTAGGGGATTTATTTTTTCTTCATCCTTATCTCTCATTATCCAAACCTGCAAACACCATGCTTATCCAAAACAAGCGTAAAATTGTTCCCTAAACTAGTTTAATAACATGGAAAATTTATTAAAAATAAATAAAAATGAATTAAGACAAGAAAATACCTGGGTTGCCTCTCAGTAGCGCCCCAGTTATTGTCGTGGGCACGACATCACCCCAGATCAGGCGTAAGTGGGCTCCGCGAGCCAGATCACTGTGACCTCTTCATCAGAATGCCCATGGTAAGCTTTCACACGGTGGCCATTCACTTTGAAGCGCCCTCCAGTATCGGGGTTTATCAGCTCAATTGCCCCATTCGGGCATTCTGCATACACTTTAAATGGACCAACTCACTTGGTCCTCAGTCCTCCTCCCATAAGCTTGAACCTTGAATGGTACAAAAGTACTTTCTGTCCTGGGCTAAATCTCTTCCTTCGAATTACTTGATCATGGAGCCTTTTCATCTTTTCCTTGTACAGCACCGAATTATCATAGGCCTCCATTCTCATTTCTTCCAACTCTTGAATTTGAAATTTTCTGAAATGCCCAGCGGCATCATGGTCCATATTCAGCTTCTGAAGTGCCCATCGTGCCTTGTGTTCTAACTCGACTGGCAGATGGCAACACTTCCCAAATAACATCCTATATGGGGACATCCCAATTGGAGTCTTGAATGCAGTTCGGTATGCCCACAGGGCATCTTCCAGATGAGTACTCCAATCTTTTCAGTTCGGACCCACAACCTTTCCAAGAATGGCTTTAATTTCTCGATTTGAGACTTCAGCTTGGACATTTCCTTGGGGATGGTAAGGTGTGGTGACCCTATGGTGAACCCCATACTTCTTCAACAATCTTTCCAGCATTTGGTTGCAAAAATGGATCCCTTGATCACTGATGATGGATCTGGGTACACCAAACCGGCTGAAAATGTGGGATTTCAGAAATGCGGCTACTACTCTTGCATCATTGGTGGGAGTAGTCTTTGCTTCTACCCATTTGGACACGTAATCAACTGCCAGGATAATGTATTGGTTCCCCCTCGAATTTGGAAAGGGTCCCATAAAATCCATTCCCCAAATGTCAAAAATCTCCACTGGCATGATTGGCGTCATGGGCATTTCATTTCATCTTGTGATGTTCCCTACCCTCTGGCATTGGTCACACCTTCTGCAGACGTTGTGGGCATCCTTGAATATTGTGGCCAAAAGAACCCACAATCCAAAATTCTTCTCGCTGTTCGGTTTGGTCCGAAATGCCCTCCGCAAGCATAATTGTGACAATGCTTTAGAATTTCATCTATCTCCTCATCAGGGACACATCTTCTAATGATTTGATCAGCGCATCTCCTCCATAGAATAGGGCAATCCCATGCATAGAACCTGCTCTCATACCTTAGTTTATTTTTCTGGTACCTTGAGTATCCAATAGGCATCTCCCCAGACTCAAGGAAGTTCACTATATCCGCATACCAGGGTGCTGGAATGCCCCTTGCTGAATACAAATGCTCATCAGGAAAATGATCGGCAATGGGCATTTCGTCACCTTTTTCATTCAGCACCCGGCTCAGATGGTCAGCTACCAGGTTTTGTGCCCCACTCTTATCTTTAATCTCAACATCAAACTCTTGTAAGAGTAAGATCCACCTAATCAGTCTTGGTTTCGTGTCCTTCTTGGTCATCAAGTGCCTCAAGGCACCATGATCTGTATAAATAATGCTCTTTGCTCCCAAGAGATAAGATCGAAACTTCTCAAATGCAAACACTACTGCCAATAGCTCCTTTTCAGTAGTGGTTTAATTACACTGTGCCCCATTCAGAGTCTTGGAGGCATAGTAAATTACATGACTTTCCTTTCCTCTTTTCTGACCCAGTACAACGCCCACAGCGTAGCCACTGGCGTCACACATAATCTCAAAGGGCATTCCCCAATCTGGTGGTTGAATAACCGGTGCCATGACCAGTTGCTTCTTCAAAACATTGAATGGCTTATTACACTCTTCATCAAATTCAAATGGAACATCTTGCTGCAATAAGTGAGTAATAGGCTGGGCAAATTTTGCAAAATCCTTTATGAACCTCCTGTAGAATCCAGCGTGCCCCAGGAATCCTCTCACTTGCTTCACTGACGTGGGGTATGGTAATTTCTCGATTATATCCACCTTGGCTTTATCGACCTCAATGCCCCTCTCGGAAATCACATGTCCCAGTACAATGCCCTCTCTGACCATGAAATGACATTTTTCATAGTTCAGCACTAGCATTTGTCCACACAACGCTGCAACACCTTCTCCAGATTATCTAAACACCGATCAAAGCAGCTCCCATACACTGTGAAGTCATCCATGAATACTTCAATGCAGTTCTCGAGCAGATCAGAGAATATGCTCATCATACACCGCTGAAATGTGCCAGGAGCATTGCAGAGGCCAAAGGGCATTCTGCGATAGGCAAACGTGCCGAATGGGCACGTGAATGTTGTTTTCTCCTGGTCCTCTTGGCTTACTGCAATCTGCATGTATCCTGAATATCCATCCAAGAAACAAAAGAACTTGTTTCCTGCGAGTCTTTCCAACATCTGGTCGATGAACGGAAGTGGGAAATGATCCTTCCGCGTGACCGTGTTCAGCTTTCGATAATCGATGCAAACTCTCTAGCCGGTTTGCAGTCGTGTGGGCACAAGCTCTCCTTTTTCATTTTTCACAACTTGAATGCCCGACTTCTTGGGCACAACATGGATTGGACTGACCTACTTGCTATCTGAAATAGGGTATATAATGCCCTGGTCTAGAAGCCTAATTATCTCTTTTAGCACCACATCCTTCATCACTGGATTGAGCTTTCTTTGTGGATCACGAACGGGTTTTGCATCATCCTCCAACAAAATTTTGTGCATGCAAACCGCTGGGCTAATGCCCTTTATATCTGCCAACGTCCATCCGAGTGCCTCCTTGTACAGTCTCAACAATCTCAAAAGTCGGTCCTCATCAGCTTGATTCAATCCCGCACTTATGATTACAGGGAGAGTCTCATTATTTCCTAAATAGGCATATTTCAGATGCCTTGGTAATGCCTTCAACTCCAGCATGGGTGCTTTGATAATAGAAGGCATCAGCTTATCATCGTTTCTCCGAATGGGCACACCGTAGTCCACACATCCGTGTGGCATTTCTTCCAATGAATACAGCATCATAATTCCATCCCTTATATCATCTTCCTCATCCAGGGCATCCTGGTCAAGCAGTCCATCCCACAATGCCCATTCCAGCGGTTCTCTGTTGCTCATCATGGATAAAGTAGAACGGTTTGGGTAATGAAATGTGTTCACAAAATTACAATTTTCTGTATCCGGGGGATGTTTCATGGCTTCAAAGATGTTGAACGTCACCTTCTCCCCATCAAACTCACACGTCAGTGTGCCCTTGTCCACATCAATTTTGGTTCCAGCTGTCTTCATGAAAGGCCTTCCCAGCAACAAAACTGAAGATTTTGAAGTCGCTGTGCCCATATCAAGCACATAAAAATCTGCTGGAAAGATAAGCTCGTCCACCTTGACCAATATATCTTCAATAAGGCCTTCTGGATATACGTTGGACCGGTCAGCTAACTGAATGACCACACAGGTCTCCTTCAAAGGTCCAATTTTCAATTCTTTGAACACCGACAGGGGCATTACGTTAATTGACGTCCCTAAATCCAGCATGGCCTTTTCGACTTTTCTGTCTCCAATTATGCAAGGGATCATGAACATCCATGGATCATCACACTTCTTGGGTAATTTTCTTTGTATCACAGCCGATACATTCTCTCCAACTAGGAACCTTGCGTCGTCATTGAATCTCACCTTCCTGGTACAAAGTTCCTTTAGAAACCGGGCATACCGTGGCACTTGTTTAATTACCTCGATCAGTGGAATATTGATTTCCACTTTGCTAAATACTTTTAGCATCTCCCTGGTTTCTTCTTCTTTTCTATTATGTGTCAATCTCCCTGGAAAGGGAGGTTTCCGTCTTTCTAGAGTGGGCATCTTGGCAGATTGCTTCAATTCCGGAATGGGCACAGCATCAGTCTGCTCAGTCTCTTGTGCCTCATCCTCTGTGGGAATTTTTTCCACTTCTTCCGCCAAGGGCACATCATCCTTCTCTTCTCTCAGTTTGACCATCTCCGGAAGCTCTTTCCCACTCCTCAACGCTACTGCATTCACTTGTTCTCTTGGATTTTTGACCTGGGAATGCAGCTTCCCATTTTTCTCCTCCATCTTGTGCATGGCTTGAGCCAATTGATTGATTTGTTTGCTCATGTGCGAGAGACCAGCTCGAGTCTCTTGCTTAAACTTCTCGTTCTCCTCAGCCATAGTAAACACAAGATCTTCCAGCCTACTTGGCTTCCTTTTCTCTTCGGGTGGTGGCAATGGGCGTCCAGAATGCCCATCCTCCGGCATTCTCCATCTAAAGTTTTCATGGTCTCTCCAGCCAGGATTATAAGTCTGGGAATGGGGATCATATCTCCTGGAATACCCATTCTGGCCACCTATAACATTCACTTCTTCCACTTCGTCTTGTAGAGTAGGGCATTCATCCGTGAAGTGAGATATGCTTTTGCATACCCCACAAGGTCTGGGCTTCCTCGCCATGCTTGCACCGGACAAGATTTTCTCGATCTTGTCGCACAATCTATCAATTCTGCTATCCTGGTCCGGTGCCCTCTCTGTTTCACTTACAGCTCGAATGCCCTCTCCACCGAAGTCTCGGTTGTCTTCAGTCATCTCCGTGAGGATTCTGAATGCTTCAACAGGCTGTTTGTTCAAAATGGATCCTCCACATGAGGCATTCACGATCGTCCTCTCATGTGGTCTCAATCCTCCGACGAAATACTGAATCAAGTCATGTTCAGTAATCTGGTGCTGTGGGCATTTCACCAGCATCGCCTGAAATCTTCCCCAGTAGTCATAGAAACTTTCGTTAGTTCCCATCTTTAGGCTCCCTATCCTTCTTCTCATTTCTTGCACTCTGGATGCTGGGAAATATTTCTCCAAAAACTTCTGTTGGAGTTGTCTCCATGTGGTCACAGCGCCAGTGGGTAATGTGTACAGCCAGTCCCGTGCCCCATCTTGAAGAGTGAAAGGGAACGAAACCAACCGCACGTACTCTTCTCGTCCATGGTCGGATGGTTGAGTTTGGCAAACCATCTCAAAATCTTGCAAATGCCTTTGTGGATCCTCTCCAGGCATTCCGTGGAACTTCGGCAAGATCTGGATAAAGTTCGCGCGAATATCCCAGTTCTGAGTCACAGCTGGGAGTGTAATGCCCATTGGGCGCAAATTCATGTTGGTCGGGAAGACCAACTGCCTTAAAGTCCTGTTATCATCCGCATTGCCATTCACGGCATTTCCATTTGCGGCCATGTTGATATTGTGGCCGTTCTCGAACTGTTCTTCCTCCTCGTGCCCTTCGTCTCCTTGATCTTCTCGATCTTCTGGTGGTGGTGTGGGCTCACGAGGTCTGTTTGCTGCTTGGCGTGCCCTCTTCACTGTTGCCCTGTTTTTCCTCGAAGTCTTCTCTATTTCCGGATCGTACAATAGAGTCTCCTCTGAAGAGCCCCTGGGCATCAACTTCCAGGCTCACCAATTGTGGAAGATAAAATCACTGGAAACCAGCTCTCCGGCAACGGCGCCAATTTTGACGCGCTGTCGTTTCACGCGCAAAAATAAATTTATAAACTCCTGTGCCCACAGCGAGCGTAGCTAGCCAATGAGTACGGGTCGATCCCACAGAGAGCTGTTGCGATTCTATCTTCAAGTAACCAATCAAAAAGGGGGGTTTTGATGTTGTCACTATACTGAATGTAAATCTGCAAAAGAAACTAAAGAAAATATCAAATAACAAAAGATTCTGGCATTTGAATTAGATCTTGGTTAAACATAAAACAACTCGATCATGGGCACACCGATTTTCATACATGATAGGTCATCTAGTTATGGTGACCGGATTCCTCTCATGCGTCTCTTCATCCATCCTTTCATTTTAGGTTTAAAGGTGATTCCTCTTCGATTAAACCCCTAACCAGTTACCCACCTCCCGATTCCTCTAAGAGATGTAAGCAAACAAGCAACAGTGTGCCCTAGACGGACCCAGATCTGTTGTGTTCAACTGATTCCTCTTGTGCCCACAACACCCCATTAATTCCCTTATTACTCTATGAACTGACACACAGTCATGATTCGCCAATTCAATTAATTATGGTGTGCCCTCTTTACCTAACGAGTGATAAGCCACATTGGGCACTTCAGACACACACTCACGTGGAACAAGGCACAAGAATTAACGGAAACTAATCATGCATTACTATGCCCATTTTGGCCTCATGAGTCTAGATTTATGCTTAATCCAATTTCATCATTTAAACGCCAGAATTAAAGATCTAGCCGAGAAGGCTAGACATAATTAAAATTGCGGAATTTAAAGACAAAAATAAATGAAAACTTACGGATTTAATTAATCAAGAACTCGACTCCAACGTCGATAAACACGAACATAACCTAAGTCCCGAAGGTTTAAGACCTTTCGGATTGTTTGGCTGCCTAAGCAGCGTACGGAAATAAAAATGCAGAAAATGTAAAGTGTTTCAGAGTATCTATAGCTCCCCCAAAACTTTCTTTTCCAGAAATTAAACTTGTTTAAGTAGTTACATTTCCGAGTAGAGTCTCCCCCACAGGCGGGGGTCTTCTGCTGAAAATCCAGAACGGCGTGCCCTCGCTGACTGGACTGGATAAGCTTCAGCTTCAACAAATCACTATTTTTTAGGGATTGCTCTTATCTCCTTAGATTGAGCTTTATCTCCTCGTCTGAGCTTATCCTTTTGTTGCAGCACCTTCCAGGAGTCCATCTTAGCTCCAACTCTCCCGCGGATAATGTAGCTATCTTTCCACCAGCTGCTCTTCAACTAACTCCCGAATTCTACTGGAATGCCCACTCTGGCCTGTGGTCGAGTCTGTGCGAGTACTGTGGGCACGACATCGTCTGTCAGCTCCATCCATATCTGATATGCCCACTTCACTGACCGAATGTGGGATGGATACTGAGGACGTCCCATGTGCCTCTGATGATCATATGTGCGAGATAATCGTGAATATTTGGGCATAAAATGCCCCTTCCGCCAGACTCGACTCTTGAAATGCCCTTTGACCGCAACCTGGTTCTTTTCGACTCAAAACACACTAAAAAGGACATTTATACACGATAAAATGCCCCTAAAAACACAAAATAAATGGACTTATCACGTAGCCATTTTGTTCGGGAGTATAAGGACAAGTAGTTTGGTGAATCAAGCCGTTATCGTGGAAGAATTTGGTCATAGAAGAATTCACAAATTCCCCCCGTTATCGGACCTGAGGGTCTGAATATTGGTTTTAAACTGGTTCTGAATCATTGTGTAAAAAAGAGAAAATTTGGAAAAAACTTCAGATTTGTGACGTAAAAAATAAACCCAGGTCATACGTGTGTGATCATCAATGAATAATAAAAAATACTTAAATCCTTGACCACCTATCACAGGTGCAGGACCCCAAACATCAGAGTGCACAAGAGAAAACATAGAAGACACACGGGTATTACTCGGTTTAAAAGTCTGTCTGTGACTTTTTGCCAAAACACATGTCTCACAATACAAATTGGAAAAAGAAAAAAATTTAGGAAATAAAAGGCGAAGATAACCCACAGAAGGATGCCCAAGACGCCAGTGCCAGAGCCAAGCAGCCTGAGAAGCAGTTCCGGTAGCCAGCATCACGGTGTCTTTTTGAGTAATTTCATCAACGTAGTACAGACCACGTCGCTCAGTGCCACGTCTAATGATCGCCCCCGTCCTGATATCCTGTAATAAACAAAACGTAGGATGCATGAGCACAGTACAGTTTAACTCCTTCGTGACATGACTGATAGACAGTAACTTGTGAGACAGTGCAGAAACATATAAGCAATTGGAAATACTGAGTAGGGAAAATAGCCATAGTTCCGGCTCCAGTGACTGGTGTAATTTCACCACTCGCAGTTTGAACATGGGTTTTACGAGGCTTAGACGGTACACAGATATCTGAGGCGTCATAGGTCATCGTGTCAGTTGTATCACAATCAAATATCCAAGATGAATTTTTATATGACTCCTGGGGTTGACTGATAGTAACATGGGCACGAGCAAGTACTGCATTAAATAAACGAGGGGAAGTAATAAAATGAAAGGGGTCGGTCAATAGTTGACCCGACCCAGTACCTTCATAATTAAAGGCAGAAGACGCATTTTCTTCTTCACTTCGATCGCCCCTCTCTATACCAGAAACCCTAGCTGCCGTTCACATGCCTCCATTTCTATCACCGCCGCACTGCCACTCTCCACCATAGTTTCCGATCACGGTGCCGGCGGCCTCCGAGTTGCCCACCGCGACAGAGACTTTACCGCGATTATCTTTGGGCGGTTTGTGGTTGTCTTCCCACCACTCTGGATATCCCACTAATCAGAAACATGTTTCCTTTGTATGCTTGTTCATACCACAGTGAGTACATTTGAGTTTTGATTTGTCTACCTTATCCAGGGATGAAGATCCGCCGCCGCTAGTCTTGGGTTGGCCTGACTGGGGTGGTCGGACCCCCCTCGCTGCCATACCACTAGCCTCACTGTCGGAGTGGGCTACCAACCCACTGCCTACACTTTGCTCCGTCACGCTGTCGAGTTCTGATCCCCATAGCCCTCGTCGAGCAGCTCCTCACCGAAGGATGGCGTATGCCGCCTCTGCGGTTGGTAAGGGATCTGTTTTGAGTATATCCCTCTTCTCAGGTTCGTACTTCTCGCTTATTCCAACCAAAAGTTGAAATAATCATGTCTCCGATTGTAGCCGCCGGTAAACCCCTATATCTGCCTCGCACTTCATCGGATTCGGCTGACTCTCATCAATTTCAGCCCAAATCCGCTGTAGTGTGCTGTAAAAGCTTTCAATTGTTCCTTGCCCTTGTTTGATGCTATTGGCTTGAATGGTTAAGTCGAATATTTGAGCGGAGTCCCATTTGACACTATATGCGATTGCCAATCCTTTCCACAGACTCTCTGCTGATTTGTATTGGACATAGTTGCTTGCTAGGGTAGGCTCCATGTTCTGAATTATCCATGATATAACTATGAGATCGTTTTGGTACCATTTGTGGTATGCGGGATCTGTGGATTCGGGGGGAGAGGGATAGCCCGTGATGTGGTTGAGGCACCCTCTTCCTCCGATGGCTAAGTGCATCATTTTTTACCACAACAGGTAGTTGAATTCATTCAGTTTAATGCTAACGGTTACTGCTTGGTTCTGGTTGGTTTCTGGGTTTCTTGGTTCTGCAGTTGGTTGGCTAAATTGTCGGAGAAGGCTAGCCAATTGTTGTGCCAGCAACTCTGCCCCAGGCAGAGATGGCTGGGCGCTCGGTTGGTTGTCTTCGTCTCCTGCCATCGTTTGGTATATGATGAAGCAGAACAATTATGATCCTCTAGGATCTCCACTGCTCTGATACCATGTTAGAATTAATATAAGACATAATTGAGAGAGAAGTTTGAGAGAATCAGTAGATGAACGAGTATTGAATCTCAATTGTATTGAATTGCTTGATTCCAATTGAAATTACAAGGGAAGTACATAAAGAAAACTAAATCCATAATTAAGGAAACAAATCCTATACAAGGTGCTAATTCCTTTAATTGATTCTTGCAGGTTTTACGGATATTTATTTTGAGATTGAGATTATTGATAGGTATTGTGGGAGGTAATTAGTGGGAAAAAGAATAGATGATTCGAACACAACGATCATAGTCATAGCCTCCATAGGCCATGTATTCTTCCTGCAAGATATAGATGATTTACTTTTACCTATGTTATTGATCAATTATTAGCAATCTATACTAGAAAACCCCACAAATTTACCTTGGTGCATGAAAGAGAATATGATTATGGAGGTGGTGGACCAAACATGCCATCAGTGGTCTTAATGCTAGCAACAGATGGAGCAATCCTGCCTGATCCCAAAGAGCCTGGATTTTTCATGGAAAGAAGTTACCAAGTTCTACAATATGAATAGCACCAGATCCATGAAAGATTTACAACCAGGTACGGTTGGAAATAAACCTGCAGATTTTATCATGAAATATTGTTTGATATATGTTGTGTTGGAATTTGCTGAATATTTGAATTTGAATCTACAAATTAATTAGCTATTTATTTTTTAGATAAGATTTGTTAGGATTTTGTTATTTTAAGGAATCTTCTAGCACAGTACATTACAGTGTTTTTAAAATTGGATCGGATCGGTCGGTTCGACCGGTTTAATTATGAACCGATCATTTATCCGGTCCGAGATAAGATTTGTTAGGAGTTTGTTATTTTAAGAAATCTTCTAGTACCGTTCATTACAGTGTTTTTAAAACCAGATCGGACCAACCGATTCGACCGAGATAAGATTTGTTAAGATAAGATTTATTAGGATTTTGTTATTTTAAGGAATCTTCTAGTACCGTTCATTACAATGTTTTTAAAATCGGATTGGACCGGTCGGTTCGACCGGTTTAACTGCGAACCGGTCATTTATCTGGTCCGAGATAAGATTTGTTAGGAGTTTGTTATTTTAAGAAATCTTCCCGGTCATTTATCCGGTCCGAGATAAGATTTGTTAGGAGTTTGTTATTTTAAGAAATCATCTAGTACCGTTCATTACGGTGTTTTTAAAACCAGAACGGACCGGCCGATTTGACCGATTAAATCGGTCATTTGTCCGGTCTAATTGTTATTTTAAGAAATCTTCTAGTACCGTTCATTACGGTGTTTTGAAAACCAGATCGGACCGGCCGATTTGACTGATTTAACTGCGAATCGGTCATTTGTCTCCAAAAATTAGATGTCTTTATACCATGTGCTCAACCAACTGGACTAATACATTTGTATGTTATTATTTGAATATTAATAACAGATACATATATATGCACTAATTGAAAATAACAAATTTAGATTTTAATTAAAATCAATGTTTAACATGTAATTAAAATAAATATTTAACAATATCTAATTTAACATTTTTTAAATTAATATAAATGGAGAGAAGAACTAAAATCTAAAATAGTGGCTTGTGAAATAATGATTAACAATGTTTTTAATTGTTATTGTGTAGTATTCTTTGTAATTAAAATTAATATTTAATTATTTGACATGCAATTATATATTTTCTCAAATTTTAGTATTTCTGTATTTGATGTTCAATATTTATTTTTATAAATATTATAATTTTAACTACTTAACTTATGGAATAACTATTGATAAATTAAACACTTTATTGCTTTGCATTGATATAAATTTGGTGTATTCTTTAAACTTATTTAATATATTAATCATGATATTATTTTGTATATTTTTATTATGTTTTATTGTGTGTATATACATATAAATATCAAATAACGGGTTATCTGATTTTTTCAAAACGGTTCAACCGGTTGAACCAGTGACCCAATGACCCAATAATTTGACCGATTCGATGTCCGATCCGATTTTAAAAACAGTATCGTATAATATTTTGCACGGGTATATTTTCTTCTTCTTTTATATCGGTTCTAAAACCAACAGAATTATAGAGGTTCAATAAAAGTTTGGGTTTAGAAAAGTTAGGGATTACTACTTTCTATGTGGTTACCTACAGTGCTCATTTGATTGATAAATAATTAACTTGAGAAAGTGATACGATTTGTTTTAAAAAAAATTCATGTTTCGTTCGATTATTATAGATGAAGAAAAATAAAAGAATGCTTATTGGAAGTAAAATAGTGCAAATTTGGATTGATAAAAAAAAAAAAAGCAAAATAATTATTATTTTTAGAGATATGCATTACTCTATTAAAAAACGTAAAATAATTCTACTTTTAGATTTTTAAAATTAAAGCTAAGTTTATTTCCATTTTTTGTAATGCAAATAAAAAATTGCATTTTTTAGGAAAAATGTTAATCATACTATTTTACTTCATTGTATTATCACTACATCATTATATTTAAATTTATTCTTATTAAAATGGTAAGATTATCATTAATTATTATTAATTTTGTAATGGGCTACTCTCCTGTACATTAGATTGATGGGCCGGCCCAGACCGATCCGATCCAGTCCAGATTTAAAAAAAAAATCGGCAGACGCGTGGGCCACGCGCACCCACTCGCGGTGCGTAGGGGTACACGTGCCTGCTATATATATTTTTATTTTTTTATTTTTATTTTTTCTGAAATTTTTTCCCATTTTTTATTTTTTTTATTTGTTTTCTTTCTTTTTCTGTTTTCGTTCTTTTTCAGTTTTTCTGTTTTTTCGTTCTTTTTCATTTCTCTGTTTTTTTTTCTTTTTTCTTTTTCGTTCTTTTTTTTTTTCTGATTTCCTTTTTTTATTTTTCTGTTTTTTTTTGTGTTTTTCCCCAAATTAAAGTGAATGATTTTTTTTAATTCGGCGATTTGCGCAATGCACTCGTCCGACGCTAACGAGTGGGCTCGTGCATTGCGCTCAACAATGAATTTAATTTTTCGAAACAAATGAAAATGATAATTGGGAAAAAATATAAATCCTAAAAAATACAAAATGAACCCCTAAAAACACCCACAATAAACCCCTAAAAACACAAAATGAACCCCAAAACCACCCTAAAAAACACAAAATGAATCCCAAAAAATCCCCTAAAAACACAAAATGAACCCCAAAACCACCCTAAAAAACACAAAATGAACCTCTAAAAACACCCCAAAAAGCCCCCTAAAAAACACAAAATGAACCCCTAAAAATACCCCAAAAATCCCCTAAAAAACACAAAATGAACCTCAAAAAACCCCCTAAAAAACACAAAATGAGCCCCTAAAAACACCCCAAAAAACACACTAAAAAACACAAAATGAACCACAAACTCATAAAAAATAAGTAGGAGACCAGTTACTATTTAATTATACAATTGATACGTTTTGCCCTTTAAATGGTACGTTTTAGTATAAAGATTGATACTGGATTTTAACAGTTTTTTTTTGGGAGGTCAGGGTTGACCTGCGCGTTGACCCTAGATCCGACCCGTCTGATATGCCTGATAGGCCCAATTTTGAGTTTTAAAGTCTGATAGGAGTTATTGCGTTTTGTAATTAATATTTCTTCAAAAAGAATTAGTACATGAATATTTATTTTATTTATCATTTGCTAAAATTAACATTTACATCCGCGTACCAATTTCTGAACTAGGTAACTCATTTCTTACTACCAATTCCTTAAAAAATAAAATTGAGTAGCATATCTCAGACTTAAACGCAAGATTACATTCGCTGGTGAATTTTTCGTGTAGATTTTAGCACGAGTTTAGAGGAAAGAGAAGAAAAGGACTATAACTGATATCAATTGCTTCTGGTGTTCTCGTCTCCGCCTTTATCAACGGAGGTGTACTTTTCATGGCTAGACGAAAGAGGCAAGGTAACAATTGAACTTCTGTAGTGGACTGCTCTAAAGTTGATAGTTTATTCATGTTCAAATCATAAACTCAATTTCATAGCAATAAAAAGGTAATGAGGATCTAGAACTACCTGTGATCAAAATGGCAACGATTGTAGAAGCAACAAACAATTTCTCAAGGGAAAACAAGATTGGAGTCGGATGTTTCGGTTCTGTTTACAAGGTAATGTACTAAATGAGAGTGCAGGAATTGAACAAAAACAACAAAATATTCTTTGAGATCCTTACTTGTATATGAACATGGATTAGCAGGGGAACGTGCCATTAGGTGAAGAAATCCTAATAATATATCTGTAGGCGGCGAAATTTTACAATATTATAAATAATATTTTTATTGATGTGTTATTATATAAAAATAGATAAAACTATTGTGAAAAAGGGAAAAATAGACAAGTTTTAGTGCATAGGAGAAAAATAGACAATTTGTATTAAATTGACTTTTCAACCTTGATCCATTTTGCTATAAAGGCACTGGATAAAGTGTCCTAATTGGTGTTTGGATGGTATTTCTTTATTATTTCTTTGTTTTAATTCTATTTTGCCACTTTACATGAAAATGGTATCAGAGCCTAGGTAATTTTATTTAGAAATAATTATTTATTTATTATTAAAAGTAATATCCTAACGGAGGAGACACCTAGAAAATATGGATCCGAACAATTGTTCGAGATGTTTTTATTTCAGAAGGTACCTTCAAATTTTGAAGGAACTGGAGGAAAATCACCAAGAGAGGCTAACCTACTGGAAAACCCAATACGAAGAGAAATTCCTATCGGAGTCAAATCTGGAGGAAATAGAGCAGTGTATTTCCCAAAGACAAGCTCAAATGAACTTATTACTGGTGAACAATCTGCTACAATGCGACTTAATGAACCATCAACAAAGGGCACACCAAAACCACGGTTGATGGAACAAAGAAACTACAAGATAACTCCCAGATTTAAAGAGATCGTGGCAGACACATCTAAAATCTCGGAGGATTTACGAGAGATCCAGAAGACGGTACAAAATTACGGAAATCACACGTATGGAGTAACACAAGAAGTAAGGCGAATTTCTATAAAACAAGATGAAATTCTAACCATCTTGTTAGAACTTCAAAAGAAGATCCAGACACTAGAATTAAATCAGACATGTTCTAGTAGAAGGAAACCCATCAACTTTGGCAAAGTGAATTTCACACCAAAGGCCAAAGAAGAACCCAAGAAATCGAAGGACGAAAGGATTTGCCAATTGTTAAGACAAATCAAAGAATGACGCCCTCCGAAAGGATATGATTGGAAGATCTACAAGAATTGGCAGAGTCATTTGCCAATATGAAGATGGTAGATCTAAAAATGAATACAGGAGATGGGGCTTTAATTCCCCGAGGATACCATCAGGTACCCCCAGAGCAACAAGTACCGCAGGTGCCACCAGCCCAACAGCAACATGAAGGAGGCCCAGCACAAGACGTTCTCATGAGAGCCCGCGAGGACTTTCATGTTAGAGATCAACACAGGAGAGAAAGGCCCAATATGAACAATCTTACAGGAACTAGGGTGAGGAAACAGATCCCTAAGTTCCGAGATACACCTCTCGGGAAAACAAGCCTTGATCTCATACATCCGTATGGACTCATGCTCAATATCGATGATATTGACTTCAAGGACATCGATATGATTATTGATGATTGGTCATCATCGATGAGAATAGCAGCAGGAACGTTGGATCTAGAAAAGGAGGGATTCATCAAGCTGCTAGAGATGAGGTTGTTGGGTGTAGCCAAAACGTTATGGTCAAGAGTTGCACCAACAGTCAAAGAAGAAACCTTAGAGCCAGCCTCATACACGAAGATCGTGGATAGAATGGCTTTCTGGTTTAAGCTCACCTTTTTGGGAGCAGACAATTTCGGAAGTGCAGATTTCGAAAAGAGGAAGAATTATTCTCAGGCTATTTTAAACCTGAGACTGAACAACATGGAGAAGGAGTCAATTGACCAATTCTTCAAGTTATACCACATCTACCAATGGAATTCAGATGTGGATGAAAGGGTCTGTGTAGAGATTTTCTTCACGAAGTTCCCGAGTCCCTGGAAGGAAATATTCATTAAAGAATACATTCCAGGAGATCCTGACAATGTTGGGAGGAGAATGTCTTTTGTCAAACAAAAGCTAGCTGAATGGTGCGGACATGCCATTCTATAAAAGAATTACAAGAGATTAAAGAGGATGAATAAATATTCCCCTCTTGACTGCACAGCCAATGATCTGCCGACCATCATTGGGGGAGAATCTCAAAGGCCACAGAAGAACAAGAAACACCGAGTTCATCCTTATGCCAAAGAAGAATTCTCAAGGAAAAGCAGCTGGAAACCAAGGAGCAGATGGACCAGGCAAAAAGCCAGATTTTACAAATCTGGACAAAGAAAGGGTCCTTCCAGAGACAGGACATCACAAAGTTTATCAAGTCGAACTCCCGCGAGGAAAACTTTCAGAAGAGCCCATACGAGGGCAAATGAAAGTTTTAAAGATTGCAACTGCTGGACTTGCGGTGCAAGAGGACATATTTCAATAGATTGTCCAGAAAAAAGAGGAGTCAAAAGCTTCGAAGGTGCACCAGACATCAAGGAAGCGGTTTACTACCAAGACTTGGTACAAGTCTACCAATTTGAGGATATATCCTCAGATGAGAGTATATACGAAGAAGAAGAAGTATTTAGCAACGAAAGTATTGATGGGAGATCAGACTCTGAATCAGACTGGCGCTGAGGTTTTTCATCAAGAGCAAGTGGACGAAACTGGATATTCCAGTCAAACCACTATCTCACAAAGCATGATTAACAAAATCATGAACAAGAGCCTTAATATCCAAAGATATCAAGGCTTTTCAGCCGGACAGATTGATCAATTGCTTCGCAATTTTAGTCTGAAAAGCAGGAAGCACAATGTAATCTATAAAATTACCAGAAGAGAGATGTCGCTTCCTATAGAGCTTACAGGGAATCAAGTTGAGTTACAACTGATTCCATACAGTGACGTTCAAGAAGAGTTGGGAAGGATGAGGCCAGAGATAAGGGATACCATATCCTGGATCCACATTGGGGCTGTCCAGATAGTGCTCAAATCCGCACTACCCGCAGGTGTTGATACGCCCATTGATATTGCAATATGCGATAAGCGTATCAAAAATCACAGAGATTCCTTGTTAGGAACTATATCAGGAAATCTCTGTGCCAAGAAGATTATAGGGGTAATCTATCTAAAAATATCCTATAATCTAAAAGATAGAGATTTCAGTCTAGCCCTGACGCTGTACCAAGACTTCAAAAGAAAGGATATCAGCTATGAGGGAAATCGACCGTTTTCTTTAACATATCAGGTGTCTTATGCGCTTTCCAATTCACACCACACAAATTTATTTTTGGGAAAGCAGTTCATCGAGATACCGGATGTATTCTCGAAGGTGGCATAGGCAATCCACCCAGACAGATCAGAAATGCCGCTACCAAGAGAGATAAATATTCGAGTAGGAGACAAACCATTGTTGAAATACAATGAGAGTCTCAAGTTGGAAGGCAAAAGACTGTCATTCCAAGGAGATAGGATTGTGACAGAACCATGGACTCAGTCCTCAAGAGGAAGCTTCCAAGGAGATCTCAGGCGACCAAGGCAAGTTAAAATAAAAATTAAATGCCCAGAAGGTTGGAGAGAGATCGACACAAGGTTCGACAGTACAAGATGGGAAAATAATTTTCCTTGCAACGTCCTGTACTGTTTACAGCAACCAGAAGTCGGCCACTATAAGGGAACTCTCAATATAGAGGCTATGACAATGGAAGTACGAGGAAGAGCCGAAAGAGAATCAGGAGTCCTAATCTTAGGACTTGACTTCTTAGAAAGGTTCAAGCCATGGGAGCTGAAGGAAGATGGGATGATGATCACCTTTAATGGAAAACAACTGGTGATTATATGACCAACCCATCTCCATATACATCTCAGTAGGGATGTTATACGAGAAATATAAGGCTGAATACTTTGCAGCCTATATCGACTCGGGAGCAGGAATTTGTACTGCAAAAAGAGAAATCTTCCCAGAAGAATTGGAAGAAGATTTAAATCCAATTGCAAGAAGAGATTTCTCAAAAAGAGTCTCGCTCCTATCTAAGGGAGTGAAGCAGTCGGAAATCTTGATTGGAGGAGCAGGAGATACACCATGGTATAAGGTGAAAACTCCACCAATCTATTTTCATGATACAGGGGCAGACATCTTGTTAGGAAACAATTTCCTACAAATGTTCAGAAAGTATACGCAGGACAATACCAACCGGAGACTGATCTTTACTACGATCTGTGATCATAAGATCATTGTCCAGCGGCTAAAAGGGGCATTCAATCGACAAATGCCACTACAATTTCGCAGCAAGCGTGGTGATGAAGGACATCTTCGACACCCAAAAATACAGGACAAAAGAAAATTCGGAGAAGTAGTTCTGAGTTTTCGTAGGGAAAAGGATCTTGAAGAACAGGAGATCCAAATCATCAAGGCTTCTTTAATATCACATCAAGATATTAAGGAAGAAGTAAAGATATCTCTCGAAGATGTCAAGTGGAAAATAGCTAGAAACTATAATGAAAATCCGCTGGCTTGGTGGGGAAAGAACCAACTCAAAGCAACCTTGAAGGTTAAGGCTGGAAAAGAGTTTGAGTTCATTAGATACAAACCTATCCTGATGAACATCAAAGATCAAAAGGATATGCGAGCAATCATCAAAGAACACCTTGATCTCAAGCTGATTGAACCAGGGAATTCGCCATACAGCAGCCCCAGATTCTTAGTAAGGAATCATGGTGAGATTAAAAGAGGTAAACTAAGGCTAGTCATTAATTACAAAGGGATTAATGACATTCTTGAGTTTGACGGATATTTTATCCCAAGTAGAGAACATCTTATTAACTGCATACGGAATGCTAGGATATTCTCTAAGTTTGATTGCAAGTCAGGTTTCTACCAGATTCCCATGGAAGAAGAAAGCAAAAGGTTTACGGCCTTTTCAACACCACAAGGGCATTATGTTTGGAATGCAATGCCGATGGGGTTAGCCAACGCACCCCAAATATTTCAGAGGAAGATGGATAATCTTTTTAAAGATTATTTCTCTTTTATGTTTATCTATATTGATGACATTTTAATCGCATCAAAGAGTATAGAAGAACATCTCAAACATCTGGAGATCTTTGCAGATGTTTGTCATAAAGAGGGCCTTGTGCTGTCAGAAAAGAAGGCAGTAATAGCTACCCGGAAGATGGAATTTCTGGGAATCGAGGTGGATGAATCAGGAATCATTCTGCAAAATCATATTGTAGAAAAGGTGCAGAAGTTCCCTGATGTCCTTAAAGAAAAGAAGCAACTGCAGAGTTTTCTGGGAGTTGTCAATTTTGCAGGAATCTTTATAAAAAATCTTGCAAAACACAGGAAGGTGTTATGTAACCTTCTAAAGAAGGATACCCCGTTTGTATGGACAAACGAACATCAACAAGGAATCAGGAAGCTAAAGGAGATATGTAAAAATCTCCCAAAACTGGCTATACCACAAGATGAGGATGAATTGATCCTCTATACAGATGCAAGTGATCATTGGTGGGCAGCTGTGCTTACAAAGATCACACCCAATGGAGAGGAGCCCTGTAGATATTGCAGTGGTCTCTTTTCGGATAGCGAGGCCATTCGATGGCATATCAATGAAAAGGAGTTCTTTGCAGTTCGGAAGGCATTTAAAAATGGCCTCTGTTTCTCTTAGCAAAGAAGTTTACTCTAAAAGTTGATAACACACAAGTTAAAGCTTTCTTGAAAAATAAAATTGAATCTAAACCTGAGAAAGCTAGACTAATAAGATGGCAAGCTGAATGTCAATATTACTTATTTGACATTATTGTGATAAAATCTCATGAAAATATTCTTGCAGATTTCCTAACAAGAGATGGAAGCGATTGAGGTCGATGCCATCATGATTGCGCAGAGGCACTTTACTGAAAACATGGAGTTGCTTCAGCGTGAATGGAACGAGCTGGTTCTTCATGCTGAACAAGCAGGAAGAATGCAACAAGCAGACCAGAACAAGGTCAACGAGAGAATACAAGCATGTGTAAAGACTCAGGGGCAACTCTGGTCAGCTATGCATGAACCCCTTCTCCGGGCCATCAACTTACCATTGATGAAAGGAGAGTTAGCAGTACCGACCTGTAAAACGAAAGTAGGGGATTCAAATACCCCTAACACGAGCTCTAAGCCGATGATTTCTAAAGAAACACAGGCCCAAGAGAAAATTGAGAGTCAGGGATCACACTCTGAACCATCAAGTCAACCCAGCACCTCTGGGGTTAAAGAGGGAGAGATTAATCTTAGACCCATGACGGATACCTCTAAGATTAATACTAACAAGTCTGAAGCTTCATCTTGGCAGGTTTATCAAGCTAACTGAGAGAAGCTCTATACTAGACAGGGAATCAATCCGTCTAAAATAAAGGTTGATATCTCTGGAAAGTACCCAAGGGTGTGGATGTTACCAGGAACCAATCCACACGAAGTCAAGCAATGGTATGATTTTGGGGCATTAGCTTCAATTCAGACCATGTCACCAAGCTTCCCAGAAATCAAGTGTCTACCAAAGTGGATACAGGAAGCTGTGCAAGAGTCCTGGGCTAACAATGATTTGCTTAGCCGAGGAGATGTTCTTGAGCTATACTTCATCAGTGCTGCTCCAGAACCAACAGGAAAAGGGAATCATGAGGCCTTTCACTACATAAGGCTTCAAAGGCCAGATTCCAGGAAATGGGGTGATATCAGAACCTCATCTGAAGAAATCCCACTAATCGCCTCCATTACAGAAGAACAAATATCGACTAGGCGAGCATGGGGATTATGGGTCTGTCTCACTGAGATGGACAAAGTCAAGTTCCCATTCAAGTTTTTCCACAATTCTGCGAATGGGTCACTCCTGTTAAATACCATGACAGGGAGAACAACAAGATTTGCTGAGGATCTGTTCGAAAAGAAAAGGTCCTTGATATGGGAGAACAAGCTTGCTATGGGCAAAGAAACCCATCGCAAGTACTGCAACATGGCTCATTTTGGGCAATGGGATAATCGAGTATGCTCGGATTGCCAGAACCAGAAGGA
The DNA here is from genome assembly GCA_026008535.1 of Perilla frutescens. Classification (NCBI taxonomy): domain Eukaryota; kingdom Viridiplantae; phylum Streptophyta; class Magnoliopsida; order Lamiales; family Lamiaceae; genus Perilla; species Perilla frutescens. The sequence continues at coordinate 10,329,556 of BRKX01000019.1, forward strand.
GTCAGAGTTCGGAAAAGGGTTCCGTCCAAGGATGGAACGAAAGCGAGTTGGGGAGGATAAGCATCCAATGCCGAAAGCAAGGATGCCAAGAGCTCCACCAAAAAAGTAGTTTCCCGACAAGGGAAGGTGGAGACATGTGATTACAGATCATGTGACCCAAAAGAAGAGGCCACTAGCACCAAACGACAAAGGCTGAGTGGTCCAACACAAGAGGCACATGGTGCCATTAATTGTGGGTAGCTCCACCCACAACCACTTTCACTTGAGGATAAAGGGAACCGGGCCCGACCACTAATTCAAAAGGAAGTGTCGGCAGAAAGGGCCACTCACGTGAATTGCGGAGCTAAATAATGGAGTTGGTGAAATAGAAGGATTCCCCTTCTATAAAACGAGAAACTGAAGGAAGCATAGGGCATCGAACATTTTCCTATCTTTCTCCAAAATTGTAATAGTTATAATATTTTGAGTGTTCTTAGTTTATGAGCGTGGTTAGAATTCTAGCTACCATGTGTAGCTAAACAAGTCTGTCTCCTCCCAAAAGGAGATTTACTTATTTATAATAAATGTATTATTATTCCTAAATAAAATCCAGGCTTTTGCTCATTCCTTGTGTTCATCATATATATATACATACTATATACCAGAAAATTGCTATACACCCCGTGTAGGAAACGAACGTGGGTTGCGCTGTGTATTGCTGAAGGAGTTCGTCGCTGGAAACCATAGGTTGCGATCGTGTGGTTGGCGAGGCCATAAAATCCCGACGAAAATACCCGGCAGTATTCCGGTCAAAAAGGTATGAATCTGGTTTATAGTATTATGTATTTGATTTACGGAAGCATGATGGGCCTGATATGGTCGTAATGGACTATTTCCATTTGATTATGAAAGTGGCATATTAGAATGAATAGTAAAGAAACTAACTTAAGGGTATACTGGTCATTTATCACTCAAATTGCCTATAAAACTACTATGTTTTAAATCTTGCCCTTTTTCCCAATCTTTATTTACTTTTGTCTATATATAAGTTTGCCCCTTTATTGATTTTAATATATTTATTTAGTTTTGGAATCATATCAAATCCAAAATTAGATAAAATATTTAAATAATAAAGATATTATTATATGATAAACATCAAGTTCTTTGGAAACAAGTAAATATCTTTCAAGATATATATCAACTTCCAATAGCCAATGAGATAGTGTTACATCAGCTCTAGATCTCTCTTCCCACAACTATAAATAGGGGCCTCCATATCAGTTGAAAATCACACCAGAAGTCATTTGAAGAGTTCAAGAATTTGAGAACTTCCATAAGTGAAATTCTCAAAGATATTCAAGGCGTTCTTCACCAAATTCATCCCGAAGACGGCGCTTGATCCACAAGCAAGACCATTTGAAGAGTTCAAGAATTTGAGAACTTCCATAAGTGAAATTCTCAAAGATATTCAAGGCGTTCTTGTGACATTCAAAAGCGTTCTTCACCAAATTCATTCCGAAGACGACGTTTGATCCATAAGCAAGGCAGTCAAAGGAGTTCTTCATCAAATTCATTCCGAAATTAGCGTTTGATCCGGAAACAAGGCGTCGACCCTCCGAGTTAACGTTATCAAGATTAAAGATCAAGTCAAAGAAGATCGATGATACAAATCTTCCCCGAAAACTTCAAAGGCTAGGTTCAAACAACAAGTCCGAGAAAATCAAAAAGACAAATTTACTCTGAAGATTTCAAAGACCGTTTGAAAATCAAGTTTTGAAGAGAAGAATCAGAGAAAAAATAGAGATTGGATTCATAAATTTATATTTTTGATCTGAAATCATTTTATTGTACACATTTTGTGTTTTACCAAATTAAATACAAAAATTTGTGTTACAGTATCCTACATATTTTTACTCTTGCTTTGTGAAATCCCATTACTTCATCCTACCAAATTTCAAAGAGATCAAAGCATCTACTGCTAGATTCACATGGTTTTCAATCATTTGCAGAACATAATGGAAGAACATTATTGACATTATCATATGAATTGCAAGGGGACTGCTATATCTCCATCACGACTCCAGATTAAAGATTATTCACAGGGATCTCAAAACGAGCAATATTTTACTGGACGGTAATTTAAATCCAAAAATTTCAGATTTCGGCTTAGCAAGAACTTTTGAAGAGGACCGGTCACTTGCTAGAACAAAGAGAGTTGTTGGGACATAGTAAGTTTTCTTTATATCATCAAATGACTTTGTTATTTTCTATGGCAAACTTATGATAAATAATTTATTTGCAGTGGTTATATGGCTCCAGAATATGCTATTGATGGGAAATTCTCGGAGAAATCAGACATCTTTAGTCTTGGAGTGGTATTGCTAGAGATAATCAGTGGAGAATTTGAACACTGCAATCACTATCTTAACCTCTTGGGCCATGTACATAAATACTTTGATGCCATTTTTGTTGATAATTATCATCTCTAAAAGTATCAGAAAAACTGAGAAACTTGGTTGTGATTGTGGCAGGCGTGGTTGCTATGGAAAGAAAACCGGATTATGGAATTGATGGATAAATGCTTGAGTGATACATTTATGGAGTCTGAAGTGAAGAGATGCATGCAAGTGATGGAGCTATTTTTCCCGAACCAAAAGAGCCAGGATTTTTTTATCGAAAAAAGTTCCACCTGTAAAAGAAGTAGCACGTCAACAAGTAAGTCAAAGAGAAAACAATAAAGTCTCCACATTTAATCGGCAAAAAGCAAAGTACTGTGTAGTAACGGAGCACATAACCCCTCTTATTCCTTTCTTCCAGAAATGGTTGCGGGCAATGAAATCCCCAACCTCTTGTTAATTTATTGCTATTTTTCCCCCGATTTGATTCTCAATTGTGTTCAAGGGTATACACGTAAAAAAATAAAAAAAATAATAAAATACAATAAAAAATTGGTGGAGGGATGGATTATTTCTATCTGACCAAAAATGGGTGGATTATTTATAATTCAAGAGGATAATATCTCAAATCACAGGCTGCTCATCAGTACTGGGCTCCCACAAACCAAACATTTAATTAGGTGTGATAAAATTATAAATCACCCCTTATCAAGGAACCAAACGAGGCTGTAGGGGAAAGACAATGAGAAGGAAACTGTCAACTTGAGTGGTCGTCGGTCGAAGTTTTTAATGTCAAAACGTTGAGTTTTCGACAATTAGACAAAAAACAGTAATTACAAATAACGACTGCAGAACTTAAAGAGAAGTTTCAAAGAATGTAGATACATTTTGATCAGCGGAACTGTTTCCGGAGCTGCACATGTAATCGGATTTGAACATGGCGCAGTTCTTTTCCACTACAATCCTCTGCTCACTACTTCACTTCATGGCCTTTCTGAAATCAACAGTCGGAGCAATTAACGATCACACACTTTTTCCAAATCAAACGCTTGCTATTGGGCAGACTCTAGTTTCTCAAAACCAGATTTTCGAAATGGGTTTTTTCTCACCTGGAAAATCTGTGAATAAATTCTTGGGAATATGGTACAAGATCACACCAGATGTTGTAGTTTGGGTTGCAAACAGAAACAATCCCATCACTCACTCACAAGGAGCACTTTTCATCAAAAGTGGAAGTCTTGTTATAAGTAGAGGCGAAAGCATTATCTGGTCAGCGAGTTTATCAGGGATGGCATCAAATCCAGTTCTACAGCTCCTGAATACTGGAAACCTGGTTCTTGTAGACAATACGACAGAAGGCTATGTATGGCAGAGTTTTGATTATCCAACCGACACCTTGTTACCAGGAATGAAATTCGTAGATGATCCGGATTTGGGTGTGGAGAGATATTTGACATCATGGAGAAATACAGATGACCCTTCTCATGGTGATTTTGTTAACAAAATCGAAAATCGGGGATTGCCTGAGATGGTGACTCTGAGAGGGACAATGAAAAGATACCGACATGGACAGTGGAATGGGATATATTTTGGCGGTGGTCCACGCTTTCCCAGTGCTATATACAAACCGGAGTTGGTTTTCAAAGAAGACAGGTTGATATCTTTAGGAGAGCCCTACGAGGGGTCAGTTCTCATGAGAGTGACACTAGATACATCTGGTTCAATCTTGCTCCATACCATGAATGACAGAAAAGACAAGTGGAATCTAGCATTAACATTTCCTGAAGATACGTGCGGCAAATATGGTATTTGTGGTCCAAATGGTTTCTGCACATCTAGGACTGACAGCCCAGTTAGATGCGAGTGTTTGAAGGGATTTGCCCCTAAGTTCCAAAAGGAATGGGACCTTCAAGATTGGTCAGGTGGATGCACTAGAACAAAACCATTGAGTTGCCAGAAAGGAGATGGATTTCTTGAGGTTAGAGGGGTGAAATATCCTGATATGTTGAGGTTTCAGTTAAATACTACCATGAGCCTCGGTGAGTGCAAAGCTGAGTGCATCAGAAACTGTAGCTGCACTGCATATGCTAATCCGTTCATCACTAATGGAGGCAGTGGCTGCTTGATGTGGTTCGGTGATCTCGTTGATACCAGAGAACTCTCATCTGCAGATGCTATGCAGAAAATCTATATCCGCGTACCAGTCTCTGAACAAGGTAAGTCATTTCCCAATTGCTAATTCCATAAGAAATTTAGATTAGCATATCTCAGGCTAAACGCAAGATGTAGTACTTTCAAGCATATAGTAAATCCTAATTGTCTGCAAACAAGTAGTTATGAATAAACATATAAGCTGCTTAATAACATTGACAATGTGACATTCGCAAAAACCAACACTTTGCAAAATAAAGTACATGATCTGCTGTTAATTAGAACAAGAGGGAGTGAAATTTAGGTAAGTCATTTCCCAATTGCTAATTCCATAAGAAATTTAGATTAGAATATCTAAGGCTAAACGCAAGATGTAGTACTTTCAAGCATATAGTAAATCTTAATTGTCTGCAAACAAGTAGTTATGAATAAACATAGAAGCTGCTTAATTACATTGACAATGTGACATTGGCAAAAACCAACACTTTGCAAAATAAAGTACATGATCTGCTGTTAATTAGAACAAGAGGGAGTGAAAGAAATTGGAAGTAATGTTGTACATTTTAGCCATGTGGTCTAGATTAGAAAAAGTTTAATTTTATCGCTATTTAGTTATAAAACCAGAACCTCGACAATGCAAGAGCAAGAGGAATGGAAGATTGGAAGTCTGGACCTAATTACATTCGCTGTTGACTTTGCCTGTAGATTTTAGCACGGTTTCAGAAGAGGAAGGGGAGAAGAAAAGGCCTGTGAAGTTAATACTGATATCAATTGCTTCTGGTGTTCTCATCTCAACCCTTATCAATGGAGGTGTACTTTTTATGACACGACGAAAGAGGCAAGGTAACAAATGAACTTCTGCAGTGGACTGCTCTGAAATTGAAGGTTTATTCATGTTCAAAGCAGAAACTGAAGCTAATACCAAAACCTTATTTCTTTTTTTTTTTCGCTTCAAAGCAGTAAAAAGGTATGATGATGATCTAGAATTACCTGTGATCAAGATGGCAACTATTGTGCAAGCAACAAGTAATTTCTCCAGGGAAAACATGATTGGGGTCGGAGGTTTCGGTCCTGTTTACAAGGTAACGTACTAGATCAGACAGAGTGCTTTAGTTGAACAAAAACAATACTTTGACATCCTTACTCATATACTAACATGCATAAGCAGGGGAACATGCTATTAGGAGAAGAAATAGCAGTCAAAAGATTGTCAAGAACTTCACGACAGGGTGTTGAAGAATTCAAAAATGAAGTTATGGTGATTGCAAAACTTCAACATAGAAACCTGGTCAGACTTTTGGGTTGTTGCATTGAAGAAGAGGAAAGGATGCTCATATATGAATACCTACAAAATAAAAGCCTTGATTATTTTATTTTTGGTACACTCAGATATATAATTCATGGCTTCATCGAATGATTTTGATTGTGAAATCCCATGACTTCATACTACTAAATTTCAAAGATATAAAAGCATCAACTTTAATAATACATGGTGTTCAATCATTTGCAGAACATAATGGAAGAACACTGTTGACATGGCCAAAGCGTTATGACATTATCATGGGAATTGCCAGGGGAATGCTATATCTCCATCACGACTCCAGATTAAAGATTATTCACAGGGATCTCAAAACGAGCAATATTTTACTGGACGGTAATTTAAATCCAAAAATTTCAGATTTCGGCTTAGCAAGAATTTTTGAAGAGGACCAGTCACTTGCTAGAACAAAGAGAGTTGTTGGGACATAGTAAGTTTTCTTTATATCATCAAATGACTTTGTTATTTTCTATGGTAAACTTTATGATCAATACTTCATTTGCAGTGGTTATATGGCTCCAGAATATGCTATTGATGGGAAATTCTCAGAGAAATCAGATATCTTTAGTATTGGAGTGGTATTGCTAGAGATAATCAGTGGAAAGAAGAACAGAGGATTTGAACACTGCAATCACTATCTTAACCTCTTGGGCCATGTATACAAATACTTTCATGCCATTTTTGTTGATGATTGTCATCTCTAAAAGTACTAGAAAAACTGAGAAACTTACCTGGTTGTGATTGTGGCAGGCATGGTTGCTATGGAAAGAAAACCAACTTCTGGAATTGATGGATGAATGTTTGAGTGATACATTTATTGAGTCTGAAGTGCACAGATGCGTGCAAGTCGGGTTATTATGCGTTCAGAAATTTGCAAAAGACAGGCCAACCATGTCATTAGTGGTTTCAATGTTAGGAACCGATGGAGTTATTTTGCCCGAACCAAAAGAGCCAGGATATTTTATCGAAAGAAGTTCCAGCTGTAAAAGAAGTTGTACATTACCAAGTAAGTCAGAGAATGGAACAATCACCATTACTGATTTGGAAGCCAGATGAGGAAACCTCAACATTCTGCAATTATATATTTGTATCAACTCTCTAATACAATGTAACAAAAGAAATAGTTTGCGATAGTTTATGTCCATCAATTTAGCAAGTATTAGTGAAAATTTTCATAAATGGGATACACAAAGTTATTGCAATCCTACATTGATATAATATTATAATCAAAACCCGATGCAGTGGGGTTTTAGTTTGGAGAAGAACTCATCTTTCCACTGATATCTTGAAGTTTCAAGCCTTCACGAGGCATTTTAAATGATTCATTTGTTTTTCCAATTTTATCGTACGCATTTACTTGAATATACATTAGGGTATGCAATTAGATATATTCAATCATCATGGTCTATATTTTCTGTTATTTTATGATTTTTTCGATAAAAAGGGAAATTTCGAAAACAAAATCCAGGCCAGATACCAACCTGGATCCGGCAACTGACCGGGGGTAAAGGAAGACGGGATTGAGACGGCAATGACGACCGGAGCAGCAAGGTTGGAGAACGGCGGGCACCTGCGCGCGACATCCTTTATTTCTCGCTCAGGAGGTGTTCGGCCAGTGAAACTGATGGCTGACGCGTGGGATAGCGGGTCATCGTATAAATTGACTGATTGTTCAACGACTTAAGGAGTATCAAAGTTGAATTCGAGTTGAGGCTTAGGCCAAAAATTAGGGTTCTTATTTCTGAATTTGGTTTTCCCAAATTGAATTTTTTCGTAATTGTGATTGAATCCATTGACGATTTTGATATTCAAAACTGACCCCAAAAATGTTCTAAAAATTTTCGAAGAAAGTACGGACATTAATTTTAAAATATTCATGTTGTCGAATATCGTAGTCGGAGGAGTTGACATCTCGTAAAAAATTCAATGCTCAATCTCAAAATTGATTTTTAAAACTCATGATCTTTAAAGTATGACAATGTGACTTTTCACAACCGAAGATGGTGTCAGATTGTGGGAGAGAACTAACATATGAGGGTTTAGTTGAACTAATTATGAAAGTTTGATGGATCTAGTTGAACATGACAAGAATGTTCGTGAGTCTAATTGAGTAAATTCTATTATAAGGTAGGTGTAATACATCCCTATCTTTAATGGTTGACATTCTCCTAGACCCACTAAATTTTGTTATTTATACTCTACTTTTTACTTTATCCAACAATAAAAGTTTCGGCTAAAATTTTCGGCACTGATTAGAAAATTCGGCATGATTTGTCTCTAATATTACACACTTCGTAAATATTAAAAGTTTCAAATACCAAATTCTTTTTTTCGGTTGGCCGATAAAACATATTGTCGAATTATATTATCAAACTTTAATATCACATATTATTATATTGTTGAATTACAATTATATGTCATACTATTTAAAATAACATTTTAATATGCGAACTGCTAGATCTATATTCTCATATGATCTATAGTTCTTTATTATTAAATGTTACAAAAATCAAAATTCATGTGACTAATATTTACTAACAATTGTTTAATATTAAAACTAACTAAACACATCCATATAAGAAATCACTACTATTAATTATGACAAAAACTCGTATGAGACCGTCTGTCTCTTACGTTAGACGGGTCAAATAATACTCAACTCGCCTCAAAACCCGCCCAATTTTTTTTGTTGTTGCCTGTTGGACCTCCCCACTCATCCATCCCCTCCAGCCCACTCCTCCCTTTTTCTCCTTTCTTCTTTTTTTCCTTTTTTTTCTTTCTTTTTCCTTCTTTTTTCTTCTTCTTCCTTTCTTTCATCTCTTTTCACTTTCTTCTTCTTCTTTTCTTATTTCTTCTTTCCTTTTTCTTTCTTGCTCTCGTTTTTTTTTTGTTTCTTTTTTTTTAATAATTATAATATAGTCTTCTCAGGCTATATATTTATTTTTAAAAAATATATTTTTTTTCTGTCGGTTGACTAATTATTGAGCCAAAAAAAGAAGTATCATTAATTAATCAAAGTATCATTAATTAATCAAAGTATCATTATTTATGAGGTGAAGTATTATTAACTCAAATATGAGTATCATTATTTTATGGGGTGAAGTGAAGTCTCATTACTATGAAAAAAAGTATCACTAATTGTAGAAGAAGGTATCATTATTTTCACTTTCTTTCTTCCTTTTTTTTTAAAAATTAATTCAATTCAATTTTAGTGCTCACTAATTCCATTTTAGGGTATACATTTATTTTTAAAAAATATATTCATGTGGTGAAATTTTATTTAAAAAAATAAATTCAATTCAATTCAATTGAATTTATTTTTTTAAATAAAATTTCACCACAACTAATTTCAATTTAGGGTATAGATTTATTTCAATATATATATATATATATATATTGAAGTATCCTTAAAATAATTATAGTATCATTAATGTAATTAGAAAGAAAAGTATCACTAATCACAGAAGAAAATATCACTAATTAGAAAAAAAGTATCATTAATCGCAGAAGAAAGTATCACTAATTGCACAAGAAAGTATCACTAATTGAAGAAAAGTATCACTAATTGCAGAAAAAAGTATCACTAATTACAAAAAAAAATATCATTAATTAGAAGAAAAGTATCACTAATTACAAATAAAGTATCACTAATTGAAGAAAAATATCACTAATGGCAGAAGAAAGTATCACTAATTAGAAGAAAAGTATCACTAATTACAGAAGAAAGTATCACTAATTAGAAAGAAAAATATCACTAATCATAGAAGAAAGTATCACTAACTAGAAAAAAAGTATCACTAATCGCAGAAGAAAGTATCACTAATTAGAAAGAAAAGTATCACTAATTGCAGAAGAAAGTATCACTAATTAGAAGAAAGTATCACTAATTGTAGAAGAAAGTATCACTAATTAGAAAGAAAAGTATCAGTTCAAACATATTGCAATTTAAAAATTGAATCATTAGCTACATAAAACAAAATGTTACAATTCAAAAATTGAACATGATAGTGAGTAGTAACTACTCATTATATTAGTGATGCTTTTTTTTTTATTAATGTGTACTTACTTCATAATCAATCATACTTCTCTATTGTTAATTCGATAATTAATGCTTAATTATCGGTAATTTTCATTTTAATGAAAATATAACTTTTCTTCTAAATTTTATTTTAATGAAAATATAACGTTTGTGCTAAAGAAGGAAAGAAAAAAAAAAAGAGCACAAACGTGTTAAAGAAGAAGAAGGAAAAAAAAAAAGAAAAGGAAAGAAAAGGAAAAGCACTTTGTGCTAAAGAAAAAAGAGAAAGAAAAAAAAAAGCACGTTTGTGCTTAAAAAAAAGAGGAAACAAAGAGAAAGTTGCAAGTGCAAAGAAGTAAAAATAAAAATTGAATATCAAAGAAAAAAGGAGAAGAGGGACCGTTAAAAAAAAAAAAGGAGGGGGGACCACTTTGTTGGGTCAAATAGCATCCGTCAAACGCAAGGGGATCCGTTAGACGGTCTAATAAGAGTGTGCCCCATTAATTATTCGTTAATATAAAATTCTTCTAGTCACATTTATTATCAGAAATCATACTATTAATTATTTGTTTAGATAAAATCAAATAAATACATTTGTTTATATAAAAATGGGTATGATATTTCTCCTCAGTTATTAGAGCAAGAAATAATTAATTTATTTTTATCCTGATATTGACTATTTATCTATAACCTCCAATCACACATTATTAGTTGGGAAAAAAGTTTATATAAACAATTTATTTTTAAAATTAATTTAGTTGGGCAAATTTTAAAGGTGTAGGAGTTATATGGGCAATTTGTACTAGCCCAACAAAATCTGAATATTCTCTTACTTTTCTGAAAAGTGCCTTACACACTTGTACTTTCCATGCAAAAAAAATAAAATGTGTTTTGGAATAAAATCTCTTGGATATTACAAAATATATCCGAACTCAAAATCGGTTTGAAAAAACGATTCAGCTTGTGAATCTTATCATTTAATATCGCATTAAATCTGTAACTACCCTCTTGATCTCTACTTTCTCTCTCTCTCCCACATCTTTTTTCCTCTCTTCTTCTCGGGTGTATTAGCCTCTTTCTCTCTCGCTGCCGCTGAAACCCAGTGAAAAAAAAAACGATTCTGTCACCGGGCTCGTGTTGGAATCACCAGATGGAGGAAGGACGTGAAGATGTAGGCCGATCGTCGGGAGAGGTTAGACTTGCTATTTGTTTTAGTTAACGGTATTGTTGTGTAACGATAGGTTAGTTGTAGATCTAAATGTTTGTTAATTCATGTATAACGATAGTTCATAGATAAATATCCCCCGAGTTGAAAGATAGGCCTGATCTTCCATAACGATAAAGCTATAACGATGTTGAATTTATCCATAACGATTGTTCATAAATAATGGAAATCAACGATTTATCCATAATGATAGTTTATTTAGAAGTTTCGTTATGATTTTTTTGAATATTTGATCAATCGTTATGCCATGACCCCGTACGGGCGATCGATGGTTGGGTGTGGGCCCTGGTGGAAGATGATGATGCTTGGAAAGTAGAATCCACGAAGTAAACAGGGTAAATGTAGACATGATCAATCTAGGTCGGTAGTCTGTCTAGTCGGACACCTAGGATAGGTATGCGTCGTCTCACCACAAACACTATATTTCTTAGGAGCTCTTCTACGTGCACCCTCCGTAAGCACGTCCTCTGGAGATGCATTTAAGTCCACACCACCAATTAGGATCTGGGCTGTGCACACTCATCTGTTGTTGTGACCAGGGCCATGACATCTAGTGCAAACCTGTCTTTGCGAGCTAGATGATGCCTCAATGCCTCCTCGAGCTCTTGACATCCGAGGACGACCATCTTGTTTTTTAATCACTGGGGCAAGCACAAGTGGTGAACCATAAGGTGGCAAAATCTACTCTTCAGAACTGGGTAAGCCCATGATCACTGAGTCGTACATGCTGACTACAGTCTCCGTCTTGTAGCACCTATCCACAAAACCATATATGTGTCCACCGGAGAATCTATGTGTGCACAAAAAATTATAGTTAAAAATGATAATGGTTGAGCAAATGGATTCTTAACAAAAAAAAAACATGAAAGTTGCATACTTGATCGTCGCTGCAGCGTGGCTACATGGGATCAAATCCAGCTCGAACTCATGACAATTGTAGGTACGATGCTAAAGATCGACCATAAATGACTCCCTGCCAACCTTAACTTTCCACAGGTGTGCTAATGTTATGCATCGAACGGGAAAACATCGTCCATGCTCAACATTCTTCAATAATTTATTCACAGTTTCTGGAGTCAACACGTGATCCCAACTTTATACGGCGGCCCTTCGCTCAACAAACCATTCTTCGACAATACACCTAAACACCTCAAGCATTAAGCAAATAGGCAATCTTCTAGCCCACAGTAGACGAGCATTGAGTGACTTAGCCGCATTAGATGTCATGAAGCTGAAACGCCATGCGGGACACTGTGATCGGGACCAATGTTCTGGACCAATTCTACAAAGCTTTTGGTATGCTGGGGTGCTTACCAATTCCAATGTTGACATATGCCTCTAGAATACGTCTGTACGATAGGCATAGGCAGCCTCCTTAAACATGGTGATCACATGGGCACCGCGCTTCGCCATCTTGTTCTGTAAATGATAATAGCACAATTCGTGTGCCGCTCTTGGAAAAACGGCCGCGACAGCATTCTTAATGCTCTGGTGCTGATCTGACATGATCAGGAGATCTCCAGTCTCCCCAGAGTGATATCCAATCGACTTAGGAACCACTTCCAAGAATCATCATTCTCGATCGGACTGAGACCAATGGCAATAGATAATATTTGTTCGTGCCCGTCCTTCGTCACAGCAACAAACAGAATTCCCTTGTTCCTCCCTTTTAAATGTGTCCCATCAATCACGACCACTAGTCGTGAACCCTCCTGAAAAGCTCTGATGCACGGTCCGAGTGCCAAAAACATATACTGGAACTAATTTTCAGAGGTCATCAAAAATTCATACAATGTCTCGGGATTCCGTAGCTGCACCATGTGCAGAAACGCAAGTAATTGCGCATACGACTTATCATAGTCTCCATAAATTATCTCAATAGCAATGTTCCTCGAGCGCAAAGTGAAACTATAATCGATTTGAATCCCGTACTCACGTAAAAGCTCATACATCATCTCTTTAGGCTTCAGAACAACCCCCTCATCCACCAGTTTGCGAGCAAAATGTTTTGCAATGACCCGTGCAAGCACCTGGCGTGGAGCAATGCGACTTATATCCATGTGGCAAGTATGAGTGCCGTTGAACTTGTAGATTCTTCAAACAACTCCATCCACAACAGCACATAGTGGAACAACCCAATTGTTCAAGGCCCTCTCAGGAACATCCTCACATCTAGTATTCGATGATGTTGCTCCTCCCATCATACTCATCAATCGCCCTCTACCCCCTGTCGAACGAATCCAGCCACAAAACTCCGTATACAATGATTCGAGCAAGGTCGATATGTCGTTCTCGTCTTCATCTTCATCAGTAGAGGGCATCTCTTCTTCTTCGTCGACTTCTTCTTCTTCCTCTCCTTCATGCGGGCCTGCATCGCCATCAACATTCTGCTCATCTCTAACCGGATCTCTTTCTTCTGGCACGGTGTCAGGGATGACCCTTGAGCTGCTACAGCCTCTCTGAACAACATACACAACCATCTCTGAGCTCTGTTCGTGGAGCAAGTCAAGCAAATCTACATCATCTTTCAGTCTTGTCTTGATCTGTCTACCACTATTGGTGCTCGACATCCATGATAACTGGTATTCGATAGATGTGGGATCGGTCTCCAGTAACTCATGAATCTCTCTGATTAGTGGCCTAAAACAGAAATCATCCGATGACATGATAATCAGCTCCTCCACACCATCTACGTATTGAGCTCTCTCCCATTGGCCACTATGTCGTACAATAATATGATGTCTAACCATCTGTCATAACACAAAATTTAAAAATAAGCATAACGAACCATAACAAAAATTTTAACAATAACAAAACATAATTTTAAACATAACGAAAATTGAAATTTAACAATAACGAAAATTTCATTTTAAAAATAACGAAAATTTAATAAATATCATAACGAAATTTAAATTGAACAATAACTATAATTCTATTTAATCATAATGAAAATTTATTTTTAACATAGCGAATAATTAAATTAAACAATAACAAAAGTTTAGTTTTTACAATAACGAAAAATTAAATTAAAGAATAACGAAAATGAAATTTTAAGAATAACGATAGTTAGTTTTAAACATAACGAAAATTTAAATTTAACAATAACGAAAATTCAAATTTAACAATAACGATAATTAATTTTAAACATAACGAAAATTTAAATTTAACAATAACGAAAATGAAATTTTAACATTAACGATAGTTAATTTTGAACATAATGAAAATTTAAATTTAACAATAACGAAAATGAAATTTTAAGAATAACTATAGTTAATTTTTAACATAACAAAAATTTAAATTTAACAATAACGAAAATTAAAAATTTAAGAATAACGATAGTTAATTTTAAACATAACGAAAATTTAAATTTAACAATAATGAAAATTTAAATTTAACCATAACGATAATTAAATTTTACCATTAACTAGCCCTAACGATAACCATTAAAGAAAATTCAATTTCAACATTAATTAACCATAACGAAAATTTCAATTTATAGTTCTACCAAATGATTAACTAACCCTAACGATATTTCTATTTAACCATAACGATAATTAAATTTAACCATTAACTAGCCCTAACGATAACCATTAACGAAAATTCAATTTCAACATTAACTAACCATAATGAAAATTTAATTTAACCATAACGATAATTCAATTGGACAATAACGAAAATTAAATTAAAACTAGGGTTATACTTTAGCAATAATTGAAACTAACCATAACGACAATAAAATTAAAACTATCATTATACTTTATCGTTATGCCTTATTTAAGATGATCGTTAAGCAACGTAACAAGACTTGAAACGTACCTTTCAAATTAGTTTGTTGATGAAGAAGATGCTGTTTTCTTGATTAATCTTCCGGCTCCACGATTAAACTCTCCATATATTTCTCTTTTTTATAAGGGAATTCACTGATTTTCCTTCTTCATCAAACTCTCAAACTATTTTTCTCTTTGGTTTGGTTTGGTTTGAATTAATGGATCGGTGTAGTGTAAATATACATACATTATACCGACCTCTCTTACACAAAATTAAATGCATTAAATTTCATTTCATTTGGGCCAACTAATACCTACTTATACAAATATACATATTTATGCATTTTACTTACCTCAATTTGACCGACCCAAAGAGAATAATGCATTGATGTTCATTTAATGTTGGCCTATTCAAAAAAATAATTTCATTATGGCCTATTCAAAAAATAACCCATAATCGTTAGTATTATTTTAAGGATAATAACGATAATTAACTTTCGTTATTAATAGCAAACTTTCGTTATTATTAATTAGCAAGGATAATAACGAAAATATCAAACTTCCCTTATTAGCAAAATTTCGTTAAACTTCGACAAACTTTCGTTATTAGCAAAATTTCATTTTTAGCAAGGATTAATCGTTATTTTATTATCATTTCATTACATTTTTTTAAAGATTAATCGTTATGTTATTATCATTTCGTTACAATTTTTAAATATTAATTTTTACATTATCGTCGTTATGTTATTATCATTTAATTACAATTTTTACAGATAAATCGTTATACAATATTTAGGATTTCGACCCTTTCTAACCTTAAAATACACGCAATCTTGATTTTTATTTGTTAGGTGTGTGTGCATTTATTGGGTAGTTATTAAAAAAGTGTAAATAGTACACTTACCCAATGATTGAGTTGTGGGGACAAGTGTGTGATAGGGGTAATTTAGACATTCACACTCCAAATTGCCCAAATAACTCCTATAACCTTATATCTTGTTTTTTTTTCCCAATTACTATTTTATTTTGCCTCTTTTTATACATTTACACTTTTATTAGTTTATCTTTAAAGGTATCCATTGAGTTTTATGCATCTATTCGATTTTTAATCTAAACAATGGTATCCAAAACCTTTTGTAATAATTAGTAATGATGATCTTTCATGCATACAAATTTGTTTTCTTATAAACAATTGTATTAAACAAATTATTAGTAAGATGTACGACTTTATGATAAAATAGAAAAACGATTTTAGTTGTTTTGTTATACTCCCTCCGTCCCATAATTATAGTCCATTATTCCTTTTTGGGATGTCCCAAAATTATAGTCCTATTCTAAATTGGGATTGTATTTAAATATTCTTTTACAAATATAACCCTATTTAATATAGTATGAATGCAATTAATATAGTAAAAAATAAGGGCAATATAGGATAATTGTTGTAAATTGTATATTTCCAATACATATTAAATGTGATTTCTTAATCTGTGTGAAAATGGGAAGTGGACTATAATTATGAGACGGAGGGAGTATAAATATATGTTAGTAATGAAGATTTTGGTAAAACTTAAATAAGAAAAAATGATAGATTATACGAGCCTGTAATATAACAAAATTTAATGTTATAATAGTTATAGTTCTCTTCTAGGGGAAATTCTATATCGCGTGAGGACATAGTGTGTCATGTATCGCAATATATTTAATGTGACATTTTCATGTGTCATAATAAATCTATTGTATACATAAAAGTGTCATATTAGATCTATTGTAGTACATGGTGGTGCGGTGTAGAATTTCCCCTTTTCTGGGTAGTGCGTTTTATTCGTAGGTACTAATTATAGGGTGAGGTTCCGTGTTCCTCTACGTTAAAAAGATTAAAGAAAAAAGATATTTCAAATTCAAATTGTTTATGGCCTAAAAACAACACAAAATGTCTTTAGCGAAAGTTTGTACTTCCACTTGCTGTATTAATAAGTTCCCACCATATTTTGACTGATTAAACTTTTTACTGCTTATCTATTAATGTTCTTGACTTCTTGTAACGGAGTTCATCTTCAGAAGTTGAACTCGTTACGTGTTGTCGCTTTCAGCCGGTGAAAAAAGGAAAGAGATGCGCCTGCAAACTTAATTAAGTGGGGTAGTTGTTTAATGTAAATATGTTGAGTTTTGTAATATTGAATAATTCAAAACAAAGACTTGAAGAGAAGAAGCTTCCAAGATTTGTGTATCCGACTGTAGAATGAAATTTGGTTTCGAAAGGAATGATGCCGGCTCTTCTCCTCCGTGATTCTCGCGTTGGGGGACGTTGAAAGGGAAAAGGAAATGAGAAGGAAAGAGGTGCGAGGAGTAAATCTGTCAACATAAGTAAAAAATACATGAACCAATTTCAATTCCCCATTAATTACGACTGCAGGACTTAAAAAGAGAAGATTCCTTCAAAGAACTTAGAACTATTTTCGGAGCTGCACGTGTAAAATCGGATTTGATCATGGCGCATTTTTTTTTCGCTACAATCCTCTGCTCACTGCTTCACTCCATCGCCTTTCTGAGATCAACAGTTGGAGCAGTTGACGATCACACACTTTTTCCAAATCAAACGCTTCTTATTGGGCAGACTCTGGTTTCTCATAACCAAGTTTTTGAAATGGGCTTTTTCTCCCCTGGAAAATCTTTAAATAGATTCTTGGGAATATGGTACAAGACCACACCTGATGTTGTAGTTTGGGTTGCAAACAGAAACGATCCTATCACTGATTCTCAAGGACTCGTTTTCGCCATTTCTAGAGATGGAAGTCTTGTTATAAGCATAGCTGGAAGCATTATCTGGTCGGCAAATCCATCAACGGTGGCATCAAATCCAGTTTTACAGCTCCTGGATACTGGAAACCTGGTTCTTGTAGACAACACGACGGAGGTGTACTTATGGCAGAGTTTTGATTATCCAACGGACACCTTGTTGCCCGGAATGAACTTGGTAGACGACTCTGATGCTGGTGTGGAGAAGAATTTGACAGCATGGAGAAATACAGATGATCCTTCTCCGGGAGATTTTGTTCACAGAATCGAAAACTGTGGCTTGCCTGAGGTGGTAACTCTGAGAGGGACAGTGAAAATATACAGAATTGGACAGTGGAATGGGATGTATTTTTGCGGTGGTCCACGCTTTCCCAATGCCGTTTACAAACCAGAGGCCGTTTTCAAAGAAGACAGGTTGATATCTATAGGGGAGTCCTACCGGAGCTCAGTTCTCTTAAGAATTACTATAGATATATCTGGTTCAGTCCTGCGTTATACAATGAATGATAGAAAAGACAAGTGGAATCGTGTCTTGGTACTTCCTCAAGATACATGCGACGAATATGGTGTTTGTGGCCCTAATGGTATCTGCAGAGCTAGGACTGATAGCTCAGTTAGATGCCAGTGTTTGAAGGGATTTGCCCCTAAGTTCCCAGAGCAATGGGACCTTCAAGATTGGTCTCGTGGATGCACTCGAACGAAACCATTGAATTGCGAGGGTGGCGATGGATTTGTAGAGGTTAGAGGGGTGAAGTATCCTGAAATGATAAGTTTTTGGTTTAATAGAACCATGAGCCTCGGTGAGTGCAAAGCTGAGTGCTTCAGAAACTGTACCTGCACTGCATATGCTAATCCGTTCATCACTAATGGAGACAGTGGCTGTTTGATGTGGTTTGGTGATCTCATTGATACCAATGAACTTTCTGCTGCAGATATTAAGCAGATCATCTACATCCGTGTGCCAATTTCTGAACTAGGTAACTCATTTCTTACTACCAATTCTTTGCAAATTTTTGAGTAGCATATCTCAGACTTAAACGCAAAATCACATTTGCTGGTGAATTTTTCGTGTAGATTTTAGCACAAGTTTAGAGGAGAAGGAGAAGAAAAGGACTATAAAGTTAGTACTGATATCAATTGCTGCTGGTGTTCTCGTCTCTGCCTTTATCAACGGAGGTGTACATTTCATGGCTAGACGAAAGAGGCAAGGTAACAATTGAACTTCTGTAGTGGACTACGCTAAAGTTGATAGTTCATTCATGTTCAAATCATAAACTCAAGTCACTACCGAGGCGTTAATTCATTTTTCGTTTC
Source organism: Perilla frutescens (assembly GCA_026008535.1). NCBI lineage: Eukaryota > Viridiplantae > Streptophyta > Magnoliopsida > Lamiales > Lamiaceae > Perilla > Perilla frutescens. The sequence goes on from BRKX01000019.1 coordinate 10,348,520, forward strand.
ATTTCATAGCAGTAAAAAGGTATAATGAGGATCTAGAATTACCTGTGATCAAAATGGCAATGATTGTAGAAGCAACAAACAATTTCTCAAGGGAAAACAAGATTGGAGTCGGAGGTTTTGGTTCTGTTTACAAGGTAATGTACTAAATGAGAGTACTGGAATTGAACAAAAACAACAAAATATGCTTTGAGATCCTTACTTGTATATGAACATGGATTAGCAGGGGAACATGCCATTAGGAGAAGAAATTGCGGTGAAGAGATTGTCGAGAACTTCAAGACAGGGCCTTGAAGAGTTCAAAAATGAAGTAATGGTGATTGCTAAACTTCAACATAGAAACCTAGTCAGACTTTTGGGATGTTGCATGGAAGAAGAGGAAAGGGTGCTAATCTATGAATACCTACAGAATAAAAGCCTCGATTATTTTGTTTTTGGTAAGCTCTGATAATCTATCCTTCATATTTTCATTTTGCTTGTGAAATAGCTTACCTTCATCCAACTATTAATATTCACAAGGTGTTCAATCATTTGCAGAAGATAATGGAAGAACACTGTTGACATGGCCAAAGCGTTATGACATTATCATGGGAATTGCCAGGGGAATGCTATATCTCCATCACGACTCCAGATTAAAGATTATTCATAGGGATCTCAAAACGAGCAATATTTTATTGGACGGTAATTTAAATCCAAAAATTTCAGATTTCGGCTTAGCAAGAATTTTTGAAGAGGACCAGTCACTTGCTAGAACAAAGAGAGTTGTTGGGACATAGTAAGTTTTCTTTATATCATCAAATGACTTTGTTATTTTCTATGGCAAACTTATGATAAATAATTTATTTGCAGTGGTTATATGGCTCCAGAATATGCTATTGATGGGAAATTCTCGGAGAAATCAGACATCTTTAGTCTCGGAGTGGTATTGCTAGAGATAATCAGTGGAAAAAAGAATAGAGGATTTGAACACTGCGATCACTATCTTAACCTCTTGGGCCATGTACATAAATACTTTGATGCCATTTTTGTTGATAATTATCATCTCTAAAAGAATCAGAAAAACTGAGAAACTTAGTTGGTTGTGATTGTGGCAGGCGTGGTTGCTATGGAAAGAAAACCGGATTATGGAATTGATGGATAAATGCTTGAGTGATACATTTATGGAGTCTGAAGTGAAGAGATGCATGCAAGTGGGGTTATTGTGCGTTCAGAAATTTGCAAAAGATAGGCCAATTATGTCATTAGTGGTTTCGATGTTAGGAAGTGATGGAGTTATTTTGGGTGAACCAAAAGAGCCTGGATTTTTTATCGAAAGAAGTTCCAGCACGTCAACAAGTAAGTCGGAGAATGGAACGATCACAATTACCGACTTGGAGGCCAGATGAGAGGATCTCAACATTCTGCAATTCTGTATTTGTAATGTATCAATTCTCTAATACTTGTTAGAGAAGGAAATGTTTGTGACACTGTGTCCATCAATTTAGTAACGGCTCGGAGGTTACATATATTTATTATTATTTTTTAAAATCTATTAATATACAAAAAATATTATTAAAAATTCAAATACTTAATGTTGTGTTTTGATATTTTATTTGTTTCATTTTTTATGCTTTCTTGGGTCTTTAAACACGAGGAATATTTAGATAAATCAATATAAGATTTATAAATTTAAAATCTAAATATTCTACATCTATTCATTACTTTAACTTAATAACACACCACAATTGTGAAATTAAACAAGAATATGAGTTTAATAATCCAAAGTCTAATTTTATTTTTTTATTAGAAAAAAATACCATTTACTCATTTCAAGCAATTCAACTAATTTACTTAAATTAATTATTTTAGTTAAATAATTTTCAAATTGCATAATTTGAGTAGTGAGTTTCAATATTTATTTCACATTTTTACTAATATATAATAATGTTACAAAATTCAAGATCAATAAATAATTGGAAAATTGACACACACACATAGGGCTGGCAAAAAATACCGTCATATCGGAATACCGTCCATATCCTACTGGAAAAATACCGAAGATACTGATATTTACGGTATACTGGTTTTTCAGTAAAGTATGATACCTTACTGAAATTTTACGGTAAGGTAACGGTATGAATTTTCAAAAATTAAGGTATACCGGCGTATACCGAAGGTTCGGTATACCGTCATATATTGGTATATACCGTCATACCGTACCAAGGTATATGCCGAAGTGAAGATATATATCGATGTACCGGTATATACCGTCATACCGTACCACGGTATATGTCGAATTGAAGGTATATATTGTTATACCGTTATATACCTTCATTTCGGCATATACCGTGATACGGTATGACGGTATATATCGGTACATATCGTGCTTCGAATTTAATACATATATATATATATATAATACAATATTTAATAAATTTATCATAAAAGTCATGTTTTAATATTTAATTTAATATCTAAATTATAACTAAAATTGAACTATTTAAAATTAAATGTAATAAATAATGATCTTCTATTTTTTTGATTAATAAAATTAAAAGTTAAAATGAATTATCAATAAAATTAAAATATAATGGTGTATTCGTAAATTATAAGATATAAAATTATTTCAATAGAATAAAAGATAAATTAAATTATATAATGCAAAATAATCTTTTATTCTTCTTAATTTTTCAAACTAAAAGTTAACAAGAATGATTGAAATGATTAAAAGAAAATGAAATATATTTTATAAAAATATAATACGTAGTTTGTTCATCGTAAAAGTTCATAAACACATAATATTTAATATAATTTAATAATTAAATTATAATTAAAAATCAAATAATGTGAAATCAAATGTAATAAATAATAATTTTATTATTTTTCAATTTTTAAACTATAAGTTTTGATGAATGATCTAAACATTTTAAAGAAAATGAGTTATATTATTCAATAATATAATATTTAAGCCTTATGTTTAGTATGAAAGTTTCGAAAATTATTAAATTTCATATAATTTAATACTTAAATTAGATTTACAAATTCATCAATTTGAAAGCAAATGTTATTGATAATCTTTTATACTTTTTTAAACTTTAGACTAAAAGTTGTGATGAATAGTAAAGAAAAATATACTAAAATAAAATATTATATATAATATTATAATACTTATGTAATACCCCAAAATTTTATTATCTAAATTTTATTAGGAATATACATCTAATATTTACAATAAGTGAAATATTCAAAACTTTTTAGTATTAAAAGAATAGTCTATGTTAATCTTAAGGGTAAGTTAGGGAAGAAAATGAATCTTTATAGGTCTCATTTTTTTCAGGTAAAATGTGTCTATTGAGTGAATTAGGGATAACTGGGACATTCTTGTATTTTTATTAAAAATCCTAGATATGAACATAGTTAATTTGATTAATTAAATTTTAATTTATTGAGTGCTAACAAATTTAATGTTATTGATTTTATGCGAATACATAAATACATATATAAGTATTTAAATATCAACTTTACTATTATGCTATACTTTTGAATATTAAATAGATAAATAAAAATAAAGATATGGAATCATTATCAACTCATCCCATACGTGCCATTACCTTGAATGAGCAAAGTGGTGTCAACATATAAGAGATGATGAGTCATATTTTAAATTAATCATGAAATATATAAAATATTATACATATATATATATATAATGAATGGAATTGGAAAGTTTAATTATCTACGCCCATTTCTTGCCAAATACCTACTTAATTAAAGAAAATAATTTCTAATCTCCTTATATGTGAATTAGTGGTCGTCACATCTTTTGTTTAAGGTGAGATTTCATTTTATATATAATTAGTATAATATTTATATATCAAATTACTTTGTTTCACGAACGGTTTGCACCCAAGTATATATATATACACACACACACATATATATAATTAGGAACTAATTAATTATATTATCCTTAATCATAATTTAATCATGCATATAAATTTGATGATGTTCCTCATTTTGAATAATTGAATACGCAAACAATAATCTATTTTAGAAGTTATGTGTATATTGATAATTTATAAATACATGTATGTGTTCATTAGTACACTTAATTACACACTAATAATAATTATCAGTGGATTTTGATTTATGTTAATTTATGAATCAATTAAATGATAAAAATGGCTTACTAGCTTAGGTAACATATATAGTTACGTAAATAAATATATAACTATGGATATATTTTTAAAGTATAACAAAGAAATAATAGATTTAATTATTTCATGTCTTGTGGCAATGAGGTGTTATAATCCAATTCTTTAATAGATGATTTAAAATTTGAAATTATACTTTATATAGTAAAACTTAACTGATCAGCAACATTTGTTCATTCCTAAAATAATTCTTAATTTTTGGTTAGTTGAGTAATTTTGACTTAGGAGCTTAGGAATTTAATTTTGATAGATCCTTTAACAAAACTAAGTCAATGTCGATTGTTGTAGGACTAGAAGAAGTGGCAGAATTTTAGCAGAACCAACCCATAATTTGAGAGTTATCTTCTATCCAGGTGGGCTATATTATATCTTTACAAATTGTATCTTTCGAGTTATTAAGCTCTGCTTTGTTAAAATTGCATATGTGACTATATGTGTTAAATATTTATGTGCTACTGTATGTTGTCGGAGTCTCATATACCAGCGTTGTGTCAATGTGAGTAGCTACAGTATGCATGCATTATTTGTCCTGCCCTACTCCTTGTCAGTGAGACTAAAATGAAACACTTATTGGTTATACTCTTTGGGTATATACTATGGTCATACTCAACGTTATGCGCTGGTGATGTAGTTTGGGTTGCGGGCAGTGACGGGTTATACTCTTAAGCGCTTCATGATAAAATATTTTGGTGAACTTAGGCTGCTTCTAACTTTTAAAACCTCCTGAGCTTCACTACCTGCATGAACACAGATAGATTAATTTAACAAAATGATTTGCATAACTTGAATTGTAAAAACTTGCCCACTGAGTGCATTAATACTCAGCCCAAATATTTCCAAATATTTTTCAGGTGAGTAGGCTGGTGCGTGGATGTGACGATGCTGAGAGATGGACTTTTATTATTTACCTATTTCCCATTATCTCCTTTTGTTAATATTCTTTTGGGAAATAAACTTCCGCACTTATGCTACTCTTTTGTTAAAACACTAAGAATCTTGATCTTGGTGTTTTAGATCAGTATATGTATTAAAGAACATATCTGGATATTTTGAGTCTTCTGTTGAGGTTTTGTTACTTAGATTACCCTTTCTTTCCCGCTTCTTAATTCCAACCCTCGTGGCGTCTATTTCCACGGTCTTTCAGGACCGGGGCGCTACAAAGTGGTATCAGAGTAGGTTTGCAACTCTGCAGACCTGCTGGGTCTTATTTCGTCTTTCATTGAAATTCCGTGTGATATTATATAAGCCCTCAGCTCGTCACTCACGCAACAGCTAAAAGGTACGCATGTTTTTATGCGGTTTTTAGTTCTTAAAAGTTTACATTATTTGTTGAAATGTTAAGTCTGTCTAAAAATGAAAGATTAGGATTCGCCATGTTGATGGGAGTTCCTCGAAAGATTGATTTTGATGCTGATTGCATACTTTGATTAACTACGCGGGTTGCGTACTTTTTTTTGCTATGTTGATAGCATAGTGGTTTTGAAATATGCCTGTGAGCGTACCGATTTTTGTCTAAGAACTATGTTGATTATATATATGTATGAATTTGTTTATCTATGCCTTGTGCATACTTGTGACGGTTGGAATATGCAGAATGCATACTATTGAATTGTGATAGACAAAAAGTGTTTATCATATATACTCTAGAATGAGAACGAGAACTTGGAAGCTTGATAACGTAAGATTATTAGCCTAGTTGCTGAACTTAGGCTGGACTTGTAAACACTTATGAGATTGTTAAGAATATAGTTAGACTGAGGAAACCTTTCATTTTGATGACTGAATGTATGATGGCCATAGACAATTGTGCGATACAGTTGGGTCAAGTTTGGCAATTTGTTGTTAGATCAACTTGGCACCTTTTGTAGATGTGGAATGTTGTCTTCTCTTGATATGTTTATCCCAATGTCACGTGCAAGAAGAGATGGGAATCTACCACACTGGGGAGCTAAGGAGATAGCATGTGCTATGAATAGAAAAAAAGCAAGATATACTCGAATATTTTTATAGTGGAACAAGAGATTTTTGTCGACTGATATATCATACCAATCAAGATAGAGATGGAGTCAAACAAGCTAGCTTAGCTATACATACGAGTTATGGTGCATCTATGTGGAATACTTATCTCGGTCACGACGGATCGAGAAACCTGATTCACATCAACATTCAGTCAGAAAACTATGGATACGAAATTGAGCTTCACACGTAAACAAATGGCTAGATCGAACGAGCGATACAAAATAAGAGATACAGGCTTCAAGGAGTCATCTTAGATGAGAACACAAACTGGAAAAATGTTCTACAATTATCTATCGACAATGAAAAAAGCGCAGTGAAAACAAGGGATGCACGATGTGTTAAATATATAGATCCTTATGAAGTATGTGTTCGACCCAGACCATGTGCTCAAGGACGACGAGTTTGTCTTGCGTGCATATATAATATACGATAAGAGCCTGAGGACGTGATTGGTATGAATGAATGGTGTAGGAATGGAATGACCATTCCCATGTCGATTCCAATTCCTTTGATTGGTAAGTTTTTTAGTTAGGAATAGTCATTCCCATGGGAATCATTATTCCCCCCCAAATGGGATTAGCCATTCCTTCACTACCCCATGGTATTACGTATTCCTAATCATCTTAAAACTCAATTATTTTAATCGATAACAAAATTATCCCTGTGTAATTTATCTTTTGACAACTTTCACCTTGCATCTCATACGCAAGAAACCTATGAATATAAAATAAAAAAGCGAACATCAATTTTCTTTCACGGCGGCTCCTTCATCGTTCTTATCAACACAATTTTGTTTGGGATACTTGCCATCCACCTGCATCTCTGCAACTAGGTATGCAATTTCTTCATAATTAATTCTTAAGTTATGTATTTTTTTGTACACACGTCGGCGTCCACATCCTCTTGCCAATCGCTGAAATTGAAATCTAACACAACCCTCTGTTTTTTTTTGCCTCCCGTCAACCCACTTCTCCATTATCAAACTCCTATTTGAGATGCTAGAACTTAATTGGAGAATTAGGAAGAAATTCAGAATTTATTATCTATTTTGTTAAAAATTAATTTAATATGTTTATTGAAGGAATCTGAATTCTTAATCACCCCAGTTCTCAATTATTATATTTCGTTTTATGCCCAATCAATTACTTTTTGGATGAATAAGGTGTTGTAATTCGGATTTGATTATTTATTTGTGAATTCCTTCAATTCTCAAACTTTACTCGGATTTATATGCTAGAGCTTTGTAGAACACTAAAGCACTTCTAATTATATATTTATGCTAGAACAACACCACTTTATATTCTAGTTCTGTTTCTAATTGTATATTTAAGCTAGAGCAGCACCATCTCAATTTGAATGTCATACATCGAATATGATTTTAAATGACACTTCATTGAGTTCGAGTAATTGTGTTCAGTTTATATTTTCATGTACTATATATCTATCTTTTGCTTTAGAATTCTTAAACTTACCTAATCGATACCTTGCATATTATATTTGCAGTCATGGCAAGATTAAATTTAGCAACAAGAAATTCATCCAGGAAAAAGAAATACATTGCAATGATGTCATTATGGTTGAACATAATGCATTTGGTTAATTGGTTTTGGCTCATCGTTGTTAATCATTTAGAATACCATTTCAAGTCAATTAGCTTAAGACCTAAATACCAATATAACTTCTATGATAGAAGAAAATATATAAATAAAATAATTTATGCGAGCGATAGTGCGTGTAGAAACACGACTAGGATGAATAGACAAGCATTTGTTCATTTGTGCACGAGACTTGAGGCCACCGGTATGGTATGTTCTACAAAAAATATGTTGGTGGATGAACAAGTTGCTTTGACTCTGCACATTTTAGCTCATCATCAAAAGCAAAGAACAATAAATAATAACTTTGAGCGTTCTGGTGAAACAATTAGTAGAAATTTTAGACGGGTGATAAATTCTATAATTTCAATTCAAGGAGAATTACTTAAGAAACCTGAGCCAATACCAGATGGTTGTACAGATGAGAGATGGAAATGGTTTAAGGTATGATATTTCATTTACTTTTAGTTTAGTTTAAATATATAGCAATATACTTATTTTAGTTTTATGATAGGGGTGTTTAGGAGCTTTAGATGGCACTCATATCAAGGTTCTTGTTCCTAAAGAAGACAAACCTAGATACCGAACACGAAAAGGTGAAATTGCTACCAATGTATTAGGAGTGTGCTCGCAAGATATGGAGTTCATCTATGTGTTACCAGGATGGCAAGGATCAACGGCTGATGGAAGAATTCTAAGAGATGCGATTACTAGGAGAAATGGTTTGGTTGTTCCTCGTGGTAAGGGCAAAAATACATTCTAAAAATGAAAATACTAAAAAAAAAAAACCAAAACTAATGCATGATTGTATATAATTGCGAAGGTTCGTATTATTTGGTGGATGTTGGATATACAAATGGTGAAGGATTTCTTGCACCATTCCGAGGTCAAAGATACCATTTGAATGATTGGAGCGAGAGACAAAGACCAACAAGTGCTGAAGAATTTTTCAATATGAAGCATTCTTCTGCAAGAAACATAATAGAAAGAGCGTTTGGCTTGTTAAAAAATCGTTGGGGTATCCTTAGAAGTCCTTCCTTCTATCCAATAAAACTGCAAAATCGCATTATCATGGTTTGTTGTTTACTTCATAATTTTATAAAAAAAGAAATGGGTGGTTACCAAATTGATGATGAAGAAGAAGTTCTACTTGAAGGAGATAATAATGTTCAGCACGAGCATGAAGAACTTGTTTCTTCAGTCGAACCTTTAGATGAATGGACAAATTTTAGAAAAAATCTTGCAATTAATATGTTCAATACTTGGAGAGGTCAAAGAACACAATAGATAATATTATGGATTAAGTAGTAGAATGTTTGGATTTGAATTTATTATATTTCTGTTCCATTTTGTAAAAGTACTTGATTGAAGTTTTTAAATATTATGATTATATTTAGTTTTTTATATTTTATGTTTGTTTGTTGCTATTAAGTTTGAACCAGTGATATTGTTGAACTCATTTGTATTTTCATTGAAAGTGCTAATTTTATAACAATAGTTTTTTCTTCTAATCTTATAAACATAATGTTTTAGTTATATATTTCTTATTTTGTTTTATTATTATTTCAAAAAGAATGGATGGTCAAAGCCAAGATGCAAGAGGTCGAGGTAAAAATAAAAGAAAATGGAAGCACGACGAGGATGCCAAACTTGTTGAGGCACTTCTTGATATGGTGAATCTTGGGACATATAAAGCTGAGAATGGATTCAAACCTGGCTATTTGACTTTTATTGAGGAAAAGCTGATAGTTTCTTTACCTAACTCGGGTTTGAAGGCCAAACCACATATTGAGTCAAGAATTAAGACATTAAAGAAAGATTTTAACATCGTTTATGACATGTTGAATGGCTCCAATACAAGTGGCTTTGGATATGATGAGTTTAAAAAATGTATTACAGCAGATAATGCCGTATGGGATGCCTATATTCAGGTTTGACTTATGTATTGTATTGATTTGTATTTGAATTATTATTGTTTTTCTTGTTATTATATATTATCATGATCTTGTGTTTTTTTATAGAGTCATCCTACTCATTCAGCTTGGCGAAATAGACCATTCCCTTTTTACGATGACTTGATTATTATCTTTGGTAAAGATAGAGCAACAGGAAGTAACGCACAAGGCCCTGCTGATATGATGGAAGATATACAAAGACAGGAAAATAATAATGGTGAAGAGAATAATGTTGATACAATTGAAGATTTGGATGCTTCTTTTTCATTTTCTCCTCTACACTCTCCAAGAAATGAAGATGTTCACCATCAAAGGAAGAAAAAAAAAATTGCAAGTTCTGACAATCAATTAATGCCGACATATATAAAGGAAGCTTCATCAATTATTGCAGGTGAAATTGCCAAAGCTAGTCAAATTTTTAACAGAACTATGGGAGTTGACGTTGAAATTTCAGAAAAGAGACAGAAAATTCATTCTGAGATACGAAAGATCCCGAATCTCACTGTTGCAGAAGTTATCAAAGTCGTGAGTCATATTGCAAGTCATCCGGAGTTGATTGATGTATTCTTTAGCATGGATGAAGAAAGTAAAGAGCAATTGGTTAGAGCCATACTAGGTGGCGAAATTTGAATATTTTGTTTCATCTTAGACACATATAAAGTTATATTCAATTTTTTTTATTTTAGTTGTTTGATTCAGGTCACGAATATTTAGAGCCATGCTAGATGGTGAAATCTGCATATTTTATTCAGGTCATGAATATTTATATTTAGTACAAATTTATTCACTTTTATGTGTTATTGCTCTTTTTATACTTTGTGTAGATTAATTATATTGTATTTATTAACATCATTATTTTATGGATCGGCTATTTTTGTTGCTATTTTGATAACTTTTTGGAGTTGCTTTATGAGAATTATAATTGTCAAATCGCTACAGGTTCATTCGAGATGTTTTTTGGATGGATCGCGTCGTTTTTTGTTGTTAGGTGAATTTTAGTATTAATTATATGATTCATATTTGCATTAAGTAAATTACTAAATAAATATAGTAAAAACAAAATTTTGTATAGTGTAAAATATTATTCTAATAAAGGGTATTTTAGTCATGTCGAACAAATTTATTCAATTCCTACAACTTATTATCGGCTACCAATCATATGATTGGAATCAATCATAGAATATCTATTCCATTCATCTCGTATTCCTTATACATACCAATCATAAGAATTGACTATTTTCAATCATTCCTTTCCCATTTTCATTCCTTTCCTAAGTTCATTCCATTCCCATTCAATTCCATTCATTCATACCAATCACGTCCTCACTGTCTAGAGCTATCAAGATCAAGCAACATAGAAACTTGAAATGTGACACCCCGTTCCAAAATAAAACTGTGAATTACTCCTACCGTATAGAAAACTTGTGTTGTTTATAGATTTCTTTGAAATGATTATTGAAAATTCCAAACATCAAGAAAACGACTCCCAAAATTGACTCAATTCTATTCTTACAATCAGGTTGTTCTCTAAATCTCTCTCGATCACCTATCTTGTTTCTCATGATGAGACATTTCTATGAATCATTTATATTCATCATTTGGACATTTATTGAATCTTGTATGTCCTAATATTGAAAGATCATCTTTTCATTCTTAAAAATTCTACTATTTTATTTTAAACTTTGAAGTTGATTTCATCTTTGACTAGGAGTCTCAAATCTTTTCATTATTATGCGGTCACTGACTTCATTAAAAACGGAGTTCGCTTGACCTTCCAACGGAATTTTATTCATTCTCTATTTCAACCATATACCATATATTAAAATACATCACAAATTAATTGCCACCACCCAACCTTATCTTGCTCCAATTGTTACCATACATGTCAAGGGTGGGAGCAACTGAACATCCTCAACCATGAAAATAATGAGCAAGCATAATGAAACATGACTCATTTATCTTTTTTCTCTCTATCATCTTAGTCATCTTCTCCCCAAACAGTCATCTTTTTTTCAATCTTTTAGGAATGAAATCTGTTGAGAAAATTCTGAAACTTATTATACACACATTTCTTTTTTATAATAGAACAAAATTTGTTTTGATGTTGTTTCCAACCGGTGCCCGAAAAGTTGAGAAAATGGGCCTAGAACCTCAGTAGTGTTGCCGGTCACCAAGTTGTGTCGCAGTCCCACTGTGATGTCTTTTTCCATTAATCAAGTTATTTTCCTTCCTCGAGGTTTATATCTCAGATCATCAATTTGATATCATTTGGTCTATCAAAGACACGTCACAAATCGACTTTTCAAAATCTGGCACAGAAATCATTGTGTTGCGAGTGCAACTTCAGGGGTTGTTTTCTGTCGTTTCCTCCAATGTATGGACTTGATTTTTGGTCTATAGAAACTCCTCCTTGCAGTCTTTCAATCTCATGCGTCCGATCTAAGATCAGATATCATTTGATCATCTATATCCGAACTGTAATTTTTCTCGAAAACCACACTCTTTTCTGGCAGATTCTATCTATGTTGAAGATGTTGTATTCCTTGCTCATTTCCAGTCATTGTAGCCATTTTATTATTGACCCATTTATTTCATTAAAATCCTTATCTTCCATACTATGAAAAATTGTACTTTTGATTGGAAATCCATTGAGTATCGAGCCTGATTGAGACCCAAACTTTTTGTTGATTAATCTGTTCGGGTGAACAGTTACAGTTGCCTTTTCAACCGATTTCAGGCTAGGGTGATTAGAATTTGTCTCTGACTCCTTCTGACCGATTATAGGTCCTTGTTTAGTGGATACGTGGCCGCTGACCGTGTCTCAATCAGATTTGAATTGAATTTTCTATGATTTTTCAAAGTTGCTGCCCTATTTTAAATTGTTCCATTTATTTTGTCGGAATCGTTTCAAGTTAATTAAAAAATATAGTAATAACCTATTATCAAGTCGGTTTGGGTTTAAAATCCGAGTATTGCACTTTCCTGGTTGAAGTAAAATTAATAAAGCTCTAATTAAATTAAAGTAAATATTAGATTAATTGTGAAAGTGGTTATATCAATCCTGAATCAAGGATTGATCCTTGTAGGACTTGAAAATATATTTCTAGTAGAATAATATGAAAAGAGAGATAGTAGCGTTTGTATAGAGATGTGTGGCATATCATCTAGTGAAAGTCGTATATCAACAACCTTCAGGATTATTGCAGCTGTTGGAAATTCCAGAGTAGAAATGGGAGCATATAACGATGGATTTTATGGTAGGCGTACCGCGATCAATGAAAGGAAACTCAACAGTTTGGGTCATCGTAGATCGATTAACCAAATCAGCACATTTTGTGCCGATAAAAACAACAATGGAATTAAGCAAGTTAGCGCAGATTTATGTAAAAAAAATTGTTCGCATACATAGAATTCCAGTTTCAATCACGTCAGATCGTGATACTCGCTTCACATCAAGGTTTTGTCGGAACCTATTATAGGTCCTTGTTTAGTGGATACGTGGCCGCTGACCGTGTCTCAATCAGATTTGAATTGAATTTTCTATGATTTTTCAAAGTTGCTGCCCTATTTTAAATTGTTCCATTTATTTTGTCGGAATCTTTTCAAGTTAATTAAAAAATATAGTAAGAACCTATTATCAAGTCGGGTTGGGTTTAAAATCCGAGTATTGCACTTTCCTGGTTGAAGTAAAATTAATAAAGCTCTAATTAAATTAAAGTAAATATTAGATTAATTGTGAAAGTGGTTATATCAATCCTGAATCAAGGATTGATCCTTGTAGGACTTGAAAATATATTTCTAGTAGAATAATATGAAAAGAGAGATAGTAGCGTTTGTATAGAGATGTGTGGCATATCATCTAGTGAAAGTCGTATATCAACAACCTTCAGGATTATTGCAGCCGTTGGAAATTCCAGAGTAGAAATGGGAGCATATAACGATGGATTTTATGGTAGGCGTACCGCGATCAATGAAAGGAAACTCAACAGTTTGGGTCATCGTAGATCGATTAACCAAATCAGCACATTTTGTGCCGATAAAAACAACAATGGAATTAAGCAAGTTAGCGCAGATTTATGTAAAAAAAATTGTTCGCTTGCATAGAATTTCAGTTTCAATCACGTCAGATCGTGATACTCGCTTCACATCAACGTTTTGGAAGAGTCTTCAAGAAGCAATGGGAACGAAGTTGAACTTCAGCACCGCTTTTCATCTCCAAACAGATGGACAGTCAGAAAGAATGATACAAATTTTGGAACATATGCTCCGTGGAGTTGTGTTAGACCGAAATACCAGCTGGGAAGACGTTTTACCCCTGGTGGAGTTTGCTTATAACAACAGCTACCAATCAACTATAAAAATGGCACCATATAAAGCCTTGTATGGTCGCAAATGCAGATCACCCCTATACTGGGATGAAGTTGGAGAAAGGAAAATTTTTAGGTCCAGAGTTCGTGCAAACCACTGTCGAGATAATCGATCGAATTCGAGCGAGAATGAAAGAAGTACAAAACAGATAGGAAGCTAATATAGATAAGCATAGAACTGACCTTCAATTCCAAGTTGGTGAAAAAGTCTTCTTAAAAGTATCTCCATCACGAGGTGTTGTGAGATTTGGAAAACAAGGCAAGTTAAGACCAAGATTTATAAGGCCATTTGAGATACTAGAAAGAAATGGTAAGGTTGCATACCGAATAGCTCTACCACCAAACCTATCACAAGTTCATGATGTATATCATTTTCAATACTCAGGAAATATATGTTTGACCCAGAACACGCTACCAAAGAAGTGAGTTAGTTCTACGTTCCGATATGACGTACGAAGAAAAATGCCACGAAATTCTTGATAGAAAAGTTCAAGTCCCAAGAAACAAGCAAATTCTATTGGTGATTGTGCAATGGAATCGTCGTGATCAAACATAAATAGCATGGGAACTTGGAAGCAAGATGAGTCAGCAATATCCTGAGATGATCCAAGATACGAGAATTTCGGGACGAAATTCTTTTAAGGGGGGAGGAGTGTAATACCCTAAAATTTTATTATCTAAATTTTATTAGGAATATACATCTAATATTTACAATAAGTGAAATATCCAAAACTTTTTAGTATTAAAAGAATAGTCTATGTTAATCTTAAGGGTAAGTTAGGGAAAAAAAATGAATCTTTATAGGTCTCATTTTTTTCAGGTAAAATGTGTCTATTGAGTAAATTAGGGATAGCTGGGACATTCTTGTATTTTTATTATAAACCCTAGATATGACATAGTTAATTTGATTAATTAAATTTTAATTTATTGAGTGCTAACAAATTTAATGTTATTGATTTTATGCGAATACATAAATACATATATAAGTATTTAAATATCAACTTTACTATTACGCTATACTTTTGAATATTAAATAGATAAATAAAAATAAAGATATGGAATCATTATCAACTCATCCCATACGTGTCCTTACCTTGAATGAGCAAAGTGGTGTCAACATATAAGAGATGATGAGTCATATTTTAAATTAATCATTAAATATATAAAATATTATACATATATATATATATATAATGAATGGAATTGGAAAGTTTAATTCTCTACGCCCATTTCTTGCCAAATACCTACTTAATTAAAGAAAATAATTTCTAATCTCCTTATATGTGAATTAGTGGTCGTCCCATCTTTTGTTTAAGGTGAGATTTCATTTTATATTTAATTAGTATAATATTTATATATCAAATTACTTTGTTTCACGAACGGTTTGCACCCAAGTATATATATATATATATACACACACATATATATAATTAGGAACTAATTAATTATATTATCCTTAATCATAATTTAATCATGCATATAAATTTGATGATGTTTCTCATTTTGAATAATTGAATACGCAAACAATAATCTATTTTAGAAGTTATGTGTATATTGATAATTTATAAATACATGTATGTGTTCATTAGTACACTTAATTACACACTAATAATAATTATCAGTGGATTTTGATTTATGTTAATTTATGAATCAATTAAATGATAAAAATGGCTTACTAGCTTAGGTAACATATATAGTTACGTAAATAAATATATAACTATGGATATATATTTTTAAAGTATAACAAAGAAATAATAGATTTAATTATTTCATGTCTTGTGGCAATGAGGTGTTATAATCCAATTCTTTAATAGACGATTTAAAATTTGAAATTATACTTTATATAGTAAAACTTAACTGATCAGCAACATTTGTTCATTCTTAAAATAATTCTTAATTTTTTGTTAGTTGAGTAATTTTGACTTAGGAGCTTAGGAATTTAATTTTGATAGATCCTTTAACAAAACTAAGTTAATGTCGGTTGTTGTAGGACTAGAAGAAGTGACAGAATTTTAGCAGAACCAACCCAGAATTTGAGAGTTATCTTCTATCCAGGTGGGTTATATTATTATATCTTTGCAAATTGTATCTTTCGAGTTATTAAGCTCTGCTTTGTTAAAATTGCATATGTGACTATCTGTATTAAATATTTACGTGCTACTGTATGTTGTCGGAGTCTCATATACCAGCATTGTGTCAATGTGAGCAGCTACAGTATGCATGCATTATTTGTTCTGCCTTACTCCTTGTCGGTGAGACTAAAATGAAACACTTATTGGTTATACTCTTTGGGTATATACTATGGCCATACTCAACGTTATGCGCTGGTGATGTAGTTTGGGTTGCGGGCAGTGACGGGTTATACTCTTAAGCGCTTCACGATAAAATGTTTTGGTGAACTTAGGCTGCTTCTAACTTTTAAAACCTTCTGAGCTTCACTACCTGCATGAACACAGATAGATTACTTTAACAAAATGATTTGCATAACTTGAATTGTAAAAACTTGCCCACTGAGTGCATTAATACTCAGCCCAAATATTTCCAAATATTTTTCAGGTGAGTAGGTTGGTGCGTGGATGTGGCGATGCTGAGAGATGGACTTTTATTATTTACCTATTTCCCATTATCTCCTTTTGTTAATATTCTTTTGGGAAATAAACTTCCGCACTTATGCTACTCTTTTGTTAAAACACTAAGAATCCTGATCTTGGTGTTTTGGATCAGTATATGTATTAAAGAGCATATCTGGATATTTTGGGTCTTCTGTTGAGGTTTTGTTACTTAGATTACCCCTTTATTTCCCGCTTCTTAATTCCAACCCCTGTGGCGTCTATTTTCACGGTCTTTCAAGACCGGGGCGCTACAACTTAGTATGTTCATAATAAAAGTTTAGAAAAATATTATATTTTATATAATTTAATACAAAACTCCTAAATAAAAATTGAACAATGTGAAATCAGATGTAATAAATAATAATGTTATATTCTTCTTTATTATTTAGACTAAAAGTTATGATGAATTATCAAAAAAAATTGAAATAAAATGATATATGATATAGAATGCTATAATTTCATCATAAACATTTAGGAAAATATTATATTTAATATAATTAATACCAAACTCTTAACTAAAAATTGAACAATATGAAATCTGATGTAATAATAAATAATATTCTTATATTCTTCTTTAATATTTAGACTAAAATTTTATTGAGAAAATTAAAATTAAGTGTAATATTGAAGTGTATTATTTAATCTATTTATATTTTTTATAAATGAAGTGTATTATTGATTAATGTTTCTTTATGCATGTATTTTCTTACTAAATATTTTTTAGTATAACGATAATTTCGATATATCGTGAAATGTCGGTATGATACAGACCGAAATATTGATACAATAAGGTATACCGAACTAAGGTACGGTAAGGTATACCGAAATAAAGGTATGGTAAAGGTATGCATTATGTGTCATACCGAACATAAAGTATACCGAACTAAGGTATACCGGAGATAAAGGTACGGCAACGGTATGATTTCTGTCATACCGTAAGCTAAAGTAAGGTATTGGGTATGACAAAAAAAGTAAGGTATGCCGTACTTTGACACCCCTACACACACAAAACTTACTTGTTTGTTGGCATATATACGTTTCATAAAAATGCTTCAAATTCTCTATTCAATAAATTTTATTACGACTTTTCTGTTCACCAAAATTATACCTTTTTAAATAATAAAAAAATCACAAAATTGTACCATACAACTTATCTATGATAAGATTCAATCTACAGTAAATTAAATTAAATCAAATAACTAAAATATACTACATCCGTTTCTAAATAAGTGTCATTCTGCCATTTTAATTTTGTTTCACAAAAAGTGTCATTCTACAAATTCGAGATGGAAAATTCACATTTTTCACATTTGTCCTCATTTAATGCATTCAAACACATATATTTAACTTATTTAATATATTCACACGATGATATATTAGGTAAGTTAATTAGTTTATTAATATATGTGCATTCATTCAAAATGACACTTAAACATAAACGAAGGGACAGTAAACAATTTTTTTATTTATAATTTGTATTGCAATTTACGAGGAAACATTCAATAGCTCAATTTTTTGATCATATCCTCAACCAATTTGGACAACCCAAAATTTATCATAGGAGTTTCTAAATGCACCACGAATTTTGCTCTTTGCACCACATCTACTCAATGCACCACCAATTTTACTCTTTGCACCACTAATATTGACAATAATGACCTTCCTCTAAAATATGTATTTTACTTAAAAAAAACTTAAAATCAGAAAAATTAAAAACATAAAATCAGTTTAAAAAAAACTTAAAAACTTAAGTTAAAATTTTTATATTAAAAAAAAGTTCTCACTTGAATATCGCGATCAGCTAGAGAAAATGGGAGAGTAGCAACTGGGGTCATCTGGGCAGTCAACTGCGGATTCATGAAATTGGTGGGAGGAGCATTATTAAAAAGAGTCATTTGCTGTGTTGTGAAGTTATTGATTGATTCGACCATGGATCCGTGGATCTCTCGCTCTCGAGGGCTAGATTGGTGGAGATTAAGGGGTATTTATGGACTACTGTGTGTTTAGAGTCGATGGGAGTGAGGTTCTTCACAGAGGTGGGTGGCGGCGGCTCCTGATGGTGCAGCGGCAACGCGTAGAGGTCGAAGGCGGCGGAGAAGGAGGGGTTTCCATGGAGAGGGAAAGAGAGAGGAATTGAAGTTCTCGAGGATGTCAAGGCGGAGCCCTAGATTCAGAGATTTGGATTTTCTGTTGCCGCTAATTTCTTTATTGAAGCGGAGGTTTGGGGGTGTTTTAAAATCTGTTGCCCAGCAGATTGTTTTTTACGCCCCATATCAGAAAATCACAGATTTTTGGACCAAATCATGGCTGGAAAGTACATTTTGGATGAAGAACAATTAAGAACAAGGAAGAACAGAAATTAAAAATAAAAAGATAAAAATATGGGAAAACGAAAAAATAAAAGAAAAGGATGACTAAAATGGATCTAAGAGGAAAAAAATATGAATTTGGATGATCTTCATAATTGTGCGTGTGAAAAGTGTGAACTAGTGTGTGTTAGATTATAATGTTATTTAGAGATTTGTTTTATTTAATTTTGAATTTTTATATTTTTATTTAATAAAGGCAGTTAAGTAATTTCATAATTAATTATTTTTCAATTTATTTATTTTATGGTGCAAAGAGTAATTATTGTGGTGCAAATAGAAACTCCTCATCTATCATATCCTCAATGAATTTGGACAACCCTCCTCCAATTTCTACAATGAGACACCCTCCTATGAAATTACCTAACGTATTTGATCCATGAAGTAATTCTTCCTTCTTCTTTTTTTAAGTGGGACCCTCCCTCTCTCTCTCTCTCTCTCTCTCTCTTTCTCTCTCTTTCATTTTCATTTTATTTTTAATTTTTTTTCACTTTTTAATTTCTTCGTTTCTTTTTTTTTTTATAAATATATATTTAATTTTTTTGAATTAATTTAATTTTTTTTATCTAGCATCTCGCGCAGTACACTCGTCCGACGCTTGATAACTAATATTTTTAAAATAAACATATACCCTAAAATGAAATTAATGAATCATAAGATTAAATTAAATTAATTTAACTTTCTTATTCGACGTCTCGTGCAATGCATTCGTCCGACGCTATTGTATTATAAAATAATTTTTTAAGCAAAAATTGGAAAAAAAGAAAGAAAACGAAAGAAAGAAGAAAAAAAAATGGAAAAGAGCGGAAGAAAAATGAAAGAAAACGAAAAGCACAAAAAAACCTATATATATATATATATATATATATATATATATAGAGAGAGAGAGAGAGAGAGAGAGAGATGGGATCAAGTGAGAACTAGACCCCCCTGTGAGAACAGCGAATCAATCTGAGCCATAGATCCAGTATATTTGGACGGCCAAGATATAATCTAGATTTTAAAAAATGTGGTGGCAATCTCGTTATATTATCAACTTTTTAATGAACTGAGGGTATTTTTATAATTTATAAAAAAAGAGTCATGCTAAAATAAGTCATGACAATGCTAAAAAAGGTCATGACAATGCTAAAATAGGAAATGACAATGCTAAAATCCTAAATTGAAAAATATACACGTAAATTCTGAGTATTCATATATTGATAATTCAACATGTAACAGTGTTTTTTCGTGATTTTTTTACAATATCGAAGACATTTTTTTATGCTAATGCTAAAAAAGAGTCATGTTAAAATAAGTCATGACAATACTAAAAAAGGTCATGACAATGCTAAAATAGGAAATGACATTACTAAAACCCTAAATTGAAAAATATACATGTAAATTCTGAGTATTCATATATTGATAATTCAACATGTAATAGTGTTTGTTCGTGTTTTTTTACAATGTCGAAGACATTTTTTTATGCTAATGCTAAAAAAGAGTCATGCTAAAATAAGTCATGACAATGCTAAAAAAGGCCGTGACAATGCTAAAATAGGAAATGACAGTGCTAAAACCCTAAATTGAAAAATATACACATAAATTCTGAGTATTCATATATTTTCAAAATTTCCAATTTTACCCTTACTAAGATTCAGGGGCAGCGAAGTTGGACGTTATTACGAGATTGCCACCGCATTTTTAAAAATTTGGAGCATATCTTGGCCGTCCAAATATACCAGATCTATGGCTCAGATTGATTCTCGGTTCTCGCCTAGGGTGCGGTTCCTTCTGGAACCCAACCATATATATATATATATATATATAGATATATATATAGGGAATGGTTCAAATAGGAACCCAACCCCCTGTGAGAACTTAGGAACCAATCATAACCTTAGATTTGATTAGATCTAATGACCATAATTTAGTCAAAGTTTTAGTCAAAGTAAGATGGCAAACTTGTAATACTTGAGAACTTAATGAAGGCGGGGTTATTTTCGTAATTTAGAAATTAGGTTATGTTTTTTCAGATTTTGGGCCCAATTCCCGAAATTAAATATACAACACTTTAAAACTGTTGTCTTTTCAGGCGCTGAATTAATATACTAACATGAGAGATTTATATTGCTAACATCAAGAGATTCTGCTGCTAACATGTGGTAGACTTATATTGCTAACTTAACGAGATCATAATATTAAATTGACACGTATTAAACACCACATATATAACATTGGACCACATTTAAAATAATATTGTGTAACATGTGTAACATCATTCATACATATAACATATTGCTAATATGTTAGAAATATACACACTGCTAATATGTGACTAATAATTTGCTAATATGTTAGTAACATGTTGCTAATATGTGAATAATGATATGCTAGTATGATTTAAATTCTCAAATATTACAAGTTTTCAAAATAATATTAAGCATTGATAAAGTTATAATTGTTTATGAACTTAACTATATATAGCTCATACTTTAACTATTTTCTCATGAAAGCAACTTAAGATTCAAAGTCGTGCATAAAAAAATTTCATGTTAGCAACATAAACACAAGATTTGAGCAATATTGTGATATATATTATATTAGCAATATCTGACAGTTACGAGTTGAATATACTTGAGAAAAAGTTTTTTGTATTTTTCATCAATTTTTGCTCAAATAAACATATGCACTATGGATCTTAAATAAAAGAGTATGAAAAAAAATTATTTAATTTGATATATTTTTTGCGTAAATTGGATAAAAAATGAGTAAGTTACGATTATTTAAAACTAGTATTACACCCGTGCGATGCACGGTGAGAAATATACAAACAATTGAATTATAGTTAAATAATTAATAGAAATAATGAGAAAATGTGTAAATAATATAATTTCATATTCAAGTTCGTTCAGTAAAATTATTTTATGGGCAAACAACTCATATCAAAAAATAAATCTAAGAGCACAACCCTAAAACACATTTATGAAAAATATTATACATCTTTGTCATCACCTCCGGATAAGCACACACAGGACAACCAATGGAGGGTTGTCACAATTTGATTATTTATCAACCATTTCTTTATTTGTAAAGAACACAAAGAATGTATCAAACTCCTTTATCTGTCACGAAAATAACAATACTTTCACGATAAATATAACATGTGATGATGTAACAGTTTGTGTTGTCTACAAATAATTCCAACATTTAAATGACATTTGATGTGCAATATGTTCATAATTTTCTTCCATAATTTAATTTTAATTGTGACGATGAGTCAATATTTAATCCATATAAACAAAAAGAATATAGAAATAAACATGCCTAGAATTTAAGAAAGATAAAATCATTTTATTATTTAGGAATTTATTTTGTTTTAAATTAATTGGTATAGATATACACATTTACATGAATTAATGGTCTAAATAATATGTCCCCGAAAAAATGTTCCGAACTAATGCAATATATATGAAATATATTTCTTGTATTTCTCTTCATTCCTTGTATCATTTTACTCAATTTTATTGAACAAAGTAGATATATATTATATTGAAAGTTATTTTCTTAATTCTTAAAAATCAAACGATGTAAATTACACATCATAAAATCAAAATAATAAGTTGTTGATTTAGATTTTTTGGTAGACTCACAAAAATCCGAACAAAAAAAATAAAATAACAATTTAGTGATTAATATTGGGATATTTATGTATTTTTGTATTTAATACGCATAATTAAATACATAAATTGTATGCAAATTTTGCATTATAATTTTTCTAAAGTGTGATATAAATGACATTAAAACTTATTGAATCATTCGTGCCCTCAGTTTGTTGAAGTATAATAGTATTTTAAATAGAGTTTGAAAGTTTAATATATAATAACTTGCAGAAGTATAATACTTTTAATAGAGTTTGTTATATGTAATAATTTGGATATGTGGTTAATGCGTTTAATAAGCCTTTTTAGCATTTGCTTTTCATAGTGAATAGAGTTTGTTTCATTAATTGTTTGTAACCAAGTAATTGATATTTTTCATATGAAGCTTGTTTGCTTCCAAATATATTCAAATGATCCACGTACGTAGCAAAGTATTTAAGTTAGATTAAAGATCAAGTTAGATTTCCTATTGCAAAATCATATTGCATATCTATACTGAATTAACGGATGACTCACACGTAATAATCTTGCGAATTTTATTCCTCTTAAGAGACTAATTAACAGACGAAAATGCAATAATCCTAAGATTATATTTTATCTACCAAAATTCATTAATTTAGAGAATGGTAAGATGTGAAAACGGAATCTAAGCAAAATCAACATGAATGTATAAAACACATAAATCCGAAACATCCATATATATATATATATGTATGTATGTATATGTATAGTTCAAAATAAACAACATCAAGCTTCTAATATGGTTTGTGAAAACTTGCTCTCTCATGCTATGTCAAAATCTCTCCCAGCATAGAAATTAGTCTTTTCTAGCCCTCCATCTACTTCAGTTATAATAGCTTATTGGCTACTAACCCAATGGTCGGGAACCCGTGCATACGTCGTAGATGTTGAAGAAAAGAAATAGATGAAGAAGAAGAATGACAAGTGAAACACAAGATTCACACGTGCCAGTCATTCATTAATACAATAGATTAAAGATAACATCATTAATGAATAAAACATAATTGTACGTATTATTTACATAATTGAAAAACATAAAAAATAATCATATAAACTAAATACAATTTACATAAACAAACACTGAGAATAAATTTTTACCACCAAACTCTATACAATTTTTACGTGCAATATCAAACGATCACTACGTGCTTCCATTAAGCTATGTTTCAAAACAAACTATTCTTGCTCCAAGCATTAATTTAGACTCATTACAGATTCAATCACATTGCCTGTCTTGGAAAATGATATCTAAATTATGAGATCCGTTAGGATCCCCACAACCGGGGGCTACACGAATTCTTAACATTAGAGTGGACTTCGAAGGGATGTTTTTGAAGAGATGTACATAATAATAAGGCATAAAAAAGAAGAAGAATGGAGAGTACAGTTTTGTATCAAAAGATATGATATATATAGTTGTTGATGATTAATTATTTTTAAGGTAATCGATTTACCTTCAAAATTGAAAAGTAAATTTGAAGGAAGATAAAATTTAGGTTGATTATTAATTTGGTTGATAATCTTCATATCTTTATAGTTTTATATCTTTATATACATCTTTACGTTGAAATTTGGAAAGTAAAATTGAAGGACCAAATTTACGCTGATCGGGTGTGAATATAGATCAATGACCAAATCAAATTAATTGACACACACACACACACACATATATCTTTATATATTGATCATATTCCGGTATTAGCTAAAATGTAATCTTATATTTATGTAAAATATAAATCTGTTTCATCTAAATCTAAAATGATATATGTATATATGATTTATATATGCACATATACTAAATCAAAAAATCCTCATAGAATATTATGCGTACATATTTCATATATTCATCCCCAATATAAATAGATGTGATATATATATTAACCATTTAATTATCGATGGATGCCAAATGTTATATATAGATTGAGAATGATCTAGAGAAATATTGACATATTTAAATATGGTAATATACTCATATTATTGTATCCTTGTAACATAATTGTTAGTTTTATCACTTAATATAGATTATATATTTTATGTAATCAACAACAAATTTTGTTAGGAACGTTAATTTTTTTATAATTAATTGATTTATTATGGAGTTAGGAAAATAATTACTCCTAATTGATTGCATGTTATTTATGGAAATTATTAGATATATTATTAAAAAAAATTCTAATATTTTATTTTTATTTTATATTAACTATTTATATATTTGGTAATATATTTTGGGCGGGAAAACTTATGATTTCTATTTTAAGCGACTATCTTACTTTTAGATAATATATAGATTTTAAGATTTTTTTAAAAGATGATGACATCACTTTATAAAAAAATCTGAAATTACCACTTATATTTCGAATTTTACATATTTACAACTATGTCACCGTCTTTTTATCATCCATGTCATCAAAATCCTTGAATTTGATTTGCTCCTAGGTTCTCACGGGGGGATTGGTTCCTATTTGAACCCACCCTTATATATATATATATATATATATATATATATATATATATAGGATATGGATCAAATGTGACCATTTTCCTAGTGTGAGAACTAAGACCTCATCTTACACCATCCAATTTAATGATCTAATGCTTGAGATTTAATGTAAAGATTGTGGCAATTTCATAAATAATAGGGTAAAAAATAAAGGAAGATGGCTATTTTCGTCCAAACCCATTAAAAATGATGATGTTAACAATTAAAAAAAATCTTAAAAACTTTAAACGACCATAACTTGCTCGTTTTTAATCAATTGCACACAAAAAATATATCAAAGTAAAGTTCTCTTCGTGCTCTTTCATTTAAAATGTCGAAAAACTATATTTAGATGAAAAAATATGAACGAAAAATAAAAAAAAAATATTTTTTTACGTTTGCCCAAGTTGCAAATGCTTTCGTTAGCATATAATAATTCTTCGTCAGCATTATGATAACATATGATAACGTATGCTAACAAAACATTTGTATTATACTAACATAATGTATTCATTGTGCTAATAAAAAATTATCATAATGCTAGCGTAATACAAATTTATTAGGGTTTATTCAGTCTCAATTATGGTTTATTTCATCTCAATTATAGTTTATTTCATCTAATTATGATTTTTTTAAATTTAATTTTTCATTTATAGTTCATAATTGATTATTATGGTTTATCATATCCAATTATGGCTTATAATGTATATTGACAGAGTATTGTCATATGCTAACATAGTGTATTCACAGTGTTGACGAAGCAAAACCATAATGCTAACGTAGTACAAATATATCATTATTATGATTTGTTCCAACTCATTTAGGGTTTATAACATCCAATCAATGTTTATTTCATCTAATTAGGTTTATTTATGATTTTTTTTCCATTTAATCAGGATTTATTAAATCAAATTAGGTTTATAATTAATTTTTTGAATATATTTTTCGCTAACAATATTTGAAAACTTTAATTAGCATAATTATAATGCTTCGTTAGCATGATGATAATACTTCGTTAGCATGACGCTCTGTTATTAAATCCTCTGCGATCTTTATAGGAATTACCAAATGACGTTAATACCTCGCACGAAAAACTTTTCAAATATTACAGAATTGCCACCACATTTTTCATCAAATATGGGCCTTTGATTTTTGAGGATTGTGTGGTGTGAGATGTGGTCCCCATTCTCACACCAGGATTAGTTTTCATCTAACCCCTCCCCTATATATATATACCCTTCCCCTATATATTGCTCCAAGGCGCATGGTCGCATAGACCGCACGCTAGGTCGGGACATGGCATGGTGGGCGGGTTTATTCACATTTCGGACGAGTTTGAATCATATTTGACCTATCTAATACGAGAGACCCGTTAAACACTTTCATATAAATTTTTGTCTTTTATGATTGGTATGCTTTACATCATCAGTATTTAAAATATAAATTAAAATCAAATATACGCTAGTACAAACAAGCATATTTTATGCTTTAGAAAGAATAGAGTATGGCATAAGGCCAACTCCAATGCTGAACTAAAACACCAATTTGGTACATAAATCCACTCCAATGCTGTCCCAAATTGGTGCAGCACCAAATCCTGCCCCAAATTTGGGGCAGAATTTGGTGCGCACCAAATTGGTGCTAATGGATCCCACATCATTTAATGAATTATTTTATTATTTAAAATTATTATTAAATAGATTATTTAATAAATTTAATTTAATTTATAAATTATATATTCACTTAATTTAAATTATAAATCATATAAATAAATAAATACTTTCAATAAAAGCACAATTAGTTAAACATAATGGATAAAATGAAGTCTCACATATTACAAATTATTAAAAATTAACTTAAAAACACACTACAAATAACTAAAACTACTTGAAAAAACACATTACAAATCATTTCTAGATCCTCTAAGATAATCATAATATTGACCGAAATCATTTGAAGAATCCTCAAACCCATGTCCTTCACTTCCGGATTGATTGAATTGTGAAAATTCTCATTAATGAGAAGACAATTGAGATTCATGAGCTTGGTTTCTTTTTTGTATGATTCTAATTTGTTCACCACGGATGTATTCATGTGTAATGGGATCAGAGATAGAATCTAAATTTTTGAATAAAATCCTATTTTTTTCCCTCAAGTTTGCAATAGCATTTCCTTCCCGCGATGTTGCAACCATTTGAGGAACAAGATGAAATATCGACTCCAATTGTTGAGGAGCCAGCAAATGATAATATTCAGTTCAACGAATTTCTTGCTCGATATAGAGAAATCAAGAACAAAGATGCTTGTATTGCGCTTCGAAATGCATTATTGGAACATATGTGGGAAAAATATACTAATTTTGAGTATTGAGGCTAAAATATATGTATTTTTATAAGTGTTGTAGTCTTATAATATTTTCACTAATTGTAAGCGTTTGATGATTATTTAAAGTACTTTTATTATTCCAAGCACATTATATGTTATAAATTTTTTAATAGTACATAATTTTTTAATAGTATAGTTTTTTTGAAAGTATATAATTAAAAGTTATTAGTTTTGAATAATCATCATTTAAAAAAAATCATTAAGCATATTCATATTTCAATTATGAAATAAAATGGAATTTTTAAGAAAATATTCTTATTTGGTGTAAAATTTAGTGCTGAGCATTGAAGCTGTAAAAAAATTTAATGCTGAAATTGCACCTATTTGGTGCAGATTGTAGAGAATCTGCACCAAATAAGTGCTTCTGATTGGAGATGCCGTAAGAAGTTCAACTCGTTACATTGCTGTCGCTTTCAGCCGGGGAACAGCTGTTGACATTTATTAACTTGAGTAGCAGGTGTTTGATGTCCATACGTTGTGCTTTCAATATTTTCAAAAACAATATTTACAACTGCATTACTTAAGAGAGAGGTAGTTTCAAAGAACATACATACATTTTTTTCCCGTCACCGGTGATCAGAAAGAAATATTTCCGGCGCTGCACATTTATGGCGCAGTTCTTTTTAAGTACAATCCTCTGCTCACTATTTCACTCCGTCGCCATTCTGAGATCAACAGTTGGTGCAGTTGACGATCACACACTTTTTCCAAATCAAACGCTTCTTATTGGGCAGACTCTGGTTTCTCATAACCAAGTTTTTGAAATGGGTTTTTTCTCCCCTGGAAAATCTTCAAATAGATTCTTGGGAATATGGTACAAGACTACACCAGATGTTGTAGTTTGGGTTGCAAACAGAAACGATCCCATCACTGATTCACAAGTAGTAGTTTTCACGATTTCTAGAAATGGAAGTCTTGTTATAAGCAGAGATGGAAGCATTATATGGTCGGCAAATCCATCAACGGTGGCATCAAATCCATTTTTACAGCTCCTAGATACTGGAAACCTGGTTCTTGTAGACAACACGACGGAGGTGTACTTATGGCAGAGTTTTGACTATCCAACTGACACCATCTTACCTGGAATGAAATTCATAGATGACCCGGATTCGGGTGTGGAGAGATATTTGACGTCATGGAAAAATCCGGATGATCCTTCTCATGGTGATTTTGTACACAAAATTGAAAACCGGGGATTGCCTGATGTGGTGACTCTGAGAGGGGCAATGAAAAGATACCGACAGGGACAGTGGAATGGGATATATTTTGGCGGCGGTCCACGCTTTCCTAGTGCCAATTACAAACCAGAGTTGGTCTTCAAAGAAGACAGGTTGATATCTTTAGGAGAGCCCTACGAGGGGTCAGTTCTCATGAGAGCAACACTAGATACATCTGGTACAATCTTGCTCTATACCATGAATGACAGAAAAGACAAGTGGAATCTAGCATTAACATTTCCTCAAGATACATGCGACGAATATGGTATTTGTGGTCCTAATGGTATCTGTAGATCTAGGACTGACAACCCAGTTAGATGCCAGTGTCTGAAGGGATTTATCCCCAAGTTTCAAAAGCAATGGGACCTTCAAGATTGGTCGGGTGGCTGCACTAGAACTAAACCATTGAATTGCCAGAAAGGAGATGGATTTCTAGAGGTTAGAGGAGTGAAATATCCTGATATGTTGAGGTTTCAGCTAAACAGAACCATGAGCCTTGGTGAGTGCAAAGTTGAGTGCTTAAAAAACTGTAGCTGCACTGCATATGCCAATCCCTTCATAACTAATGAAGGCAGTGGCTGCTTGATGTGGTTCAGTCATCTCATTGATATCAGAGAACTCTCTGCAGCTGATAGTATGCAGAACATCTATATCCGCGTACCATTCTCTGAGCAAGGTAAGTAATTTCCTAATTGCCAATTCCATACAGATTTTAGATTATAGCATATCTCATACTATATGCAAGATCTAAAATTGAGATAGAGCACTTTACAAGCATGTAGTGCATCATAATTGCAAACAGTAGTTATGGATAAACATAGAAGCTGCTTTCACGACATGACAATATGACATGCGCAAAAACTAACAATATGTAACATAAAGTACATGATGTGCTGTTAATTCGAACAAGATCGAGTGAAAACAATTGGATGTGAATGTAGGAGTAGATTTTAGCCATGTGGTAGAGACAGTTTCATTTATCTCCCATGAATTTAGAGCTCTTTAGTTACATATTCTGTCATCTGGTGTCTGTTCCCTTTATTCCTACAAATGGAAGTCTGGACCTAATTACATTGGCTGGTGACTTCGCGTGTAGATTTTAGCACGGGTTCAGAAGAGGAGGAGAAGAAAAGGCCTATGAAGTTAATACTGATATCAGTTGCTTCCGGTGTTCTCGTCTCAGCCTTTATCAATGGAGGTGTACTTTTTATGGCAAGGCGAAAGAGGCAAGGTAACAAATGAACTTCTGCAGTGGACTGCTCTAAAATTGATAGTTTATTCATGTTCAAAGCAGAATCTCAAGCTAATACCAAGCCTTCATTCTTTTTCTTTATGCTTCAAAAAAGTGAAAATACATGCTGAGGATCTAGAATTACCTGTGATGAAGATGGCAACTATTGTGCAAGCAACAAATAATTTCTCGAGGGAAAACATGATTGGGGTTGGAGGTTTCGGTCCTGTTTACAAGGTAACATACTAGATCAGAAAGAGTACTTTAGTTGAATAAAAACAATACTTTGACATCCTCACTCGCATACTAAAATGCACAAGCAGGGGAACATGCCATTATTAGAAGAAATAGCGGTCAAAAGATTGTCAAAAACTTCACGACAGGGTCTTGAAGAATTCAAAAATGAAGTTATGGTGATTGCCAAGCTTCAACATAGAAACCTGGTCAGACTTTTGGGATGTTGCATGGAAGAAGAGGAAAGGATACTAATCTATGAATACCTACAGAATAAAAGCCTCGATTATTTTGTTTTTGGTAAACTCTACTAATGTATCCTACATATTTTTTATTTTGCTTGTGAAATCACTTAACTTCATCCTGCCAAATTTCAAAGAGATCAAAGCATCTACCGCTACATTCACATGGTTTTCAATCATTTGCAGAAGACAATAGAAGAACACTTTTGACATGGCCAAAGCGCTATGACATCATCATGGGAATTGCAAGGGGACTGCTATATCTCCATCACGATTCAAGATTAAAGATTATTCATAGGGATCTCAAAACAAGCAATATCTTACTAGACGGAAATTTAAATCCGAAAATTTCAGATTTCGGCTTAGCAAGAATTTTTGAAGAGGATCAATCTCTTGCTAGAACAAAAAGAGTTGTTGGGACTTAGTAAGTTCTCTTAATATCATCACATCACTTTGTTATTTTCTATGTCAACCTTATGATCAATAATTTTTTATTTTTTTGCAGTGGTTATATGGCTCCAGAATATGCTATTGATGGGAAATTCTCAGAAAAATCAGACATCTTTAGTCTAGGAGTGGTATTGCTAGAGATAATCAGTGGAAAAAAGAACAGAGGATTTGAACACTGCGACCACGATCTTAACCTCTTAGGCCATGTATACAATTACTTTGATGCTCTTTTATTCAAAAAAGTGTTGCCAAATACAAGAAAAATTGACAAACTTACCTGGTTGTGATTGTGGCAGGCATGGTTGCAGTGGCAAGAAAACCAGATCATGGAATTGATGGATGAATGCTTGAGTGATACATTTATGGAGTCTGAAGTGAAGAGATGCACGCAAGTGGGGTTATTATGCGTTCAAAAATTTGCAGAAGATAGGCCAACCATGTCATCAGTGGTTTCAATGTTAGGAACCCATGGAGCTATTTTGCCCGAACCCAAAGAGCCAGGATATTTTATCGAAAGAAGTTCCAGCTATAAAAGAAGTTGTACATCGCCAAGCAAGTCAGAGAATGGAACAATCACCATTACTGACTTGGAAGCCAGATGAGGAGACTTCAACATTCTGCAATTGCATATTTGTATCAACTCTAATACATTGTTAGAGAAGAAAATGTTTGTGACAATTTATGTCCATTAATTTAACAAGTACAGCATGGGGGATTTTTGTTTGAAAAATGGGCATATAAATTAATTGCAATCTCACATTGATCTAATTATATTAATGGAAAACCCGACCCAGTGGGATTTTTTTATGTAAAATGGATTATCATCTCAATAAAATCAGAAAGGATTCTTGATACATTTTCCCAGGACAACCCATTCGAGCAACAAACACACGAGCTCAATACTGATTCTAAAAGCACTAGCATGCTTAAATACTCTAGGCCTCAAAGTGGGCAAAACTGACAGTTCTATGGATCAATGCAGCCAGCTCTATACAACACAATCACCCATCCAGATATCCTAAACATATATAGTTAAAAATCCCCAAGGTGCACAATCTCAAGCTGCATCTCCATATTCCTCAATTGTTTGCTTTATCTCATCTAGTTGTGCAAGGACATATTCCAGTTTTTTGCAACAAATCTCATTCGATATTCTTGGAACATAATCGCACTTCTCAAAAGGGCGATAATCGCATGCGCTCTTGATTTCATCTCGGAGCGTCATCTGAACATCCTTGACTGATTGCATGAACTCACTGCAATGGCTGTTCACAAGCTCCTTTCTAGGTCCACTAGGGTTTGCCATTTCCTCCATTACTCCGCCAGCTAACTCTAATACCCTCACTATTCTCTTTTCAACGTTTTGGAGCCGTTGCAGTGATGTAGTCTGGCTCTGTGGATCCATGGCAGCACAGATTGGGGGTTGCCCGTGGCTCTTTTCTCCACTCCTAAAGAGTAAGGGTGGTAAAATGAATACCCCTTCTTTTTTCCCGACCCAGTAACTAAAAAATTTCAGTGATACTTCATACATATGAAGTGTCAAGTTTCCGCCTTTCCGGAGAAAAGGAAATTTTGAAATCGAAGGCGGGGGGTTAAGTTGCCCGTACCTTGGAGGCCTAATTCCGGCCAGATGCCAACCGGAATCCGACAACTGACGGGAGGGTAAACGACGGGCTTGAGGCGGCAACAGCGACTGGAGCAACCAGAGTGGAGACGGCGGACGGAGACTACTGATGAAAATGACGGCTGAAGTGTGGGATTTGCGAGACTGGTATAAACTGAATGATGGTTCCAGGAATTGAGGAGTAATTAAAGACTGAATTCGAATTTCAGGGTAAGGTCGAACTGTAGGCTTCTGATTTCTGAATTGGGTTCCCCCAAATTGAACTTTTCATAATTGTGATTGAATCCTTGGAAAAAGGTGCAAATGCGCTTACAGTTTCCATCCAGGTGCAAATTTGAAATACTACCCTGAACTTTATTTTAGAGCAATTAAGTCCATATTTAATTGACTAAAAAATAGGGCATTTAAAACCAATGTTTTGACGGTCCGGTCCGGTTATATATATATAGCGGTTCATATTTTGACCCGGTGTGAACCGGTCAAACTCGGTAAAAAACCGGTCAAATCCGGTAAAAATCGGTCCACTTTTTTTTTTTTTGTTAAGTTATGGCTAAATTTAATTTAATTCTTTCAAATGTGACCTTCAGGATTCGAACCTAGGATTTTCAAAAATTAAATGCCTTTATACAATGTACTCAGCCAATTGGGCCAACACACCTTATTATTATTAGATGAATATTAATAATATATATATGCACTAATTGAAAATACAAATTTACATTTTAATTGAAATCAATGTTTAACATGTAATTAAAATAATTAGAGAGAAGAACTAAAATCTAAAATAGTGCTTGTGAAATAATGATTAGCAATATTTTTAATTATTATTGTGTAGTATTCTTTGTAATTAATATTTAATTATTTGACATTTAATTATATATATTCTCAAAATTTAGAATTTGATGTTCAATATTTATTTTTATAAAAATATTATACTTTTGACTACTTAACTTATGGAATAACTATCGATAAATTAAATACTTTATTTTTTGCATTGATATAAACTTGATGTATGTTTTAAACTTATTTATATAATATATTTATCATGATAGTAGATATTTATAATTTTATTATGTTTTATTGTATATATATACATATAAATATCATATACCGGGTTATCCGGTTTTTTTGAACCGGTTGAACCAGTGACCCAGTAACCCACTAAATTGACCGATTCGATGTCCGGTCCGGTTTTAAAAACATTGATTTAAACCCTCCTCCAAGCAGACCTTCTAACTCCGTCTACTATATCTATTTGAATTTTATTTATTTTAATTATTATTCCTGTAAAAAAAACTATGATGATAAAAAAACTTCTCATACATTATATTAAGTATCAAACAAAATTCTTTATGGTTATGTTGTATTTAATTTCTCAGAGCAATATTCTAGTAAAAAGTGAAGAAAATAGATTAAAATTATAATATTTATACTTTATAGTTAAGTGTATTTCTAAATATTCCACATATTTTTCATACAAGACTATATTCGAACATTTTCAAAAATATAAGGCATGTTTGAAAATATATTTTTAAACATACATGATCATTAGCTTAGGAAAAAAATTAGTTGAACGTATTTTCGAGATTTATAATTCAATAGTTTCTAGATCCAAAATTAAACAAAAAAACATCAATATTTACAAATTTAAATCACATTTTTATTACAAATTCAAAATATATATGACAACTATTAACTTATTCTAGCATTTCTGCTTTCCTCTTTTCAAATTTGAAAAACTAAATTGTGACACTCTTTTTATGTCTCAAACATGAACACTTCTCGCTCAAACGTGAAAATTTCTCTCTTTGATTTTATATATTTTTAAATCGGTTAAAACTTCTTTTTTAATTGACTATAAAATTGAATCCGAACATTGTCCCGTCTTACGAATTCTGACCTGTAAGATGGTCTTATACAAGCTTTTGTCATTTATGAAAATAATAAATTTTAGAGGTGTTAGAGATACATTCTTTTTTTTCATATTTTATAAGGCTCGTATATATATTCATATCTCATTCATATTATTAATCAATTTGAAATATTCATGTATCATAAACACTAAAAACTTGTATGTTTATAATCTAAATTAAATTGATATCGATAAATATATTAATACTTAGATATATTAATGTTCACCTCATTAATTCATTGATTAGTATATATTGATTGTCACTATTGTCATTATGGTGTCAGAGATACTAAAAGAATATATATTTTTATTTACATAATATGTATATATACCATACTATCTTAATGTTACTTGTAAGCATAAATTTTCATTAGTTCATGTAGTTAAAATATTAACATCTATACAGTTACAGTTATATAAAATAATATGTGTGTGTGTGTGTAGTTTTACACTAATATTAATTATTGAAAATAATAAAGCTTAAAAATATATTTATTTTTTAATATCTAAGACTTATATATTCACATTATAAAATGTATTATATTTATTGTTATTTTTTCCCTTTTAACTAATCTGGTGATTGTCCTAATAAAATCGAATGGTGAATAAATTATTTAATTGAATTGAACTTGTCTGGATGAATCTATGAAATTGATGATTTAGATTATTTGTTCTTCTATTATATCAACTTCTAATTTTTCCCGTTTATCTTTATTTGTATTTATTTAATTATTTATCTTTAGTAGATATAAAACAAAACTTTTGAATGCGCTACCTATCTAAAACTTAGAATATTGACGTTGCAGTACTCACATTGTGATTAAGTTTTTAGTCTATGTGGAATATGATCTTGCTCAACATTGTAATACAGATACTTTGTATACTTGTGGAAAGCAAATGGCAAGTTGAATAATTATAATGTAATAGAATAAATATTTGGTTGAGAAGTGCAAGAAATTATATTTAAAAATAATTTGTTGTATTTGCCCAAATTTAGTAGCTAAAGTCTACATTTTTATTTATAACATATGTATGTGCTATTATAAAAGTACTATTTGTTGGGGTTTTTCGAATTAAACCACCGCAAAATCTATTTGGTTGTTCATTAATCCGTATTCATGCAAATCATAATTTTATGTTTGAGGCATGTTTATCACAGTCTAATCAAAAATCATGCAAAACAGATTCGAATTTAACAAAACGGAAATATAGAAAACGAATCTACTTACAATTTGACAGACGGTCTGAGGACAAGATTACAGATCTAATCTTGCTGTTGAATGAGCACTGTGATTGGCGCCACCTATACCTCAAAATTCGACCAACACAGATTCTACTCCAAGATCTTCTATTGTATTCCCGGACTGTATCTAGATTCAAAATGGACTGAAATCTACTAGATAGAATTGTGAATATTGTGGATAACTTTGAGAGACAAAGAGGGGCTGAATAATATGCTTAAAATTTTCGATCCCCTTCCCTATATTTATATAGGGAGGACGAAAATTACAGCTCCAGACTTACTGGGCTTGGACCTCTATCTCAAGTTCTATATGCAGTCCACTATCAGTCAATTTTGGGCTACAACAGAGATCTAGAAGAATATTAAATTGACCCACTAATTTATTTAATGTCCAATATCCAATAAACCTAGGATATAATTAAATAAATTAAGTTTTACTTTTATTCCACTAAAGAAGTAAAACTGACATACCAATTTAATACATATTTACGAATATGCTTTCTCCTTTAGTCCAACCATTCCCTGTATTTAAGATATAATGTTCATTAATTAATTATGTAAGCCTCTTACAGCTATAATTAATTAATATCTAAAACCTTGAGTAGTACCACACAAGCTTTATCATGTAAGGAATAAATTTCACCTGCAGGGTTTCAACATGAACTTGTGTTTCCTCAAGAGAACATCATCAACCTGGCGCACCACGACACGGTGCTCATGCATACTGCTCGAGACATCATGTATACATTGTTATTACCCAAGATATCGAATTCGATCTACGAAAAGATCTTACACATTGATAAATTAAAGTAATAAACAACGCACACATATGCTCGCCAATATCACATGAGTTCAGAACCCGAACTCTATGGATCTTTATTCTCTCAATAACTGGGTCAGAGACAGAGAATAGTATCCTATCGTGATCCTCCTCAATACACTAATAAGTGTACTAGAACAATCAGTTAGTCAAGATAAACTAACTTGTCAGATTATTCTACGGTGTACCGATGGTATGTTCAGGACCATCTAAGCCGTGAGCTCTTTTAATACATTACAAGGTTCTAATGATATGATCTTACCGTGTGACTCCCCACACCATATCATCTACAATGTAAGTATATGGAATATTGCATAGAATAGTTATAGAAGATAATCTAAATGCAAACAGTGACTGCAATAACTTAGATAATCAAATTACTTTATGCACCCTTATGTAAATACATTAAATGAGTTAAATATTATTGTTTGAATGCATTAAATGAGGGCAAATATGAGAAAAATGTGAAATTTTTACCTCAATTGTGTAGAATGACAATGTTTGTGAATCAAAATAAAAGTGCTAGAATGACAAATGGGAGGAGTACTACATAAGAGTGAAACTTACTCAGATTGCACCATTGAATGGTAGTTGTATGCAGTGGCGGATCCATGTTAGGACAACATTTTTATTTTATTTTTATATAGGGTTTTATGTAGTTTAATTATTTTGTATATAAGATTATTTCATATTAATTAAATTAGTATATTTACTAGTTAAAAATTTCATTTTTAAATCTAGGTTATTTATTGATATAGATCATATATTTATTAAGTTGTTGCCAAATTTCAATTAGTAGTGAATTGTGATTGAATTTCTTATTTGTTTTGATTTTTAACTTGAAATTATTAATCTATGTTATTCACGTATATACAGTGAAGTTATCTTTTTTATTATTTTGTCATGGTTAAAAACACCAAATTATGTTTTGTACATCAAATAATTTGTACGAGCGCATCGAGTTTATTCTTCCAAAATTTATTGATAGACATAATTAATTTAATTTTGATTAATGAATAAATTTAGAAAATATCATTTCAAAATTATTTTATTCTAGTTATTCTTTTCAATTATTTATTTAAATATACGTACAACAACAATCTTTTCTATTAATTTGAGGGAAATGGAAAAAAGTCGAGCTAAAATGATATTATTTTTCAAAAAAATAAGAAAATTTGAAAACGTTATCATTTGACTAATACAATTATAAAAAAATAGTGAATGCATAAATATTAGCAATCGTGGTAGTCTTCACCATTCTTTCCTAGCCATAGGAGCAAGGTAAAGCGCCATCGCTCCAAAAATAAATAAATAAATAACAATTTTTTAAAAATGATTTCTCAAAATGTCTTTAGTGAGACAAGTTTTTCAACGTGCGGCATAAGTTGTCACCAGAATTTGACTAATTCAACTTTTCATTGCTTGTTCATTTTAATATTCTTGTACCGGAGGTCATAGTAAGAATTTCAACTCGTTACGTTGTCGCCGGGAAAAAGGAAAGTCAATATGGAAAAAAAAAATACAAAAGGGAAAGGAAAATGAGAAAGAATTAATCAATTAAACTGTCAACTTGAGTGGTCTTCGGTGGAAGGTGTTTAATGTAAAAAACAGAAATTACGAACACATGTAATCGGATTTGAACATGGCGCAGTTATTTTCCACTACAATCCTCTGTTTACTGCTTCACTCCATCGCATATCTGAGATCAACAGTTGGAGCAGTTGGCGATCACACACTTTTTCCAAACAAAACGCTTCCTATTGGGCAGACTCTGGTTTCTCAAAACCAAGTATTTGAATTGGGTTTTTTCTCGCCTGGAAAATCTTTAAATAGATTCTTGGGAATATGGTTCAAGAGCACACCAGATGTTGTAGTTTGGGTTGCAAACAGAAACAATCCCATCACTGATTCTGAAGGAGTCGTTTTCGCCATTTGTAGAAATGGAAGTCTTGTTATAAGCAGAGGTGAAAGCATCATCTGGTGGGTGAATTCATCAGTTGCAGCATCAAATCCAGTTTTACAGCTCCTGGAAACCGGAAACCTGGTTGTTGTGGAGGAGACGAAGGAAGGGTACTTATGGCAGAGTTTTGACTACCCAACTGATACCTTGCTGCCGGGGATGAAATACGTAGATGACACGGATTCGGGTGTGGAGAGATATTTGACATCATGGAGAAATACTGATGATCCTTCTCCTGGAGATTTTGTTCACAAAATTGAAAACCGGGGCTTGGCTAGCGTGGTGATTGTGAGAGGGACAACAAAAATATTCCGAAATGGACCGTGGAATGGGATATATTTTGGCGGTGGTCCAGACTTTCGCAGTGCCAATTACAAAACAGAGTTGGTTTTCAAACAAAACAGGTTGATATCTTTAGGAGAGCGCTACGACGACGGCTCAGTTCTCATGAGAGCAACATTAGATACATCTGGTTCAATCTTGCTCCATACCATGAATGACAGGAAGGACAAGTGGAATCTTGCTTTAACATTTCCTCAAGATATGTGCGACAAATATGCTATTTGTGGTCCTAATGGTCTCTGCAGATCTAGGACTGACAGCCCAGTTAGATGCCAGTGTCTCAAGGGATTTGCCCCTAACTTCCAAAAGCAGTGGGACCTTCAAGATTGGTCCGGTGGCTGCACTAGAACTAAACCGTTGAGTCGCCATGGTGGAGATGGATTTCTTGAGGTTAGAGGGGTGAAGTATCCTGATATGTTGAGGTTTCAGTTAAATACTACCATGAGCCTCGGTGAGTGCAAAGCTGAGTGCATCAGAAACTGTAGCTGCACTGCATATGCTAATCCCTTCATCACTAATGGAGGCAGTGGCTGCTTGATGTGGTTCGGTGATCTCGTTGATACCAGAGAACTCTCTGCAGCAGATAGGATGGAGAACATTTATATCCGCGTACCTGTTTCTGAACTAGGTACGCCCACCAATTCCATACAAAATTTAGATTAGCATAACTCAGACTAAACGCAAGATGTAGACTTGAGGTGTTAAACGTATCTATAATGCATCCTAGTTGTTTGTGTACAAGTATCTGGTGTCTGTGTCCCCTTTACTCCCATAGATTGAAGCCTGGACCTAATTAGATTGGTTGGTAACTTTGCCTGTAGATTTAAGCACGGGTTCAGATGAGGAGGAGGAGGAGAAGAAAAGGCCAATGAAGTTAATACTGATATCAATTGCTTCTGGTGTTCTCGTCTCAGCCTTTATCAATGGAGGTATACTTTTCATGGCAAGACGAAAGAGGCGAGGTAACAATTGAACTTCTGCAGTACTGCTCTGAAATTGATAGTTTATTCATGTCCAAAGCAGAAGCTCAAACTAATGCTGAGACCTTAATTCTTTTTTCGTTATGCTTCATAGCAGAAAATAGGTATGGTGATGATCTAGAATTACCTGTGATAAAGATGGCAACTATTGTGCAAGCAACAAATAATTTCTCCATGGAAAACATGATTGGAGTCGGAGGTTTTGGTCCTGTTTACAAGGTAACATACTAGAATATAAGAGTTGTTTAGTAGAACAAAATCAATACTTTGACATCCTTACTTGCACACAAACATGGATAAATAAGCAGGGGAACATGCCATTAGGACAAGAAATAGCGGTCAAAAGATTGTCGAGAAGTTCAACACAGGGTCTTGAAGAATTCAAAAATGAAATTATGGTGATTGCAAAACTTCAACATAGAAACCTCGTCAGACTTTTGGGATGTTGCATTGAAGAAGAGGAAAGGATGCTAATCTATGAATACTTACAGAATAAAAGCCTCGATCATTTTGTTTTTGGTACACTCAGATATATGCTTTATCTTTAGATTTTGCTTGTGAAGTCCCATGACTTCATCCTGCTAAATTTCAAAGAGACCAAAGCATCTTCTGTTAGTATTCACATGGTGTTCAATCATTTGCAGATGACAATAGAAGAACACTTTTGACATGGCCAAAGCGTTATGACATTATCATGGGAATTGCAAGGGGACTGCTATATCTCCATCATGATTCTAGATTAAAGATTATTCATAGGGATCTCAAAACAAGTAATATTTTACTAGACGGAAATTTGAATCCAAAAATTTCAGATTTCGGCTTAGCAAGAATTTTTGAAGAGGATCAATCACTTGCTAGAACAAAAAGAGTTGTTGGGACATTGTAAGTTTTCTACATATAATGAAATCACTTTGTTATTTTCTATGGCAACCTTATGATCAAACTTTTTTTTTCTTTTTTTTTGAAGCGGTTATATGTCTCCAGAATATGCAATTGATGGGAAATTCTCAGAGAAATCAGACATCTTTAGTCTTGGAGTGGTATTGCTAGAGATAATCAGTGGAGAAAAGAACAGAGGATTTGAACACTGCAATCACTATCTTAACCTCTTAGGCCATGTACACAAATATTTTCATTCTATTTTTGTTAATGATTTTCATGCCTAAAAGTGTTTGAAAAACCAAGAAACTTACCTGGTAGTGATTTTGGCAGGCATGGTTGCTGTGGAAAGAAAACAAGATTATGGAGTTGATGGATGAATGTTTGAATGATACATTTATGGAGTCTCAAGTGAAGAGATGCATGCAAGTGGGGTTATTATGTGTTCAGAAATTTGCAAAAGATAGGCCAACCATGCCATCAGTGGTTTCAATGTTAGGAACAGATGACGCAATTTTGCCTGAACCAAAGGAGCCTGGATTTTTTATAGAAAGAAATTCCAGCCCTAACAGAAGGTATACATCACCAAGTAAGTCAGAGGATGGAACAGTCACCATTACTGACTTGGAAGCCAGATGAGGAGACCTTAGCATTCTGCAATTGTATATTTGTATCAACTCTAATACAATGTTAGAGATGTGGCAGTTTATGTTCATCAATTTATCGAGTATGAGGGATTTTTTTTATTTTATTTTTTGTAAAAGGGACGTAAATGTATATAATTATATTAATGGAAAACCCGACCCAGTGGGACTTTAGTTCGGAGAACTCCTCAATTTTTTTAGAGAAGTATACCAATTATAAAGATATAAAATGATTTCCAAACAATGATCGTTTTTTTTTTTCAAAAAATGTTGGGAATACCTTAACTTTTTAAAATGGTTGCCAAAGAAAATGGAGGAACGTAACATATAAGCTCAACCAAACACCAACTCCAATCTTTGTTTTGATTTCCCATATTTTGTTGAAATTGATTCACATATTGATAGTGAACTAACTCACCAACAGATGTAGAAGTCTCATGCACACATACAAGGATAGACATCAGTTGATCTGCCCAACCAGATAAGAAATGTGCCGAGATGATTGGGACAGATACAAGCCAACAAGATGGAATACAAAAGCATTGATTTTTAATTCATCGAGCCTCTAGCAGAGTAATGGTCATCGCATTTGAACTTGCTTTGTCTGAGCTCACTGAAGTTTCAGTTCTCAGCAAATCTCTTCCTGTGAAAAAACCTGGTTGTTTAGCTTCAGGCAGGACACTTCCATTGCTTAGCATCAGTACAACCGATGACATGCTCGGCCTATCTTCTGGATGTTCTTGAACGCATAGAAGACCAACATGGATTGATTGCACTACTTCTGTCAAACAGCACGAGTTTCTGAGACAAGAATCAATCAATTCCAGTGATCTTTCTTCTTTGTATAGCATCCATGCCTGTCAAATTAATTAGCTCATATGATGATGTAAGTATAACGTTGGTGCCAAATAAAAGTTCGAAGCTCTACGCATGTAATACTTACATGTCCTAGAAGGTTGAGGCGGTGATCTCTATGAGTGAATCCTCTGTTTCTCTTGCCACTGATTATCTCAAGCAGTAGAGCACCAAAGCTAAAGACATCAGATTTCACTAAGAATAGACCATCTACAGCATATTCTGGTGACATGTAGCCACTGCAAGAAAAAAGTACAAGAAGATAAAATCGGAACAATATTGAAGATCATGTAATGTGTCATGATACAAGTAAGCATACATACTATGTTCCCACTACTCGGCTTGTGTTCGCTTCAGTTTCATTCCCACCAAAAGTTCTAGCAAGACCAAAGTCTGATATCTTCGGATTCATATCAGAATCTAGTAATACATTGCTGGCTTTCAGGTCTCTGTGGATAACCCGGAGACGGGAATCTTGATGAAGATACATAAGACCCCGAGCAATGCCGTTAACAATGCTGAAGCGCCTGGGCCAATTTAGTAATTTACTTTTCACAGGATCTGCCAAATTAGTAAGGGCATATTGACTCTCTTTCTTCATAAGATTGTAGTCAATGTTCTTAAAGAAGACAATATAAGGAAATAATGCATATTGATATTAAGAAGAATATTCAAAGTTCCTCATGTATTTTGAAGGTGTGTTCATCGTGAATAACTATATCATGTAGCTATTAATGCGCAGGTTTGCTAAACAGAAAGCCTTACCGAACAATATTAAGTCGAGACTTTTGTATTCATAGACCAGCATTCTTTCTGCTCCTTGTATGCAGCATCCTATAAGCTTCACTAGATTTCGATGCTGAAGTTTTGCAATGCAGATTACTTCATTCTTGAACTCATCTACTCCTTGAAGGGAAGTTTTCGATAGACGTTTGACAGCTATTTCCTGTCCCTCATCTAGCAGGCCCTAGTACCAAAACATAATTTTGTAACAGGTATTTTTCTTACTGAAATTAACTGGGATGACTCTACGTTTTGCAAAATTAAATTATTTTGTTATCTTCAAATACCGCACAACTGAATAAGAATTAGCATATTTCAATCTGTGCAGAAAATTAATCTTTGATCCTATTTTTAGCTAAGTCTATATTGGCCTATTTCTTCCATTGTATCTTATGTGTTTTTTTTTCCACAGTGATCATACTTATATCGTGGCCTTCTTCTTCCATGCTTGTTTCATAACCATATTGATGGTATTCGATTTGTGTTGGAAGTTAATTAATTTCCTCTGG
This sequence comes from Perilla frutescens, assembly GCA_026008535.1. Lineage (NCBI taxonomy): Eukaryota > Viridiplantae > Streptophyta > Magnoliopsida > Lamiales > Lamiaceae > Perilla > Perilla frutescens. The sequence continues at coordinate 10,392,075 of BRKX01000019.1, forward strand.
ATATATATTATTCTCATAGCACTAGCAGACAGAAATCTGATGTTGGATTTAATTTAGGTGTCAATGCAAGCTCGTATGCATTACTTAAAATTGCAAATACTGATATGGCGGTTACCTTATAAACAGGTCCAAATCCACCTTCTCCAAGCTTATTTGTGATTGAAAAATTATCAGTAGCTCTAGTTATTGTGGATAAGTCAAACTGTTGTAACTCTAAGTCCTTGTGACTTTCATCAGGATGATAGTCGAGTCTCAGATTACCTGCGACATGCATATTGAGGAGTATGTAGTGTTGTAAAAGCTAGATCATCCATTTACATTATATGCACAAGCATGGTATTTATAATTTATATTAGACTACTTGTCATGCAAAATAAACCATCTCTTAATCTCTTAATTACCTGTTTCTCGCAGATGATGATCCCGTTTCTTATATTTCTGAAAATACAGCAACAGGCTGAAGCATAACAGAAGTATACCAACCATCAGGGACAACGTCAGAATAAGTTTTTCTCGTTTCTTTCTTTTTGAGCCTCTGGATTTCTGGTCTCCAGTTTCCATCTCTACTTCCATAGAAAATGAATAGCAAGTAAAATAAAGGTTAATATGCAAATTCAGAAAAAGACATGAAACTTCACTACGATGCACCAAGCTCTATTTGAAAACTGATGCACCTGACAATTAATCTTAGAAAAGCATACTGCACCAGTCTTATCTTATCATGAGCTAGTTCATGCATTCTAATTGTAATAACTTTTTAAAAAAAAAAAAAAAAATTGGATTCTGACCTAACTCGGAAGAAGCCAGCCTAATATAGATATCCTGGCCAGGGGATATGTCTCTGATGTCTACAAGGTCACCAAACCAAAGAAGGCATCCATCTCCACCTCTGCTTATGTCTAGACTTGCATAGGCTGTACAAGAGCAATTTTTTGAGCAGACTATCTTGCATTCTTCAAGTGTCATAGTATTGTTGAACCAGGAATGCTGAGTATCTGGTAGTTTAATGGAAGAGTATTTCTTGAATGCATCTCCCTTTTGGCAATCGGAGGGTGTGTTTCTAGTGCATCCATTCGACCAATCTCCGATATCCCACCCTTGTGGATCTTTTGGTTTGAATTTGTTCAAGCATCCACAAACCGGGGAATTTCCATTATTACAACTACCATATGGGCCGCACGAGTTATAGATATCGCAATTATCTATTGGTATAGTAAGATAAATGATCCAATCTTGAGTTCGATCAACCCAAATCCACCTTTGTCCAATACCACTCTCACTTAGTGTGAATCTTGTAGGTACTGACTCATTGAGCTGCTCAAAGTGATAGTAAACCTCATTCTTTGTCATAGTGACTCCAAAAGTGAAAATGTTGTTCTGCCGCAGGTTTGGGTTCCCACTAAAGCCGAGACCGTTCCAGGGCCCAGTTCTAAACTGCACAGCTGCACCCTTCTTTATTATGTTTTGTGGATAGCCAGTAGGATCACAATGATATGAGAATTCTCCTGTTGCTGGATCACCTTTGTTCTTGGCTGATGTTATATAGACTTCTAGGCCAGTCACGAAGTTGATACCGAGCTTCATCCCTGGTAAAAAAGTATCAGATGGATAGTCGAAACTCTGCCAGAGGAAATTCTCCGGGTTATCATCATCAGCTGCATCTCTCACTACTAGATTCCCAGAGTCAAGTAATTGTGCTAATGGAGTCTGCACACTCCTTGATGTATTAGTAGACCAAATGATAGTACCATTAGTAGTAGAATTGAGTAGAACTAGAAGTCCTGGCTCAATGACTTTCAGCATACCTGATGTGTCTATGAGTGGATTGTTTCTGTTGGCAACCCATACCACAGTCTTTACTCTTATTTTCTTGTACCATATCCCCACGTACCGATTCTTAGAGTTCTGTGGGCTGTAGAACCCCAACTCAAAGATTCCATCAGCTGAAATCAGAGTATTACCATTATCTTTAAATATATGAGAAGTATTTATGTTGTCTATTGCTTGGGACATAATTTCCCGAATGGAGAAAAAGAAGGCTGTACTTGTAATAAGAGATAAGAAGATATAGTATTTATTACATATGGCATTCATGGTTCTGGTTTATTCAATTCGTGCAGGAGCACATAAGAGGCAGAGCCTATATCAGTATAGAGCGCGCACTACTTAATTATAACTATATGTCAACATTATTTTAGAATGTGAAATTGATTTATAACAATAGTTTCTTAACTTGGTGTATGGTTCAGACTTCAACATTTGTGATTGCCATTCAAATGCTATCTACACTCAAAATGATTGTGATTTCATTTCAATTTTAAGTTTATCCATTGAGCTTCACATTTTCAAAAGTTTTTTAACTTCTAAATCATTTTTTTTAATGATTGAGACGGATTGGGAATTAAAGGATTTCAATAATGTAGTTTGGCATGCATGCATATTGACCTAAAATAGTTTATTAGTCCTTATATATGTCGAATATGGTTGATTAATTTCTGTGATGTTTTGAAAATAGAAAGGGCATAAATCACCGAAGAAGGTCAGATCCGACATTCAATTGATTCTTATCTAGTTCCCACTTCCCACCAAACCAACCCAAGCATCTAACTATTGTTGCTCCACATTACTGAAAGTATATATATATATATATATATATATATATATATATATGAATCCGGTTCTGATGAATATATAGAAAGATTTTGGCTAATTAAATATATACCACCTTATATCCCAAACTATCTCATTTTTTTTGGAAAATATCTCACACTACACGCGTTTATATTAAAAATATCTGAACTGTAAACTTTTTTCAAAACTAATTAAGTTAACTAACATCTGAAAAAGACACATGTTGACTAGGCACATCAGAGTTGGGGAATAAACGCGCGCGCGCCAAAAAAAAAGAGGCACAGAAGTAGGGTAGACAACGGTGACGTCGACGACCTTAGCTTGACCTGAACTTATTGGGGGTGGTGGTGGGAGGATCAAGAAGATGAAGAGGCAAAAACGACCTACTTAGTCAACTTTCCTACCTTCTATTTAAGAAAAAAATAAACATTTCCACAGTTAAAAAAGATAAAATCCTCTGATCCACATTCTATGTATCAATATCATATTTAGGACAAATTTTATGTGCACTAAGTGAGCATTAGACTGTCAACACGCGTTGATCAAAAAATCTGTCAAAATCAACATTAATCATAACACTAAAAAGTATCATTCAAAAGTCTAAAAATATTACTCGTCTTCTTAAAAAGAGCATCGGGTAGAAAAAAAAAAGAATAAAACTGTCAAAATCAGTATGAATTGTAACACTGATGATGTTTTTGGTCAACGCGTTGACCGTCTGATGTACATCTTATTTACATGAAAATTTGCGTTATATTTAATATTTTAAAAATATTTATTACAAAAATAAATTTATTATAGTATAACCAATCATAATAAACATTTATTGCTAAAACTTAAAATTTTAAAAAATATATACCCTAATTTTGGAATAATCAACCCTATTAATCAATTATATCAATTAAAAAACAAAAAAATTAATTAAAAAAATATAAATCATAATTGGGTGGAATGAACCTTAAATAATAATTATTAAATAAATAAAAACATTGAAGTAAAAAATAAATGAAAATCTAATAAAAATGAAAATGGTACACAAAGTGAGATAGAGAATTTCATTGGGTAAAAAAATGGGCAAACAAACTTCAATTTTATCTCAAACAGGACACATATACCCTTTACAAATGTCTCTCAATTAGTTAAATAGTAGCAAATAATAATATTTTTCTATTTTTAATTTTTTTTTTAAAATTTATATTTCTTCCTTTCGTACTAAATGACAATATGTATCCCTTTTTTTAAATACTAGCTAAGAAAACGTGCGTTGCACGTATTGTTAAGGTTTATATCGTACTAAAAGTGAATGTATTGTTAAGATTTATAGGTCCTGCAATTAATCATTTTTTGGCATGTAATTTTCATATGGAACAAACCAATTATTTGTATTTTTGTGAAAGAATTAAAAACAAAACTTACACACATTCAAACAAATCAAGTATCATATAATTATCTTATTTTAGAATCACATTCAAACAAATCAAGTATCATATAGTTATCTTATTTTAGAATTTCATATAAGATACATAATCTAAATTGATATGCATACATAAATATTTACATTATTATATTTTATTGATATTAATTAGATTAAAATATTGTGATGATTTGTCTATTTAAAAATGGTTAGTTGCTTTAAAATACACGAATTTTAGGGGTGTTTTGATTTTTCACACATTCTAAAAAATTTAGTTTTAATAATGTGAACTCCACACATGTTTGATTTTTATTTTCACACAATTTTTGAATTCCGATCAATTTTAATCTATTATTGATAGTGACTAAGAATTCTGTTTGAAGAATTAGGAACCGCAAATGGATTATGATTCACATTAATCAGTGATCAATAAAAGGTGAAGAGAATCCTTCCATACTCCAATTTATATTTTACATGATAGGTCTAATTAATATTTTACATTAAATTTGCATGAACTTTTGCTTGAACACAAATCCTTCCATCTTTTGACAGTTACATGAAATTAAATTGATCGTAATTTAAAAATCATTTGTAAAATCAATTAGGTGTGAAGTTCATGTTATTAAAACTATATTTTTTAAAGTATGTGAAAAATAAAAACATCCTAAAATTCGTGTATTTTAAGGTAACTAACCCATTTGAAAAAATATAAAAGATGGTGTTTTTTCTAGCCCTCATTATTGGGTTGAGTCTCTAATGTTTGTGGATGGTTTTCTTGACAGTATATATAATTGTTCTTCTTAATGTTATTCTTCATTTTAGGTTTTAAAAAACAATTAATATATATAAATCTCAACATGTTTGACAAATTCATATAAAGTGCTTAAATTTCATAGTATTTCAAAATCATTCAAATAAATATATATATCAATACTAATATAATAATAAGCATACAAGAATATAATGTATTTATGAGATTTGAAAAATCATACCATTGATGAATAAAATAATAATTATGTGAAAGTAAATGTTCTATATTGTCCTCTTCATACTATTTTTTTTTTGGTGTTAGATCTTGGTGAGTGGTAAAGTTTTACATTTCTTCTTTATGGTCTCAGAGTTAAATTTGTCCAACATTCGATCATCGCTGTTTGGAATTTCAATGCATTCATGGATCTTTTTTGTTTCTTTCATTGCTCTTCAATAGCCTTCAATTCTCTAATTGAATTTTATTTTTCACCCACTTTAGTTTTCTTAATCTTTTTGGTTAAATTATTTTTTTCCTTTTCTTTGATTTAATGAACTTAGGGTTTTCAGTTGCGGCCCTTTTTATTTTTTTGGATAACACTGGTTAAATATTCATATTTCCTCTTTCATCATTTCTTGCATTTCTGAGATTTATCATGAAGAAATAATATTAATGCATGTAACTAGGTAATCCTTTGTACTACAGAGAATCATTTTCGCAAATAAACTTGTTAAAATTGTATACCGCTGAAAATACCATTATTATTTTAAAATAGTAATTTTGAGAAAGAATGATCCAATTCATATAATATTAAAATTACCTCACAATTCCATTTTTTTCTAAATTGATAAGTAAATGGGCTTCTAAATGTAGTATTTCATCACTTATCCTTTTAGGGTCACTGTTTGTCACATGAGTTAGAATATCATATTTTGTTTTTGAAAAGAAGCATATAAAATATATGTTCATATACCAATCACTCGCTAATGAGTACCATGTCTTCAGAATTTTAACCATCTCATGCCATCATTTTCTACTTATTGTAAAATGTAAACCATAAAGATAAAATGCAAAAATGATCAAACACATATGTAGCTAAGGGCTGCATATAGTTATACATGGAATTCAGAATTCCATGTTATGATATACAACGATCCATGAGATTTTATTTTCTTATTATTATATGTTAAGACACGTTAAATGTGGCCAAAAATGAAATGGGAAGAAAATTTGTGTTTCTTAATATATGTTCGTTATTCCTCTCTACCCATATAGTTGTAACTTGATATGCATGTGGAGAAGTATACACTCATAGATCTAAGTTCACATCTTTTGAGCTATAAAGTTTAACATATTCCGTAAAGGATATTCCTCTTCAAGAATTGAATTTTTTTTAACATGCAGGATTAACCTCTAAATTTGTTATAAGTTAATCTGATATATTTTGAATTTTCAATATGTTCATTATGTTCTCTACCTCAATCCTAGTTTCAAAAAACAAGTGCAAGTGAAAAAAAAAATCCCGTATCATTTGGTAAATGTGGCAGAAAAGACAAAATGGGTAGAAAATTTGTGTTTCTTAATATATGTTCATTATTCCCCTCAACTCATATAGCTGCAACTTGATATAAATGTCGAGAATCATACACTCATAGATCTAATTTCACATCCTTTGATATTTAGTTTAACATAATCTGTTAAAAGATAGCCCTTCAATCTCTGGATTTTATTTTTTTGGAATTAATATGCTGGATTAACCTCCAAAATTTTTATTCCTATTTTCACAACTATTTTTGATATATTTTGATTTTCAATATGTTCATTTTGTTCTCCAACTTAATCCCCATTTCAAAAATCCACCTCAATCCTCATTTCAAAAAGTACCAGTGAAAAAAATCAAAACTTATATCATTTAGGATCAATCGTGGAAGATTATGATTGATTAGTATGTGCATGCTTTAAAATAATATATATATTCCTTGTTTTACATATGTGAGCCTTTTATCTAATATTAGACCAAACTAAGTGGATGAGGATATGCAATTATACAAATGAATGTTTCTTCAAAAATCAATAGCCTCTTGTGATTCGTGATTTATGATGTATACAAATCATACAATTAATCTGAAGATGCAAGTATAATTTTACCATTGTCACAACAAAAAGTAGGATGTTCACCCAATGAACATAATCAAACATTTTTATTAATTCATGAAGCGTTGAACAATTTTAAAAATATGATTTATTAAATTATTCTATAATATTATAAATATATATTATGAATAAAATAATTATTTTAATATTAGGATAACCTAAAGATGGACCTGACATAGGTCATTATAAATACTTATGCCTTTCTAATACCTAATTTGTCATTATTCTATAATATTATAAATATGGTTTATTAAATTATTGGATCTGACATAGGTTATTATCAATACTCATGCCTTTTTAATACCCAATTCAATGGTCATGAAGTCGCCATGCCATAAATCATATTAAAATTAAACACATACAAATTTAGATAAATTATACTTTGATACCTATATTTTGGATTTTTAAAAAAAAATAACATACTTTTTCAAAATTATCAAATTAAAACAATACCGAATTTTTTAAAAAATTTGCAAATCTATCATTTTTTCCCAGCTATTCATTTGATTTATTAGTTTAGTTTTTATAAGGAGGAGACATTATTCTCAACTAAAAAATATTTTTCAACCTCTGATATTGGATTCGTAATGCGTTTTTTAATTTTTTATTAAGATTACTGAATTTGTCATGAAAGTTAATATATTAGAATATTTGTTAGAATTGATTTGATGAGCTTTTTATTCTTATATGTGGAATGTGGAGTTATCGAGTAAATTTTTATATTGTGCCAATATTTTTAATTTGTTAATATATTAGATGATAGTTGATAAAGATTAGTTAGAAAGATAATAATATTATAATAGTATATTATATTATATTATATGATTTTGATTATCATTAATTTGTTGGAATTGCAATACTAATATAATATTATATAGATTAGTTAGAATTGTAATAGTATTATAATAACATATTAGATGATTATATTGTTACCCTTAAATAAAATATAAAATAAGGTTATATTAGGTATACTCAAAATTATAAGATAAGCCACTTTTTATATTAGCATAGATTTTATAATTCGGCGCAAGTTCATTTTTTCGTATTTTTAATATACTAAATTTTATTTGATGAGTATAGTGAACAGAAAATATATATTTTAATTCTTTTTAGATAAATTAGAAAGAATTTATCCTAAATTATTCTAAAAATATTTTAGTTCTTCTAGTATAGCGAATACAGATATAATGCTTTATTATTATTATTATTATTATTATTATTATTATTATTGAGTAAAGTACTCTTTTAGCTAATTTATTATAAAATAATTAAACTATTATATTTCTCATCACTATATTTCAATAATTAAAACTTAGGATATTCAAAATAATAAAAAAAGAACTTGCATCAACTAAATTGTTAAAATATTTTGAAATGGATTTATATTGTTATCTCCTAACTCTATATATTTAATGAATATTTTATTAACAAAAATTAAAATAGACAAATATAATTACTTGCTATTATTGAATTGTCATTTACAAGGGTAAAAAAAGAGGTAAGTTTCCTATTAGTTTATTCAAAGAAAAATAAGTTTTATTACTCATTTGATATCAAATTTTAGTTTAGCACCATTTTTTATGGGACGAGATTTTCTATTGCATTGTATTCCCTAGTGTAACACTCTATTTTCTAGGTTTTTTATTTTTTGTTTTAATTTCTTTTGATTTAGTTTAATTTTACACGTACACTTGTTAATTATGATTCATCACACCCAATTAAAGTGTATTATAATTTTTTAGTATATTTAATTTTCAATTTTTAGTTATTAATTAATTAATTATTTGAAAAATATTAAATACTAAAAAAATATAAAAGACCCTAATTGAATAGGATAAATAACAAGTGTAAAATTAAAGTAAAGCATAAGAAATTGAAATTGAAAGAAAAATTAAGTGCATAGACAATGCAACACAAAACGTGTAATCCACGATTTCCTGATTTTTTATACAAACATTGTAGTTTGCTACCTTTTAGTTTTCTACCCTTTTGAGAAATGTTGGACTGTTGTCAATATTAGTATTTGCCGTTGCAAAGAAGGCATATGGATGGCAACATGGAGTCTACATAGTCAATCTCCGTGTTAGAAATTTATAAGCAGTGTGGGACGTATACATCTTTTTACTTATTAATTTTATGAAAATGGTTAGACTATTAGTCTATATTAATAAGTTATTTTATGTCCCATGACGGGCCCATGCGCACAACGGGGCATGTGGGCGATAAAATTCCAATTTTGATTTTACAGGACGTTCATTTTTATCCCGAAACTATTTATTTTGTCATTTTATAAAAAAAAAATATTCAATTTTGATCTCATAAGTTTAAGGTTGACAGGCCCATGCGCACAACGGGGCATGTGCGGGAGAAAATTCAAATTTTGATTTCACATAACGTTCATTTTTTTTATCCCGAAACTATTTATTTTGTCATTTTTTAAAACGATTGCTCAATTTTGATCCCACAAGTTTAAGGTTATTAATTTTGGTCCCGCAAATTTTAACGTCTGCATTCCTAATTAACGACGAACTTCACACGTGACTCGCATGCATCATTTTTGGTGGATCATTTAACCTAATTGGACCAAAATCCCTAATTTCACATAGTATTCCAATTTATCTCAATTTCTGAAGAAATTCCCAAATTGTGAAAGCCCTAAGTTCGTCCAAATTCGAACAAACTTTCTAAATCGCACCCAAATCAAGGTCGTCATGATACGAAAGAAGTATTTCCTACCAATGACGCACCCAAATTAAAGTAAGCTTCGCCATTTCTCCTCTTTTTTTGTATTTCATTGTGTTTTGCCTGGCTCAATTCTTTCCATGTTTCTCATTTAGTTGCCTACTGGGTACTAATGCTTTGGTTGTTTCTCATTTTGTTTTTATTAGCTCGGTGTCATTTTTTATATATACATTAAAGCTCAAGTATGAAGGAATGACAATCAATGATTCGGGTGAGTTTAAGTATTTAGAGGGCACAATTAGTGCATTTAATTTTGTTGATATTCGTAGGTGGTGTTAGAAGTATTTAGAAGGTTTATGTGAACAATTAGGTCATACGGACTCTATGAAATTTTAGGGGTATGATGAAAATTGGGATTTGAAGCCTATTATTTATGAGGTTGAGACGTGGTTATTGATAAACGGGCTGAATAAATAGGGAGTTTACTTTATATTTAGAGGGAAAAAATATAATGTGGATGTAATTGGAGAAATGGTTGAAGCAGAGATTGAGTATGTGGATGATGAACTAGGGGCGGATGGAAGAGGGTGCCCCTGACCCCCAATAATTATTTTTTAAAATAGGAATATTTAGCAAAAAAATATTTTTGCTCCCCAACTTTTTTTTTAAAATTTAAGTTCTTGTTGCGGGGTGTGATATATATTTTTTTAAAATATGATATTAGTATATATATATATATATATATATATATATATATATATAAGTGGGATTGGGCGGTTGAAGCAAAGATTGAGTATGTGGATGATGAACTAGGGGCGGATGGAAGGGGATGCCCCTGACCCCAATAATTATTTTTTAAAATAGGAATATTTAGCAAAAAATTATTTTTGCTCCCTAACTTTTTTTTTAAATTTAAGTTCTTGTTGCGGGGTTTGATATATATTTTTTTAAAAATATGATATTAGTATATATAAGTGGGATTGGGCGGTTGAATCTCACTCAAATATATAAATAAATATTGAACAACATAAATATACAAAACTTCAAATAAATTAAACAAATTCTGTCCAATCTCTCTCCAATCAAAACAAATTAAACAAATTAGGATTAAATTAGCAAATTTTATGAATTAGATTATATATTTATTAATTTGATATCAGTTTTAAATTAATAATGAATCATGATTGATTTGCATTATCTATTTGTTTTATTTTTTATTTGAAATTATTGATCTATGTTATTCACATAATTTATTTTATAAATTATATATTGTGAAATTATCATTTTATTAATTCACCACTTGATTTATAATTTTTTACATCAAATGATTAGTATGAATTAATTATTATTCCAAATTTTATTGCTAGCATAACCAATTAAATTTCTATTATAATGAATTAGTTAGAAAAGAATTAAATTCAAATTTTATTTTATTCATGTTATTTGTAATACCCCAAATCCAATAATAGAGGCCTAATTCATTTTCTAGAGCCCAAATATTAAGTTGTATTCATTTTTAATAAAAGACCCAAATAATGGGCTTTCTAGCCCAATTTTAATTATTTACGGCTTGATTATTATCCGATCGAGACGAATGAATACATTAGACGATAGTGCCCATCAATATGAATCTATAGAACTTGATCTTACTAATATAGGAGTTTAATTGATCAAGATATGATTTAATTTCTCTAATCTATTTCATATTAGAGTTAGAGAGAGATATAAATACAACCTTATTTCCATTTTAAGTCATTTGTTGGGGAACACCTCTAGGTCAGCCCCCATACTCCTTTCTTCTCTCTCCCTCTCGCTTCCCCTCCTCTCTGCCGACGGAGCTAGCGCCGCCGCCGTCGTCACTGGTATCGCCGACCGGAATAATATTGTCTGGCGAGCTCCATTTTATCATGCAACTACATTTTTAGATTCTCCTTCTTATCCTCTTTCCTATTCTCCTATTATTTTTGAGAGATTTTGAGGTTTAGGCATCCGATTTTCGGATCTAAGAGTGGGTTAAACCCTAACCTTTTAAAACCGATCATTTCTTCTTTATTTTACAATTTTTATTTTGATTCTTATGGTTATAAATATGGATTTACATGTTGTTTTGATTATTATGTTTAAATATTATTTTGATCTTGATTTTAAGTGTTCTTGGTATTATTGAGCACATTACAAGTTGAATGGATGGATGAAGAAATGAGTGGAATTAAATTGTAATTTGTGTGTGTGTGTGTGTGGATGTGTGCGTAAGTTTTCCTTCTGTTTTCTTTTATTTTTTTATTATTTTACGCTATTTATAATATAGATTGATATAATTAAAAGGCTTAGAAATATTTATCAAGAAAATAAGTCTAATGAATAAATCTTTACAACTAAATTGCAAGGTTTATGGATCAATCTTTACTAGTAGAAGTTTAGTTTTTAATTGAGGCATATGTTTTTGACACAATAATTATAAATCTTGGGATATATTTCAAAATTCAATTATATCCTAAATGGATAAATTTTTATTTTTATGTTATCAGGTATAAGGTTCAATTTATGACTTTATTTAATTAAATTCAAGCTTTAAATTTGAAATTGTTATGTGGTGTAATGGTGGAAATCTAGTTTTAATAAACTTAGGTCAATGGTTCAAAACCCCTTTTGAACATTAAATTTATGCTTTTTTATTCCAATATAATTATGCACTATAATTAAATAAATATGTATTTTTATTCCAATATAATTATGCACTATAATTAAATAAAAATATGTTATAATATTTGAAAATGGTCTTTATCTCAATGGTTATATTCATGATTTTATTATGATAGGTCTAAGGTTCAAAACCTATGGAAAATGATGTTTGTCCTAATGGTACGAGTTAAGATTTTATGCTAAAATTTTGTGGTGCAATTTTCACTTTTTTTATTCATTTTAATATAAGATCATTTTGAACATATATAATTAACGCCGAGCTTAATTTCAAAAATGAGGCTTAGACCATTGGCTATATTTTTGCCTTACTTTTATTTAATTTATTTTGCTTAATTTAGATTAAATTTGAAATTAAGTGTATAATATATTAAATAAATATTTTCATATTATTATATGATTTCAAATGATCAATTAAATAATATATTAAGTATTATAATTTTTCTCTATGAATTTAAGTCATTTATTTGCACGATCAAAGACTCTGGTATATTTTTAAATTAGGATCACCCGCTCGACCTTCAAGCGACGTCAGGTTACACTTTTATTTTAGGGACTCGATCCTTAGATCCATATTTATGTTATAGTATATGTTTAGAACATTATGATGTTATTAAGACATAGTTCTTATGTATAGGTCCTAATTTGAGACACAATTAGGACAATCAACAGATGATTAAGTGTTTAGTGTCTAATTGTGTCGTTTTATTGAAGTAATTTTGTCATGATTAGCAATTTATTTTCTTGTATTTTATTCTGTTATGTGATGATTTTGTGTATTTATATTTATTTATTGCTCTAATGGTGGATCATGCCAAGTGTGCAAAAACTTAAGCTTTTGTTTACAAAAGCAGGATTTTTAATGACCGTTTTGTGGCACGTGAAAAAGCCCGAGATCGAGTTCGAATGGTGCAAGGAAAAATCAAGTGCCGAGGAAAAACAAAAGTGTTGGAGTTAAATCGCACTCGGTTGCACTCGAAGAAAAATCGCAGAGTGAAGAACCCAGACCCGCGGTCGAGCATACCCCACCGCCGCGCGCTAGGCCTCTCGGCGAAGCAGGCCCCGCGGGCGCACGGGTGTGCGCCGGCGTGCATGCTAAGATTGCCTGCCCCGTAGGCACATACTCACCCGCGGCCGCGCGGGTGCCCCTTCGTGTCTCCGGATCAGTTTTTCCCCTCCTCTTATCTGTACAATTCCACTCTATTTCACTCCTATCTCACATCTGGAAATTTTATTAATGAAGACTTTTGGTGGCTATATTAGTAATAGGGAAATAATTATTATTTTCCCTAAGATTGCTTTTTGGATTTTGTCCCCCAAAATCCTCCCCCAAATCCTTCACATTTAATGCACCCATCTCATCACCTTTTATCTCTCATCTCATCTCTCTCTCACTCTCGATTTTCTCCTTCTCTCTCATATCTTCTTTTGGATTTTGGGGGATATCTAGACACACACCCCCCATTCCCTCATATCATCATTTACCCTTCTCTGTCCACTTCATCTTCTCCATTTTTCCATTTTTTTTCTCTCCATACACACACACCACCATCTTCACCATTTTCTACATCACTTTCACCATCTCTACCACCATTCAAGAGAAGAGGAGAAGAGAAAGACAAGAGGCAAGCAAGCTAGGAGTAGGAAGAAGAGACGAGAAGAAATCGACTTCGAGCCGTCCGCGGAAGCTAAGCTCGTTTGGAGATTTTCTTATGGTATTTTCCTTCTTATTCTTGGATGATTTGCGGGGGCTTGTCCCAAAACTCTTGAAGGATAACAAATATTGTAGAAGTTTATGCTATTTTCATTTGATTATGAGATGACGTACTTTTATGATCTTTGTGTTGTTTTGAGCATGTTTATGGGCTAATCTCTTCATTAGGGGGTGGATGATCGATTTGGTTTTGATTTATGCTTGCGATGGCTGGTTGTTGTTGTTGGAATTGTGACTATCATGTTGAGTACTTGATCACTACTTAGCATTGCTAGGCTTTAGATGAGACCGAGAGGAAATTCTAAATCCCGACTTAGGTTCCTTCAATGTTAGGTGAATTGGGTTCATAAGCCTAATATATTGATCTTGCTCGTATGATATAGCGGATAGAAGTTTAATGGATAGACGGTGACAGTAATTGAAATTAAACCAATTGACGGGCCTATTGTATGTTTGAGATCAATATAACTAATGTGAAGCAAGCTTAATGAGAAACCAATGAGAAAATCCACACCCTAATGCTCGTATCATAATCTTTTCCTCAAACTTGATATCATCATTGCTATTTGCATTTACTCATTTTATTGCTTGTTTTAATTCTTGATTTAAATCACCATCAAATCCATGTTTAGAATGTTTAGGTTTTATTTTCGTTGTTCTAGCACGTTGCATGCATAGCCTTAAGTCAATTGCCCACACGAAGTCTTCCTTGTGAGATCGACTCGGGTTAGCTCATCGCATCTACAATTGACCCCGTCCAATTGCGGATTTGGTTGGAAGTAGTTTATCGTGTTGAGTCTAAATCGGAAAATTAATTTGGACGTGAACAAATTTTGGCGCCGTTGCCGGGGAATTTTTAGGCATATTGTCTTTTTGTGCTATAATTGCTTTCGTGCTTGTTTTTGTATTCGTGATGTTGTATTTATCTCGTGTGTTGTGCTTTTTGTGTTATTTTGTGTAGTTGGTATTTGTGTTTATTTTCATGTGTTTGTACGCTTTCACCTCTCGTTCCACAGGTGCATGTGATCTCTTTTGTGTTTTTGGTTGTGTATACTAGAGAGACGAAGTCTCAATCGGAGATTAGCCCCCGTGTTTGACAATATCCATAGACCAAGGAGATTCGACGTTTTTGCTTGGGAAGAGGAGATGGAAGCCCACCAACTCAACCCCGACAATGCCAATGCCAATACGGCTAGGAATATGAGGGATTTCGCTCGTCCCGTGATTGGGGCATCGACATCTTGTATAGTTCTTGGAGAGGCTGCAAGGAACTATGAGTTAAAGAACATCCATTTTAGCCAATTACCATCCTTCTACGGGATGCCGGACGAAGATGCTTTGAACTTCATCTGGGAGTTCTATGTCGTGGTTCAAACCTTTTCTCTACAAGGTTTGAACGAAGATCAATTGAAGATGAGGTGTTTCCCTTACACCTTGAAAGATCGAGCCAAGACGTGGTTCATGTCACTCCCGGCCAATTCCTTGGCCAATTGGAATGTCGTCTACGAGAAGTTCATGGCCAAGTACTACTCCAACCAAAAGACCCAGGACTTGAGAGCTCAAATTATTACCTTTACCTAATCTCCGGGTGAAGCATTTCATGAAGCTTGGGATCGATTTAGAGGTCTCCAACAACAATGCCCACACCACCACCTCGCACCCGAGTTGCTCAACCAATTCTTTTATGACGGGCTTTCTCAAAATTTCCAATACAGGGTGGAGAATGCCTCGGGAGGAGACATTGGAGGCCGGACCGCCGAAAAAGTCTCGAATATCTATGAGACGATGGCCACGACTTCTCAACAAAAGAGTGCTAGGGGGAAAAGAGCTTTCGTCAATGAAGCCAACCCTAGTTATGCTGTGACAAGACAACTTGCTGAGTTGACAAGGCAAGTAGAGATGCTTCGGACTTCCGAAAGACCACCTCAATAAGCCATGACCGTTGAGATATATGGTATATGTGGAGAGTATGGCCATGGGGCCAATGTTTGTCAAAAGTTGATCGAGCCGAAATTAAGTGAAGAAGCTCATTTCCATGCTCTTCAAGAGCAACTTCATGCTCTTCAAGGATTCCAACCTCGCCAACCCTACAACCCTTACTCTCAATCGTACAATCCGGGATGGAGAAACCATCCAAACTTCTTTTGAAGGCAACCTCAACAACCACCACAACAACCGCCTCCACCTCAACAAGCTGGAGGTGGCCAAGCTCCACCTTACCCAAGGCCGCAACAATATCCGGCCTAACTGAACCAACCGCCTAGGCCGACATTGCAAGACACCTTGCAATCTTTCATTCAAGCCACCCAACAAAGGTTCGAATCCGTGGAAGCTTCCGTGAAGAGGATCGAGACCCAAATGGGCCAAATAGCCGGGACCGTTGGAGAGTTGGCCAAGCAAGCCAAGTCGGGCAAGTTGCCAAGCCAACCAGAGCAAGCTCAAGCCATCACCATCTTTAGAGGAGGCAAGGTGATTGATAACAAGGTTGGAGAACCGAGCCCAACCGAAGAGATTGAGAAAGAAGAGGAGGCTCCTCAACAATAACAAAAGGAGCCCGAAAAATAAAATGAAGAAGTGAAGAAGCCCACACTCCACAAAGCCACCAATCCCTACAATCCTCCAATTCCATTTCCAAGTCAGTTGAGGAATGAGAAGCAGGACACCCAATTCCAAGAGTTCTACAAGCTTTTATCAAAAGTGAATGTCAACCTTCCACTCCTTTATGTCATCCGCAATGTGCCGGCCTATGTCAAGTTCTTCAAAGAACTAGCTTCCAAGAAGAGGAAGTTTGCAGATGATGAAAAGATTATGGTGTCCGAAGTGGCAAGTACGATCCTACAACAACAACTACCACCAAAGCTCCGTGATCCAGGTAGTTTTACTCTTAAAATTGCTTTGGGTAATGGTAAAGAAGCATGTAGCATGCTAAACTTAGGAGCCGGAATTAATTTGATGCCCTACTCTATTTTTAAACAACTAGAGTTAGGAGAATTGAAACCAACTAGAATGTGTCTACAATTGGCAGATAGGTCCGTGAGATATCCTAGGGGAATCATAGAGGACATTCTAGTGAAAGTGGGTGGATTAATAATACTGGTTGATTTTGTTATTTTGGATGTGGGTGATGTACAAGAAACGGGTAAAGAACACACACTTCTCCTAGGTAGACCTTTCATGGCTACAACAAACACCTTGATTGATGTCAAAAATGGAACTTTAAAAATGTTATTAAGATGGGAGCTCCTTAAGCTCAAGTTCGGGAGAGGGTTTCACTTCCTCTACGGTCGAGGCAAGAACTTCTATCAAGCTTACTCCTTCTCCCAACAAAATCTCCATCTCCTCGGCATCCAACTCGTCTCCCCCACACTTGAGGCTTGCTTCTTCCATTGCTATCTCCTTGGACAAGGCTTCACTCCTCCATGTGGAGCCGATTTCCTATAAAAGAACTTCCTCGGCCAAGAGATCAATTGTATCGATAAAAGAGCAATTTTTCTCAAGTGAGAAGACGGGAATATCCTTGTTTTCATGTACAGAAAAAGACACGGTTTCTCCTACCTCGACGATGAGGAAAAGAAGCCTGTGATCATCTTTTCCGGGCTTGAGAAAGAAGAAGAAGATCTCTTGGTAGCCGTACTCAAGAGAAACAAGCAAGCTATTGGATGGAACCTTTCCAATATCAAAGGCATTAGCCCCTCGACGTGCATGCATCGAATCATTCTTGAGGAAGGGGCCAAGCCGGTTCGAGAAGGACAAAGGTGGCTCAATCCCGTGTTAATGGAGGTCGTCAAGAAGGAGATTCTTAAGCTTCCAGCGGAAGGAATCATATACCCAATAGCCGACAGTGAATGGGTGAGCCCGATTCATGTGGTGCCCAAGAAAGGAGGAATCACAGTGGTGGAGAACGATAAAGGAGAGCATGTGGCTACTCGAACCACCATTGGGTGGAGAATGTGTATTGACTTTCGAAAGCTCAATGCCGCCACTCGAAAAGACCATTTTTCCCTTCCTTTCATTGATCAAATTCTTGATAAATTGATCGGGCATAGTTTTTATTATTTCCTTGATGGTTTATCAGGTTATTTTCAGGTGGCCATAGCGCCGGAGGACCAAGCTAAGACCGCATTTACGTGCTCGTTTGGCACTTTTGCGTTTCGGAGAATGCCGTTTGGACTATGCAATGCATCGGGCACATTTCAAAGGTGTATGTTTTCTATCTTTTCCGAAATGATTGGTGATTTCATTGAAGTATTCATGGATGACTTTTCCGTCTTTGGGACTTCATTTTTCGATTGTTTGGATAAGTTAGAACTTGTTTTGAAGAGATGCATTGAGAGTAGCCTTACTCTTAGTTGGGAAAAGAGTCATTTTATGGTTACTAGTGGCATAATCCTTGGTCATGTTGTGTCAAAAAAAGGAATGAGTGTAGACAAGGCTAAGGTTGATGTAATTGAAAAATTACCTCCACTCGTCAATGTTAAAGGTGTTAGAAGCTTTCTAGGCCATGCCGGTTTCTACCGTCGGTTTATAAAAGACTTCTCAAAAAGTAGCCAACCTCTATGCCATTTACTTGCTCAAGACGTTCCTTTTGAGTTTGATGATAAATGTTTGCATGCTTTTAACATTTTTAAGGAGAAATTGATCACCACACCCATTGTCGTTCCCTTTGATTGGTCTTTACCTTTTAAAATTATGTGTGACGCATCTAATTCTGCTGTAGGTGCTGTTTTGGGTCAACGTATTAATAAAATTCTTCATGTAATTTACTATGCTAACCTCATCTTAAATAGTGCTCAAGTAAATTACACCACCACCGAAAAGGAATTACTTGCCGTTGTGTTTTCATTAGATAAATTTAGATCCTACATCTTAGGTTCTGAAGTGATTGTGCATAGTGATCATGTGGCTCTAAGGCATTTGTTGACCAAACCCCAAGCTAAACCTAGACTCATTAGGTGGATTTTGTTTGTGCAAGAATTTGATGTTGAAATCAAAGATAGAAAGGGGTGTGAAAATGTGGTAGCGGACCATTTATCTCGCCTCCCAATTGATGAAAATTTCAATTTATTGCATGAGAAAGGAGTTGATTGCGATTCATTCCCATATGAGCATGCTCTTGAGCTTAATTCCTCTCCTTGGTATGCCGACATTGTTAATTATCTTGCTTGTGATAAAATGAGGCCTAACTTCACCTTTCAAGAAAGGAAAAGATTTTTGGCAATGTGTAGGTACTACTTTTGGGACGATCCATACTTTTTCCACTTGGGAAAAGACGAAGTTATCCGAAGATGCGTCTCGGAGGAAGAGCAAACCGATGTTTTGACCTTTTGCCACGCTTCACATTGTGGTGGCCATTTTGGAGGGCAAAAGACGGCCCAAAAAATCTTGCAATCCGATTTGTATTGGCCTTCCATTTTTAAAGATGCTCATGCCTATTGCCTTTCATGTGATAAGTGCCAAAGACTTGGCAATATAGGGAGAATAAATGAAATGCCTTTGAATATCAACCGTGTGGTTGAAATTGATTTCATGGGGCCATTTCCTAACTCATTTGGTTTTGAATATATCCTATTAGCCGTTGATTATGTGTCAAAGTGGGTTGAATCAATCCCCACTAGGTCTTGTGACACTAATGTGGTTATCAAGTTTATGCAGGAGCACATTTTGAGTAGGTTTGGATTCCCTCGTGCAATCATAAGTGATGGTGGAACGCATTTCACCAACAAGATTTTTGAGAAATTGATGAAGAAGAATGGTGTGACTCACAAAGTGACGACTCCATACCACCCTCAAACTTCCGGTCAAGTGGAGACGAGCAACAAATAAATCCAAAATATTTTGAAGAAGACCGTGAATGTGACGAGGAGGATTGGTCTACAAAGCTAACCGATGCTCTTTGGGCATATTGGACGGCTTACAAGATGATCTTGGGAATGAGCCCTTACCACCTCGTGTATGGAAAAACGTGCCATCTCCTGATTGAGATTGAGCACAAGGCCTATTGGGCCCTTAAAGCGGTAAATTTTGATCTAACTTGTGCAGGAAGGGAGCGAGCCTTGCAATTAACCGAGCTCGATGAATTACGGAATGAAGCCTATGATAATGCAAAGATCTATAAAGACAAGGTGAAAAAGCTTCACGATAATCGCATTATCAAGAAGGAGCTCACTCCTGGCATGAAATTGCTTTTTTTCAACACTCGTTTAAGGCTTTTTCCCGGAAAACTCAAGTCGAGATGGAGTGGATCATTCATCATTGAAGAAGTGTTCCCCTATGGTGTGGTGACCTTGAAAAATCCGACGAAGAACACCACGTTCCAAGTGAATGGTCACCGAGTCAAGCCGTATTTTGAAGGACGACCCCAAGAAGCTGACGTCGAGGTTTTCAAGCTCGATAATTCCACCTAGTTACCCCGGAGACTATGTCTAGCTCGAGACGTTAAAATGAGCGCTGTATGGGAGGCAACCCATGATTTTTTTATTTTTATGTGTGTCATTTAATTTTTGCATATTTTGTGTTACGTTTCTTTTTGCATTTTTGGTGTTGTTTCACAGGGGCAGAATGGAACAGGGGAATGTTGCCTGAAACAGAGGAGAATTTGATCAAGTTTTGGGCCGCCGCGCAAGACCCGCCGCTGCGCATAACACCCCTCAGCCCAGCACCCTCCGCGAGCGCGCGAAGCCGCGCGACCCATCTCACCCCCGCGAGCGCGCAGTGGCGCGCGAGCGTGCACCTCCATTTGCCCCCGTGAGCGCGCTGATCCATGCGGCCGCGCGAGCACGCAAGGCGCGCACCCCCTTCACCACAGACACCCCGCGGGCGCGCATGAGCCCGCGACTGCAGCCCCTCCACTTTTCTTTTCTCCACTATAAAAAGGGTCCCTCAATCCAGCCCTAATTCACACTTCAACCCGCGCCGCTCATCTCCTCAAATTCTTCACCCAGCTCAAATTCCACAGCAAATTTTTTCACCAAAAATTTCTCCAACCCAGCCGCACACAGCACCCGCAGCGCCAATAGCCGCCGCTGCGCCTCTCCATTTTTGCTGCAATTTTTCGTCTTGCTCCAAACTCCATCTCCATGGCTCCCAAAAACAAAAATCCCTCTAAGTCAAGAGGAGAAGCAGACTCTAGCTCCACAACGGAGGTGACAAAGTTTGTGCACTAATTTGGAACCCCCTTCCTTCTCATCTCCCCAGATAAAGGTAAGCGTTTCACGACCTTCCAAAAATTTAACATTACTTCTCCACGCTATATTGATTGGAGGTTGATGCAATCTTTGGGGATTGAGGAAAAAGTGACCAAATATCTCAAAGCTTTGAGCTTGGAAACGTTTGCCAAAATGAAATTTGAAGCTTATGATAATTTAAGTCTTGAATTTTTGGTATCTTTTGAGTATGATGAGAGGGAGCAGAAGAAGATTTATTTTAGTATATTGGAGAATAGATATGAGGTCACCTTGTCCAACATGAAAGACTATTTTGGTTTTGCATCCAAGGGGATAAAAGAACGGCCATTGGATTTCAACGTTGCAAAAGCTTGGTATGAAATCTCGGGTTTTCACAATTGGGACCCCAAGGGGACGCCGAGCAAGTATATCCAGGACCCCGCACTATCTTTGGTCCACAAATTCTTGGCCTACAATATCAGTTTGAAAGATCAGGCCAACAAAGTGAATTCAACGGAGGTTTATCTTTTGTGGTGTGCCAAGAAGAAGAAGAAAATTTTCCCCTCTACCTTCCTTTGGTCAGCAATCAAGGGCATGCTTCAACGAGACATCCAACACCCCTCTTTCTGTGCTTTCATTTCAGCCCTGGCCGTAAAACTTTGGGTGCTTGAGGAAAATGACCCGGCGCCATGGCCAAACCCAGATTGATCAGTACAACATTGACAAGGATGAGCTCAAACGAGCTCATATTATTTATGATGAGCACCAGATGAGGCCTCACGCCAAGAGGAATTGTGTTGAGAAGTTGAGGCTCGCACAACAGGGCACCATGCAACTTATTGGAGGCGCCGACACCTCATCTGCACAACAGCACGGTCTATCGGATGAGCCCGATGAAGCGGGCAATGAGGAAGCTGAGGACAGAGAGGAGCAGGACGAAGGAGAAAGAGAAGAAGAAGGGCAGGAGCACCACTTCCAGCAGCCCCCACAGTACGGCTATCAGATGCCGCAAGCCGACTGGAGGTCCTTCCAGGACCATTTCGACACTTCCATGGGCCAGTTCCAGCACAACTTTCAGGAGCACTATGACTCCTCCTTGGGGCAGTTCCGGCGAGGCCTCGAGCAAACATTAGTCAACTCCATGGGATAGTTTCAGCAGCATTTCATCTCCTCAATGGGGCAATACCGGCAGGACTACTCCAACACAATGGGGTGATTTCAAGAGCGTTTCGATACCTCGATGGGAGAATTTCGCCAGGAGCTGGGATCCCTACGCCATGATCTTGAGGATTTTAGGCAGGAAGTCAATAGCCGCCTGGACAGCCATGATGAGCGAATGATGGCTTTGGAACAAAGCTGGAACAATTGGACGATCTCCTACCCCTACCCGCAGCCTCCACCACCACCTTATGATCCACCGTAGCAGTGAAGTATTTGTGTTCTTATTTTATGTATTTTCGTGTTCGTGTGCGTTGTTTTTCATTTTAGTTTGTTCGTATTTTGTTTGTGTGTTTGTAATGTTGTTTTGTAGGAACCGACGTCCATTGTCGGTCTTCTACATTTATGTGACGTACTCTCTTCCCTTTCACTTTTATCAAGCATTGTTTTTCATACATTGAGGACAATGCATGGTTTAAGTGTGGGGGAGTCATGAGCTTGTTATTGTGATGTTTGGCTATGTTTTTATGTTAGTTGGTTGTGGGATTTTGTGTTGATTGGATTGTTGGATTTTGTTTGATTTTATTGGCTTTTGTTTTGATATATTATAATGCATGTGTTTTTGATTTTATCATTTTTATTATGTTGTGTATTTTGTGATCCCCCTCTTAGCTTTTGATTTTGCCCAATTATCAAACTTGAAAATTTTGGATATCAATCTTCAAGCAATTATTTTCAAGTTGATCATGATGAATGGATTGTTATGTGGTTTCACCCTTGAGCGTGAATTGTCTTTGAACGTTGATCATAACTTGACGATTGTGTTGAGGGGTTTTGACCTTGAAGGATCAGGAAGCATGTTAACCTCATTTCATGAGAATTATCCCCTTAATCATTTTCCCTATTTATGATATTTCCCTATTTATGATAAAATAAAATAAAAAAATAATAAAAAAAGAGAAAAATAAAAAAGAGGGGGCAATAAGGATCTCTACCCCTCTAGTTGATCTATTCAACTATGAGTATGAGAAACCACACAAGGACACTGGGGATTTCCTCCCTATGGTTTTACCTTGTGAATTTGGATCCACACCCCAAAAATTTGTTTAAATAAATGAGATTGCATTCCGGATTCTACTCATCTTATGTGTGTATCAATCCGTTCACGTGTTACATGATGAGTATGGAAAACCACATTAGGAAGCTCGGTTAAGCTCGATGATTAGACCGAATGACCCTCGTCCTATGTTTGCAATCCCTTAGGTTATTGTAAGTTTTGTTTCTTAATAAATGTGGATGTGATTCATGGGGAATTAATTTGAAATGATTCGAGTCTAACGTGTTTTTCTTAATCTTGAGAGGGCAAGCAACTCACTTGATTGGATCTTCTGCCCACCTTCTTTGATGATGAATGTTTTAGTGGGAACCATGAGGCTTGATCAAAGTGCATGATTACCTTGCAAGTTTTTCCTTCTTGCGTCATATTTTTAATTTCTTGTTTGCTTGAGGACAAGCAAAGAGCTAAGTGTGGGGGAGTTGTTTAGTATCTAATTGTGTCGTTTTATTGAAGTAATTTTGTCTTGATTAGCAATTTATTTTCTTGTATTTTATTCTGTTATGTGATGATTTTGCGTGTTTATATTTATTTATTGCTCTAATGGTGGATCATGCCAAGTGTGCAAAAACTTGAGCTTTTGTTTATAAAAGTAGGATTTTTAATGGCCTTTTGGTGGCACGTGGAAAAGCCTGAGATCGAGTTCGAATGGTGCAAGGAAAAATCAAGTGCCGAGGAAAAACAAAAGTGTTGGAGTTAAATCGCACACAGTTGCACTCGAAGAAAATCGCAGAGTGAAGAACCCATACCCGCGGTTGGGCATACCCTCGGCGAAGCAGGCCCCGTGGGGCCGTAGGTGTGCTGATGGAGAATTTTCTACATAGAGTTTTAAAACCCGAATTCAAACTTGCAAGTGTACAAGTAAGTTGTAATACAAGGTAAAACGGGGTCGAATCCACAGGGAATTTAGAATGATTCAAGGTACACAAGCATCACATTCATGTCATTTTACAAGTCAAGCATCACACAAAATCTTGGGTTGAATATTGTTTTTACTCTAGGCGTGGAATTTTTTAAAGAGTTGCAAAGACAAATTAAAATAAATTTTAGACAATCAAAAATGCACTAATAGAGGGGCAACAAGTAAAGAGGGGAATCCTAGGGTAATACTCATCAACACAAACAATGGATTTCAAGATCAAATCGCAAATTAGTACCAATCAAGATTAATTCCAACATTAATCAAAGGCTCTCTCGAGCTTCTAAGATTTAATTAAGAGAAAGAGAACTCTCCTATCTCTAGGATTAAATTCCAAATCCCTCAAATTTAGCACAATTAATCTCCAAACTCGAACTAGGCATAAATTCTCATTTAATACCTAAAGAGACTCATGAATTAATTTCCAATGTTAATTAGTCTTTCTCAAAACTTAATCAACATAATATCTAACTTGTTGAGTATGACGTGTTCCAGATGATGTTATCACTTCGTTGATAACATTGCAATCAATGTCGTACCTAATGTTGTCCGTCATTCTCGACACACCGAGTATAACACTCGGATCTCTAACCTTATCCTTTCCTAGTATTTTGGATTAATTTATTTTAAATTAATCTGAATAAATTATGATTTTTGTCACATCATTTTCCACGATTTAAGGGATTTATTAGATATTTTATTTTAATTTAAAACGTGGATTATGCTTGATTTTGACTAGGTCAGAATCTGTTCCGAGTTTCAAGGGACGTGATGTTCCCCACTTCGTCTTAGACACTAACCGTTGCAGAGAACATGGGTTGCTGGAGTAACCGCCATTATTACACGATGTTGAAGAACGTGTGCCACGCAGTGCAGATGACGATTATCTCGAGTCCAGTTCAGCAAGGGTAGTGGAAGGCGGTAGTTTTGCATCCAACTCATCAAGGATCGTGTAGAAACTACCCAGCCGAGATGGAGGAAGTATTTAAGGTCTCCTTAGACATCTTCCTCGACATCTGCCTAGCGTCCCAATCAGCTGGAGACTTTCATTCCAGTTGTGTGTGTAGGTTAGATAGTCAAATTTGAGAAGTCTAGGATTTAGAGTGACTTGTTGTAATCTATCTATGTGTTTAGATAGGTTTGTTTTTGAGTGATTATTCGAGTGAGTGAAGCTAGGATAGTCCTCTGTATGTTTTATGCAGTGTTGTCAAGGGAGTGAACCGAGACAACATCAGCATTGTTTTTGTATTTCACTTGTGATAGTGAATTTCACCTTGAGTCAATCACACACCGTAAGGAGTGTGATTTAAAACTTGTTGTGTGCAAAGTACTATTTACGTTTCCGCTGCATGTTGAAGGCAATGTGGTAACACTAGCTTCAACATTACATTTAACTTTGCAATTTACGTCCGTAATTCACATTGTTTCAGGCAACAAATTATAACATAACTTAAGATGGCCAATCCTAATTAGATGTATTCAAACCAATAATCCATAAAGAAAAGAAAAAAAGAAGATATTAACATGCTTTTTCATCCATCAATCCATTCATTCAATGTTGATTCATATCACCCTAGGATTTATAAAATTTAGCTACACATGCTTAATCTTGAAGAAAAACAACAATAAAAAAATAAAAAGAAAGAAACTAAAAGCATGGATTAGAGTAAACCCGAAAAGGAAATTAGAAAATCTTCAAACTTCACTTTGTCTTCAAAATTCTTCACAACCTTCAATCTTCCATTCCAAAATTCTCTCTCAACTCATATATCTAAAATTAAGGGCTAGGGATTCAATGTTACCCTAGTTTTGAACATAGGAGGGTATTTATACATCCACATTTTTCGTCCATTAAAAGAAAAAGAAAAAGAAAATAAAAAGTGCAAAAATCGCGTCGGAACAGGGGGCACGACACGGGCTTGGTCGCGCCCCGGTTGAGCCACGCCGCGTGGCGCGATCGAGTTGCTCATGCTAGGTTGCTCTGTTCCCGTGTCGCGCCGCTGGCCACCTTTCGGGCCCTCTGGTTGGAAGCGCGGTCGTGCCGGTTCTGTGCCCGCGTCGCGTCTGACCCGGCGCGACCGAGTTGGTCGCGCCTCCTTGGCCTGAGTCGGGCCGCGCTGGGCTGCGTGCTTTCGAGGCCTCTATGTTGACGCGCACTCGCGCCTCTTCTGTACCTGGGTCGCGCCGGCTTCGTACCTTTGAGTCCCGACCCGATCGATTTTGCCCTGAAAGCGCACAACGATGTTTAAAAGCACTTATTACACGATAAAATGAAAACACGGCATCAAGACAACAAAATAAGAGAGAAAAAAAACTTAAAACACACGGCATATGCTCAGAAATAAGGACGAAAATCCCGTTTGTCAACTCCCCCAAACTTAACACTTGTTTGTCCCCAATCAAGAGAAGGAAATAAAAGGATTTGAGAGATACAAACATAAGGGATTTTCAAGCCTTTTTGCCTCAGAATAAAAAGGTAAGGTTCATGCAAGGAAAATGAGCTCGAAGTCCATAAAGATCAAATAACGAAATTTTGGCTCCCCTCTTTTGGTTGAAGAGTCAAGCACACAATTAAACCTCACGGGTTCAAACAGGCATATTTTCACTCAACATCAAACAATACTAACATGCAACCATAAGCTTGCAAAATAACTCGATATCATCACAATATAGGATTCAGCCTACGTTGTGGTTGTACACGAGGTTTATACTCATCCTCTAGCAAGATCCTATGCATGCATACAGATGGGCTAATCCCTTTTAAGTCAGAAATAGACCAACCTAAAGTAGGCTTATACTTCCTCAAAACTCTTAGCAATTTATCAAGTTCACATGCTGACAAATAAGCTGACACAATCACGGGGTAAGTTTCATTGTCACCCAAGAAGGCATACCTTAAGTGCCCCGGAAGGGGTTTCAACTCCTCCTTTTGCTCCTTCTTCTCTCCTCCTTCCTTCTTCATTGCTTTTTCCTTTTCATCCCTCAAAGGTAACAATCGATTTCCTCTCCTTGGAATTTCCTGTGAAGAGTCAAGAGTGCAAACACAATCCAATATATCGGGGTTATTATCAAATAATTCAAATGAAGAAGAAGAGTAAATAGATGCAAACAAGCTTTTTTCCAAAGCATCTTGGGAGGTATAATGCTCCATCATCGTCTCTTCGACACATGCATCCACTAGCCTCATCACCTTGCATTTCTCTACCTGCATGGACTCCTCATCATCTTCGTGGAATTTCATCGCATTGTAAATGAAGAATGTTCTACTCTCATCATTTAGTCGAAGCGTGAGCTCTTCTTTGGATACATTTATGAGGGCCTTCCCCGTTGCTAAAAACGGCCTTCCCAAGATGAGGGGCACGTTTTTGTCTTCTTCTATGTCTAGGACAACAAAATCCATGAGAAAAATAAAGTCATTCACCTTGACAAGAACGTCCTCCACGACTCCTTTTGGGTAGGTGAGTGACCTATCCGCCATTTACAAATAAATTGTAGTGGGTTTTATCTCTCCAACATTTAGCCTCAAAAAGAATGACAGCGGCATGAGATTTATACTAGCACCCAAATCACAAAGGGCCTTCCTTTCTTGGCTATCTCTAATGGTCACCGTGATGTTAAAGCTTCCGGGGTCCTTCATTTTGGCGGGCAATTTTTGTTGAATCAATGCACTACAATTTTCCGTTAAGTTCACGGTTTCATAATTGCCCAACCTTCTTTTTTTCGTGATAACCTCCTTAAGAAACTTAGCATATGTAGGCATTTGTTGCAAAGCTTCCACAAGGGGTATATTTATTTGCACTCTTCTAAAGATGTCCAAGAATTTGGAAAATTGTTCCTCATTCTTACTCTTCCGGAGTCTTTGAGGGTAGGGTACATTCATCCTTGGCTCGACTTCTTTTTGTCCTTTATAAACTTCTTGGTCCTCTCTTGGGGCATCTTCCTTCTTGCCTTCATTATTCCCTTTTTCTTCTTCACTTGGCTCATTTTTACCCAAAGTTTCATTCTCTTGATCCGGCATAGTGGGCCCTTTATAAGATGTGCCACTTCGAAGGGTTATGGCCTTGCAATTTTCTTTGGGGTTGATGGTGGTGTTTGAGGGGAATTGTCCCGGATGGTGTTGTCCCCCCAAAGTCGAGGCAAGTTGCCCCATCTATTTCTCCAACATCTTCAATTGAGTATTCACAGCGGCTTGATTGTTTTCTATCTTCTCAAAACGTGCTTGTGAATCCCCCATATACTTGTCAGTCTTGCTCATGAAAGCCATAAGGAGCTCGTCCATTTTAGATTTCTTATCTTCATCTATGACTCCATTGGTGACAGAAAATCCAGGAGGTGGTTGGATGTGATTGTTTGGGTTGGAGTAAGATAGATTCAGATGGGGTGGCCTTGGATGGTATTGGTTACCACCTTGTCCTTGTGACCCTCCAAAATGCGGCTTGAAGTTTTGGTTGAAAGGCCTTTGATAACCCCCATAACCGCCTTGACCAACAAAGCTTGCTTCTTCCAAATTAGGCATATTTGAAGACTCCGGTCTTGGTGACACCATATCCTCTATTTTCGAATTCATGGTGGTCATCTGAGCAGCTAAAAGAGCTATAGCATCATTGTTTCAAAATTTGTACATTTTCCCGCTTTCCCGGCCATTGATAGGCGTTGGAGGCCATTTCTTCGATGATTGTTATAGCTTCTTCGGGTCCTCAATTTAGTAGCGACCCCCCAGCCAAAGCATCAAGAATACTTCTCACATTGGACTTACATCCACCATAAAATATGCAAACTTGATGGTCCATACCAAAACCATGACCCGGACATTTGCGAAGCATCTCTCGAAACCTCTCCCAAGCATCACACATAGATTCTTCGTCTCTCTGCTTGAACTGAGTTATCTCTCCCTTTAGCTTTAATGTCTTTCTAGGGGGAAATAACTTCTGAAGGAATTTAGAGAGCAATTCATTCCATGACGAGAATGAGCCGGGTGGTTGATTTAACCACCATGTTCAAGCCTTATCCCGTAGTGAGAAATAAAACAACTTCAAGCGGATAGCATCCTCGGGTACCCCATTAATCTTGACCGTTCGAGCGATCTCCAAAAACTGATTGACATGTTCGTGTGGATCTTCTAATGTCGCCCACCAAATTGATTCTAAGATACCATAGCCATCAATGCCGGCTTCAACTCAAAATATTGGCTTGTATAGCCGGCCCATTGACGACTCCTTCATTAAATGTCGGTTGGAATAAATTCCGGATCGGAGCTTCTTCGACTCGAGCTCTAGCCTCTTCTTGGGCCCGAAGTTGTCCTCTCATCTCTTCAAGTTGTCTTTCCATTTGGAGGATCAACGGGTCATGGATGGGAGGTGGTGGAGGTGGATTGTCTGCCATTCTACGTCTTCGTCTTTGAGCATTATTATGACGACTCGTGGCTTCGATCTCGGTATCTAACTCGAGCAACGGGTCACCACATGCTCTAGTACGCATACACCACCTGTGAACAACTAAAAGTAAGTTTGGTCCTTAACAAAAACAAAACAAAGTACTTGATCTAGCAAATAACAATTATGTTGATATTGCATAAAAACTTGAATATTAACTAAGTTCCCCGGCAACGGCGCCAAAAACTTGATGGAGAATTTTCTACACGGAGTTTTAAAACCCGAATTCAAACTTGCAAGTGTACAAGTAAGTTGTAATACAAGGTAAAATGGGGTCGAATCCACAGGGAATTTAGAATGATTCAAGGTACACAAGCATCACATTCATGTCATTTTACAAGTCAAGCATCACACAAAATCTTAGGTTGAATATGGTTTTTACTCTAGGCGTGGAATTTTTCAAAGAGTTGCAAAGGCAAATTAAAATAAATTCTAGACAATCAAAAATGCACTAATAGAGGGGCAACAAGTAAAGAGGGGAATCCTAGGGTAATACTCATCAACACAAACAATGGATTTCAAGATCAAATCGCAAGTTAGTACCAATCAAGATTAATTCCAACATTAATCAAAGGCTCTCTCGAGCTTCTAAGATTTAATTAAGAGAAAGAGAACTCTCCTATCTCTATGATTAAATTCCAAATCCCTCAAATTTAGCACAATTAATCTCCAAACTCCAATTAGGCATAAATTCTCATTTAATACCTAAAGAGACTCGTGAATTAATTTCCAATGTTAATTAGTCTTTCTCAAAACTTAATCAACATAATATCTAACTTAAGATGGCCAATCCTAATTAGATGCATTCAAACCAATAATCCATAAAGAAAAGAAGAAAAGAAGATATTAACATGCTTTTTCATCCATCAATCCATTCATTCAATGTTGATTCATATCACCCTAGGGTTTATAAAATTTAGCTACACATGCTTAATCTTGAAGAAAAACAACAATAAACAAATAAAAAGAAAGAAACTAAGAGCATGGATTAGAGTAAACCCGAAAAGGAAATAGAAAATCTTCAAACTTCACTTTGTCTTCAAAATTCTTCACAACCTTCAATCTTCCATTCCAAAATTCTCTCTCAACTCATATATCTAAAATTGGGGGCTAGGGATTCAATGTTACCCTATTTTTGAACATAGGGGGGTATTTATACATCCACATTTTTCGTCCATTAAAAGAAAATGAAAAAGAAAATAAAAAGTGCAAAAATCGCGTCGGAACAGGGGGCGCGACACGGGCTTGGTCGCGTCCCGGTCGGGCCGCGCCGCGTGGCGCGACCGAGTTGCTCGCACTGGGTTGCTCTGTTCACGCGTCGCGTCGCTGGCCGCCTTTCGGGCCCTCTGGTTGGAAGCGCGGTCGCGCCGGTTTTGTGCCCGCGTCGCGCCGGGTGGCGCGACCGAGTTTGTCGCACCTCCTTGGCCTGAGTCGGGCCGCGTTGGGCTACGTGCTTTCGAGGCCTCTGTGTTGACGCGCACTCGCGCCTCTTCTGTACCTGGGTCGCGCCGGCTCCGTACCTTTGAGCCCCGACCCGATCGATTTTGCCCTGAAAGCGCACAACAATGTTTAAAAGCACTTATTACATGATAAAACGAAAACACGGCATCAAGACAACAAAATAAGAGAGAAAAAAAACTTAAAACACACGGCATATGCTCGGAAATAAGGACGAAAATCCCGTTTCACATGTGCACCGGCGTGCACGCCAAGATTGCCCGTCCCGCGGGCGCGCACTCACCCGCGGCCGCGTGGGTGCCCCCTCATCTCTTCGGATCAGTTTTTTCCTTTCTCTTATCTGTGCAATTCCACTCCATTTGACTCCTATCTCACATCTAGAAATTTTATTAATGAAGATTTTTTGTGGCTATATTAGTAATAGAGAAATAGGTATTATTTTCCCTAAGATTGCTTTTTGGATTTTGTCCCCCAAATCCTTCACATTTAATGCACCCATCTCATCACCTTTTATCTCTCATCTCATTTCTCTCTCACTCTCGATTTTCTCCCTCTCTCTCATATCTTGTTTTAGATTTTGGGAGATATCTAGACACACACACACACCCCTCATTCCCTCATATCATTATTTACCCTTCTCTCTCCACTTCATCTTCTCCATTCTTCCATTTTTTTCTCTCTCCACACACACACCACCATCTTTACCATTTTCTACATCACTTTCACCATTTCCAGCACCATTCAAGAGAAGATGAAAAGAGAAAGATAAGAGGTAAGCAAGCTAGGAGGAGGAAGAAGAGACGAGAAGAAATCGACTTCGAGCCGTCCGCGGAAGCTAAGCTCGTTTGGAGATTTTCTTTTGGTATTTTCCTTCTTATTCTTGGATGATTTGTGGGGGCTTGTCCCAAAACTCTTGAAGGATAACAAATATTGTAGAAGTTTATGGCATTTTCATTTGATTATGAGCTGACGTACTTTTATGATCTTTGTGTTGTTTTGAGCATGTTTATAGGCTAATCTCTCCATTTGGGGGTGGAGGATCGATTTGGTTTTGATTTATACTTGCGATGGTTGGTTGTTGTTGTTGGAATTGTGACTATCATGTTGAGTACTTGATCACTACTTAGCATTGCTAGGCTTTAGATGAGACCGAGAGGAGATTCTAAATCCCGACCTAGGTTCCTTCAATGTTAGGTGAATTTGGTTCATAAGCCTAATATATTGACCTTGCTCGTATGATATAGCGAATAGAGGTTTAATGGATAGACGATGACAGTAATCGAAATTAAACCAATTGACGGGCCTATTGTATGTTTGAGATCAATATAACCAACGTGAAGCAAGCTTAATGAGAAACCAATGAGAAAATCCACACCCTAATGCTCGTATCATAATCTTTTTCTCAAACTTGATATCATCATTGCTATTTGCATTTACTCATTTGATTGCTTGTTTTAATTCTTAATTTAAATCACCATCAAATCCATGTTTAGAATGTTTAGGTTTTATTTTCGTTGTTCTAACACGTTGCATGCATAGCCTTAAGTTAATTGCCCGCACGAAGTCTTCCTTATGAGATCGACTCGGCTTAGCTCATCGCGTCTACAATTGACCCCGTCCAATTACGTGTTTGGTTTGAAGTAGTTTACCGTGTTGAGTCTAAACCGAAAAATTAATTTGGACGTGAACATTAAGGTTATACCTATATTTAAGCGTAAGGTCCTAATCCGACGACTGACTTAGGATGAAAAGCCATGAATAAAGCTACAACTAATTTAGCTATAAGGTGAGTTTACTTACCAAAATTATTTCGAAAATATATTTAAACTTTCATCCATTTATGCAAAATGAATTATGTTTATGTTGCTCTGAGGATTTACAAATATGCTATGAATATGTTATAATTTGTATGTGATCACATTAGGGTCGGTCTCCACTATGTTTATTGAGCGTATGATTTATGACATGTTAAATGAAGATTTATTGATATTCTCATTGCAAATTATTGGACGAATGTATGAATATTCTCACGGAGTGTCTTCTGGAACTCAGCTCTACTATTTAAAAATATTTTCAGGTTATCGATGATGGCAGGGGGCGGAGTGCCAATGGGGACCTTTTGTTATATAGTTGACCACTCTTTTGAAATTATTGTTCATGATCAAATTATTGTATGATTCATATGCTTCCGCTGTATGTTTTATTGATGGTCAACTGAATGGTTCTTAATTTTTATGCTTTGCTGGATCTTAACTTTTGCCACGTGTGTGCCTATAAGCGTTTTGGTAATGTTATGCTCTCATGAATTGACTACTATTATCTTAATGTGGTTGACCAGATTTCTTAAGTTTTGTTTCTATTAGTTCTTGACAGGTCAAATGTATTACTTCTTGGTGTTTGACTAGTAAATGTAAACTTCTTTTGGCATAGCAAGTTGTAAATCAATTGCTCTATTTGAAAATTTTTCCATGGAATTTTCTTATTTCATGTTTATTTCCATAAGCACCCTGGACCTTCGAGTTCCGGGTGCTACATTATTATTTTCAGTTATTTATTTGAATAAAAAAAGTATTCTTTTCTATTTAATTTGGGGAAGGGAAATAAAGACAGAGGTTTTAAATAATTTTAAAATGACAACATTTCACTGAAAAAACAATGAACAAATGAAAATGACGTCATTTAACAAACATACCTATGACAAATGGTAACTAAATGCATAAATATTGACAATCATCTCATATTGAAAAGTAATTCATAATGTTGAGCAAGAAGATGATGAGACTGCGAAGAAGTTAAGAAGAGAAATTTATTAACATATGAATTAGTTGTTGTTGATGCGGAGAAGAGACACATTGATGGGTGAAATAAGATATGTTTAATGGATTTCAATCTGTTAGATGGTCTCATAGGAAACTCCCTCTTTTTATATTATTTTGTGAAAAAAAAGTGTCAGCGCAATCTTGCTTGAACATATGCATAGACTTGAACGCAGTCTCCAAATTCACTCATAAGTCCCTCAATTGAAGCACATCCTAAAGGTACATTTGATTTCTGAGAATGCAGCAACTTATTCATCGACCCTCTGGCAACGTGATGGTCATGCCGTTTATTGAAGTTGATGTGTTTGAGCTAACTGATGTTTCATTTCTGAGTAAATATCTCTGTGTGAAGAAACCCGGTTGTTTAGCTTCAGACATGATACCGCCATTGCTGAGCATGAATACCACCGAAGACATGGTTGGCCTGTCTTCTGGGAGTTCTTGAACGCATAAAAGCCCAATATGGATTGATCGCTCTGCTTCTGACAAGTCGCATGCATTTATGAGACAAGGATCAACCAATTCCAATGACCTTTCATCTTTGTAAAGCATCCATGCCTATTAATGTTATATTATATCAGATATGATGTTACAAGATTTAGTTTAATGTAAAACAAGGATTATTAATTCGAGTTTCTTTCTTGAGCTCGCGTGATACTTACGTGACCAAGAAGGTTGAGACGGTGATCTCTATGATAAAATCCTCTGTTTCTGTTACCATTCACAATTTCAAGCACTAGAACTCCGAAGCTAAACACGTCTGATTTCACTGAGAAGAGGCCTTCCGCAGCATATTCTGGGGACATGTAGCCACTGCATGGAATTGAAGTGGTGGGAGGAATATTAATTAATTAAATTTTGAATGATGACGGACTTAATTGGAAGTGCATGTAAATGTAATGTATGATGCTGAAAACCTTAATTACGTACAATGTTCCTACTATTCGACTCGTGTTGTCTCCAATTTCATCATCTCCTCCAAAAGTTCTAGCGAGACCAAAGTCTGATATCTTAGGGTTCATATTGGAATCTAGTAATATATTGCCTGCTTTGAGGTCTCTGTGGATAACTCGGAGGCGGGAATCTTGATGAAGATACATAAGGCCTCGAGCAATGCCATTGATAATATTGAAGCGCCTTGGCCAATCTAGTAATATGCTATTCATAGGATCTGCCAAATGTGTGAATGTCATATGTAAGTTGTCAAATATATATCCTGTTGAATTTTAGTTACTGAAATGAGTGATATCTACTTACCGAACAGTATCAAGTCCAGACTTCTGTTGGTCATGTACTCATAAACCAGCATCATTTCTTCTCCTTGAATGCAACATCCTAGGAGATTCACTAGATTCCGATGCTGAAGTTTTGCAATACAGATTGCTTCATTCTTGAATTCATCTACTCCTTGAAGGGAAGTTCTTGATAGACGTTTCACAGCAATTTCCTGTCCCTCATCTAGTCGACCCTAGTATAAAAATGCAGTTATGTCAAATGCTGTTTTCTGACCAACTTCAAAATTTCATTTTGTTCACCTTTTCAGAATTTCTGTCTTGTGGTTATACGTACTTATTCCTCACCAATTATGCTGGCATTAGTGATTATCTGTTAGTAGCTGATACTGAATTTGATCAAGGACCAGTCATATATATGAATGTAATTTTTTTCTAGTAAAGCTGATTTACATTACTTAAAAGACTTGAAAAGATAAATTTTGTATAGATTTTACCTTAAAAACAGATCCAAATCCACCCTCTCCAAGCTTATTGTTGATTGAAAAATTCTCAGTAGCTTTCATTAGTGTGGCCAACTCAAACAGAGGTAGCTCTAGGTCCTTGTTCCGGCCACTTTCATCTGGATCATTATCCACATAGTTGAGTCTTGAACTGTCTGCAACGAGAGTGATTAAGAGATCAACATTATTCTACACTATACAAGACAACACAAAGATAAGCATCTAATTAATATTTTTATATATCCCAGAACAACACAAAGTAATTAGTCCCTTCAACCTGTTTCTTGCAGCTGATGTTCCGGCTTCTTTCTTTTTCGAGAGTAAACCACCACCAGGCATATCAGTAGTGTAGCAATAACCAGGGATAATGATATTATAAGTATTCCTCGCATCCTTCCTCCTGAGCCTGTGGAGTTATATATGGGAACAATATGTTAATTAATTTTTCATGTTGACAGAACCTTGGATATGATATCTCAACTTCAAGAAAAAAAAAATCAATTCTGAAATGGCTAAGTCCAACATGAAAATCCTCTAGAATGCATCAAGAGCAAACTTTGCAAACATGTAAATCTTGTGATAAATCTAAAACAAATTGAGCATGATTCAAGAGGCAGATAGAGGTATGACTAAATGAATAAATTCAATTCTTACCTAACTCAGAAGAAGCCATCCTAATATAGATATCTTGCCCTGGAGATATCTCTCTCATGTCGACAAGGTCACCGAACCAAAGTAGACATCCATTGTTACCTCTGCTAACATCCAGACTCGAATATGCCATGCATGAGCAATTTTTTGAGCATACTACCTTGCATTCTTCAAGACTCATACTCGTGTTGTACCGGGAACTCCGAGTATCTGGCAATTTCATGCCAGAATACTTCAAAAACACATCTCCTTTTTCACAATTCAAGGGCGTGCTTCGGTTGCACCCATTGGACCAATCTCCCCTCTCCCTGGCTTGAGGATCTTTTAGTATAAATTTATCCAAGCATCCACAGGAAGGAGAGTTCTTGATATTACAACTACCATAAGGACCACAGCCATTATAGACATCACAATTATCTAGTGGTATAGTAAGATAACTGCTCCATTCTTGCGTTCGTTCAACCCAAACCCACCTGTGTCCGTAACCACTCTCAGTTATAGTAAGCCTTACAAACAGCGAGTCATTGATGAGGTCATAACGATAGTAGACCTCCTTCTCATTTATGACCATTTCATAAGTAAAAATGGGATTCTTCTGCAAGTTTGGATTCCCGCTAAAGCCCTTACCATTCCATGGCCCGGTTCTATACGTCAAAACATCACCCCTTTTTATAAAATTCTGAGGATAACCAGTAGGATCGCAATGATATGAATAATCCCCTGAAGCTGGATCGCCGTCGTTTTTTGTCGATGTGATATAAACTTCTAGCCCAGTAACAAAGTTCCTACCTAGTTTCATCCCCGGCAAGAAGGTGTCGGTTGGATAGTCAAAACTCTGCCAGAGGAAATTCTCCGGGTTATCATCATTTGCATCTCTCACTACGAGATTCCCAGAGTCAAGTAATCGGGCAACAAATGCAATCCGCTTGCTGCTTGATGTATTATTATTACTACTAGTAGACCAAATAGTAGTATTAGTAGCATTTAGAAGAAGCAGAGCTCCGGGATCAATGACTCTGAGCATACCTGATCTATCTGTGAGTGGATTGTTTCTGTTGGCAATCCATACAACAGTCTTTACGGTTATTTTCTTGTACCATATTCCGACGTACCGATTTTCGGAGTTGTTGGGGCTGAAAAACCCCAACTCAAAGATTCCACCTGATGAAATCAAGGTGTCTCCGTTATCTCTGAATGCCTGGGAGGTAGTTATGGTGTCTATTGCGTATGTTGACAACAAGGAGCTGGTTATGATAAGAAATATAGAGATATGATATTTACTTTTTTCTGTATTCATGCTTATTGGCTTCTTACTGAATGTGTATCGGAATCGGTATCTTAAGTCATCGATCAGTTGCAGTGATGATGGTCAAACGTTGTAGTGGTCGTAACTTGTTCAACTTTCCAATTGACGTGGAGTTGAGTAATCATAATTATAGCCTTTTTTTTTAACTTAAATTTTTTTAAATTTGTTCTATGCCTTCTTACAGTTTCAGCAAAATGGTACTCACCAGTTACCCTGCACTTGTTTAGGATGGCAACATAGAGTTCCACTTGCCCAATAAAAGATTACGTCTTTGAAACTTATGAACAATGTTGACTTGATAATGAAAAATTCTTGCACCCAAAAATTAATTTTACCGTGTTATTTTATAACATATTTAAATATGAGGGCAGTTAACTAAATGTCTGTCTATGTCATTACATGTTACACATTTAATTATGAGTCAGGTTCAACTCGATAAAATTTAATATGTGATACAACTAAATATCTGTCAATATCAATACATTAGTTAAATATATGTCACACATTTAATTATGAGTAGTGTTCATGTCGATAAATTTTAAAATAATACAACTTATCTCCACTTATATAATAATAATTTTATCAGCGTGAAATACGATCATTTTATTGAATTTTATTGACCAAGAGTAATCAATAGTTTATTGACTTGCAAGTTGCAATAGTATTGAATTTTCCAGTGACTTGTCGTCGTTTTTTTAATATATGCATAGTTGTGAGTTGAGACGGGAAAATGATTTTAACATTGTAGTTGAATATTCCTGTTTCCGTGAAGCTCAGGATACAATACAAACAATTAAGGTCCACTCTTTTTATTTATTTATTTATTTTTCTTATGCCATAACATGGTACATTCTCTATTGGACCTTTCAATTATGATAACAACTTGTATGAGATCATTTTACAGATTAATATTAATAAGATAGATTAAAATTTGAATTCAAACTCATATTTAGTGGCATATCTGTAATTTTGATTGTGTTTGTGTTTGCATCCAGATTTTAAACTATCTTATAAATTTTAACCCATAAATCGGTCTCACATGCACAAGATTCCTTGTTCAATTGTTCATATTTTTATTTTTCATTTTTTTTTTCAATTTTAATTTGTTGTGCTTTAATTTATTTTAACTCGTGTTAATTGGACTTTGATTAGTTTTTCAATTGTTAACTATTAATTAATTATTTGGAAAAGTAAATACTAAAAGATTATGATGAATCTTAATTGGGTAGAATTAATCCTAATTAAATAATATAAAACTAAACTAAAGGACAATGAATTGTAATAAAAAATTAATGGAGAAAAAAACTTAATAGTGCAATAAGTGACCTATTAAAGTACCTTAATGATTCTTCTAAAAACAAAAAGTACCTTAATGATTACATTAACTTGAACAATGTAATCTATACCTCTGTATATACATATATAGGGAATGTATCAAATGTAAATCAATTTCTAGTATGTAAACTATATATAATTCAATCTCCAATCACTCATCTAAAAAATTACGCGGTCAAGATTTGGAGAAAAATTCTGTGGCAGTTTTGTAATTTTTGCAACTTTTTTCAGTCTATGGGAGTATTTTCGTCCGTTTGTTGAATAAAGTTGATGTCATGCTGACTCAACATCTAAAATTAAAAGCTTCAAACGATCATAACTTGCTCGTTTTTCATCGGATTATCACAAATAATATATCAAATTAAAGGTCTTCTAATCCTCTTTCATTTAAGATCAGTGAAGCATATATCTATCTAGAAAAATATGGATGAAAATTATAAAAGTTTCATTTTTCTCGCGTATTCAAGCTCAGAATAATTCGTTAGCATACGACATATATTTTGTTAGCATATGAGAAATGTTTTGTCAGCATCAGTTATATTGCAATAAAGATTTATTCAATCGTAATTAGGTATACTTCATTAGCATATAAAAAATATTTCATTAGCATATAACAAATACTTCGTTAGCATATGCCAAATATTTCATTAGCATCAACTATATTACTGTAAATGTTTATTACATCACAATTAATATATGCTTCACTGACATCAATTATATTTATATAAATGTTTATTTAATCTCAATTAGGATGTGTTTTATTAGCATAAAATAAATATTTCATTAGTATCAATTATATTCACAATGAACAATACATTAATGCATTAAGATATTTTTTATATGAAAATGCTAATGCACTGCTAACGTTAGCATTGACATATGCTAACTAAAATATTATAATAATGCTAATGTAGTGTAATTATATCTGATAATAGAATCATATGTGTTTAATATTGCATGTGTATTATCAATGTATAACATCCATCTAAAATAATCATGATCGTTAGCATATGACAGATGATTCGCTAGCATCATGATTAGTTATATTGCTATTACATCAATTTTAGAATTCAACAATTTAATTTTATTGAATTTTATCATTTATTGTTGTTAGCACTATCGTACGCTAACATAATTATTATGTAATGCTAAAGAAAAATAATACATAATAGTAACAAAAATAATAATATAATGTTGTGGACTGAAGCCAAATAATGCAACTAACAATCTTCAATCAAACAACTATAACTTTATCCATGATTCATATTTTTTTGAAATTATTTTTTGTTGAAAATTAGGCTTGACTAGCTTTCCAACCATATAAAAATCATCATTTAATAATTTTCTAACAAAATCAGTTTTATGTTTAAAGTTAGG
The DNA here is from genome assembly GCA_026008535.1 of Perilla frutescens. Classification (NCBI taxonomy): domain Eukaryota; kingdom Viridiplantae; phylum Streptophyta; class Magnoliopsida; order Lamiales; family Lamiaceae; genus Perilla; species Perilla frutescens. The sequence goes on from BRKX01000019.1 coordinate 10,432,585, forward strand.
TGTTGTAAATGAAGTGATATTGCTTCGTTAACATATGATTATATGTTCGTCAGCATATGAATGTATCTTCATTAGCCCGCGTCCAGTTGGAAGTCCGCTATATTTCTTTATTTTTAAAATTTTGACCTAGACGAGGAAATTACCAAAATGTCACCACGTTTTATGAAGTTCCTCTTATTTACAATAATGCCACTATCCTTTGACCAAATCTAGACTATTGAATTTTGAAGGATGTGTGGTGGGAGATTGGTTTACAGTTTGCACACTATGGATGGTTTACACTAGAACCACCCCCTATATATATGGATGATATATATATATATATATATAATAACATAATTGTGGAACAAACTTTTTCCTGCTCAATTGCCAAGGGCTTTTTAGTAAATAGAAAAATTTGTATTAGAAATAATTATTTAATTCATGCTATTTTAACTGCATTTATACATGCGAATTGAATAGAAAATTATTCAGGCTAATTTACTAGCATAAATTCACGCATATTGAATTAGAATATACTATTACTTTTTTTGTGATCATTTGTATTCTATATCAAATTTTGCCGTTTATATAATGTGTAAGGCCTATATACTACCGATATAACCGCAGAACACTATACAAAGATTTACATAATGAAATAATACAAAAGATATTCTTATTTACAAATAAGAATGGCTCAGAAACATAGATCTCCAACACCACAAATGAGACCACAAATATTGCCGGCAGATAAAGCTCTGACTGCGCGCAACTGCAACCTCGATTGCTCCACAAAGAACTTGCCCTCACACATAAAGAGTGAGGCACTCTAACTCACCAAGAAGAAGAAGAAGATCAAACTATAATAGAGCTTGAAAGCTCTCAGATCTTCTCTCTCTCTCTCTCTCAACAAACCTAGCTGCACACACACACACACACAAGAATGAGAATTGTGTGTGTAAAATATCCCATCAAGGATATTAATAGATCGGTGGTTAGGGCAGCAAAACTTATGGGCCATCCAGAGAGCTGGGTCGGGCAGTAACGGGCCTTGAAGGAAAAATATTTAAGCCTAAACAAATGGGCCACTTATTTCAATATTTTCCACCTTGACACTTTTGTGATCACTATTACTGGTTGACTGAGTCTTTATAAACATCATCATCGCCGATAATCCCTCATGTTGAATTCACAAAGAAGACTACATGAGAGATTAAGACTTAGACACAAAGTCATATAGTCTAGCTTAGACACAAAGTCAAAGCAGGTCACCAAGACTAGAGGCAATCACGAGAGGTAACAACCATCCACTGATAGCCAGTGGAACTTCAATAGCAATACTAGAAGAAGATGACTAACACATAGTCTGTCAAAGTCTCCTATTGTTACTGACATCCACCAACTAACCTAACATCTATAGAAGATGGAAGTTCAACAATAACCTTAATCAAACTGACATAACACAAAGTAAGTCAAAGATTCAGATTATTGTTCAAGCGCCCACCTCCTATATCAAACTGGAACATCTGCAAAATAATTAACTAGGATCAAAGTTAAGAATTTTCATACTATAAACATGTTTTTCTAAAGGTAAGCACTTTGTTTCCATATCAGCATGATTTACTTCAGTTGATATTTTCTCAAGTAACACAAGTTGTTTATACTCAAATAAAGTGGAATCTAACATCAATATACTTAGTCCTATCATGAAAAACATGATTCTTACAAAGTTAAATTGCAGATTGACTGTCAGAATAAACGGTGACATTGTCTTTAAGAAAACTAATTTCAGACATGACATCTTTTAACTAAATAACCTCCTTCATGCATTCAGTAATTACCATATTCAGATTCAGTAGTAGATAAAGTAACAATGTGTGTAATTGAGATTTCCAACTTAAACAAGAGTCACATAGGGTAAACACATAGGAAGTAGTAGATTTTATATTATCCCTATCATTTTCATAATTGGAATCCACATATCCAGCTAAAACTGCCTTTTTAGCATGCTTAGAGAAAGATAAACCCACATGCTTAGAATATTTCAATTATCTTAACAATCATTTCAAAGCCTCCCAATGAGGCACATAAGAGTTAGACATATATCTACTAAGACAGCTGACAACATAAGCAATGCCTGACCTAGTACTGTCAATAGAAAGCAAAAAAAGGAGAGAATCATATATTTTGAGTAGAATTCATATTGATTCAAAAGTGGTTTACATTCTACAAATGATGATATATATATATATATATATACATTAGCTAGCTCATCTAACAAACTTGTAACTGCCTAGGGAATCATCTAACTAACTACCAGTTTATACAACTAACTACCAACTGCATTAAGTTCTCAACCGCTCTCATTTGCATGGCTCGATTGCTTTGTTTGCATAGATATATAAGTTAGTCTTACACCCCCAGATATACTTAACTATCATTTGAGCTTGAGTTTATCTCTGAGAAAAAGAAATCGAGCTTCAAATAGTGGTTTGGTAAACACATCGGCAATTTGATCATGTGAAGAAACATGCCCAACATTGAGCACATTAGCTTGAACCTTTTCTCTAATAAAGTGAACACCGATTTCAATGTGTTTGGTTCTGGAGTAGAAAACTGAATTAGCAACGAGTCTAATGGCATTTGTATTATCGTACCATAATTTGGACGTAGATGAATAAGATATGCCCGGCTCAGAGCATAATGATCAAAGCCACACCAAATCAGTTGCTGCATTAGCTAGAGATCGATATTCAGACTCGGCGCTACTCCTGGAGACCACATCTTGCTTGCGAGAGTTACAAACCAAAAGATTGGACCCCAAAAAAATATAATGGTCGTCTATCAACCGACGATCATCTTTACAACTTTGCCCAATTTGCATCGGCATAACCTTCGAAGTAGGTGGATGAGGTAGCAGTGAACTCTAGAGATAGATCGTGTGCCATGTAAATATCAAAGTAAATGTTTGCAAGCAGACTAGTGCACTTCGGTGGGATGTTGCAGAAACTGACTAAGCTTATTGACTGAAAATGCGATGTCTGGGCAGGTCAAAGTGAGATACTATAAAGCACCAACAGTACTTCGGTATAGAGTGGGGTTATTAAAAATATTTCCATTAGTTTTAGACAACATAGTAGCATAAATCATAGGAGTAGAGATCGGCTTGCAGTTCTGCATATTATTCTTCTCTAACAAGTCTGATATATATTTGGACTGACTTAAATTGAAGGTAGAATTATGTTTATATATCTCAATGCCTAGAAAATAATCAACGTCACCAAGATTATTGAGAGAAAAATCATTGCTGAGTTGATCAATCACAGTCTTAATAGATGCATCATCATCACTGGTGACTAAGATATCATCAATATATATTAGTATCAAAAGAATTTTGCCATGTTGACTTTTGTGAAACAAGGAGAAGTCTAAGGTGGATTGTTTGAATCCCTGGTGGAGAAGAGATGCCTTTAGCTTGTCATACCAAGCCCTAAGAGCCTGACGAAAACCATACAGAGCCTTTGTGAACTTGCATACAAACTGAGGATGGTTGTAATCCACAAACCCTGAAATTGCTCCATGAAGATAATTTCTTTGAGATCTCAATTCACGAAGCGCTGTTAACATCTAATTGTTGTATATAGCAGTTTTGAAAAGCAGCAAGCGAGAACATTAGCCAAATGATAGAAAACTTTGCAATTGGATTGAAAGTATCCAAATAATCGACACCGGCTAATTTTTCAAAACCGCAAGCTACAAGGCGGGCTTTCTGTTTATCAAGAGAACCATCAGAATTTGTTTTCACATGAAAAATCCACTTGTTAGAGATAATCTTTTAATCTGGGGGAGCAGGAACTAACACCCAAGTTTTGTTTTGTTGGAGAGCCTCAACCTCAGCTTTCATAGACAAAAACCAATTAGCATCACAAACTGCTAAAGCAACAGTAGATGGAGTAGTGGAAGAGATGTGGATGTGAGCAGAACCTTTGGTTTATGAATACCATTTTTAGCTCTGGTTTTCATATGATAATGGTTTGGAATAGGAGATGGAGATGGGTTGGAGTGTGAGACGAATGAAAGAGTGGAGGAAGCATGTGGAGGAGAAGTATGATGTGGAGATGGAGGTAGACTAGGTGATAAGAAGAGCTGGAATAGGGAGAGGAGTGCAAGAAAGAGGATGATATGACATAATCAGCATCTTTTTGTTGATTATGAGCTTGGTGAGGAATAGGAAAAAAAAGAGAAATCAATGTATGAGGGTGGATTGACTGAGTGGAAGAGGTAGGGTATGGAAATTCATGTTCATTGAAAGCAACAATATCTGCAATATAAGTTCTACCAGAGGGACTTAAGCATTTATAGCCTTTATGAGAAACACTATAGCTAATGAAAACACACTTTTCAAACCGAAGTTGGAGTTTATGTGTGTTATACGATTTCAGATATAGGAAGCATACACAACCAAACACCTTGAGATAAGAGTAGTCTAGTTTAACTTTGTACAGTAGTTGGAAAGGTGAAAGATTTGAAGTGGTGGGAGAAGGAAGTCTGTTTATGAGGTACACATCAGAATCAACTACTTCCCACCACAATTTAAGAGGTAAAGAGGCCTGAGAGAGAAGAGTTAAACCTATATCAATGATGTGTTGGTGCTTGCGTTCAACCTTTCCATTTTGCTGATGTATGTGGGAGCATGAATGGCAAAGCAAGACCCCCAAATCCTTAAGATATGACTCAAGAGCCCTATATTATCCACCTTAATCAGTCTACATAGCTTGAATATAAGTCTTGAACTAGTATTTTATCATTGAAAAAAAATGTTTCACAATTGTTGTTGCTTTATATTTGAGTGTGAGAAGATATATCTAAGTAAATCGAGTAAAATCATCTACAAAGTGGGTATAATACTTGAAACCTTGAGAACTTAGAGTGAAAATTGGTCCTCACAAATTAGAATGTACTAACTGAAATGGAGCAGTAGTTTTTGTAGCTTGAGAAATGTGTGGTTTCTGTTGCAGCTTTCCATGTTTGCAAGCCCCACAAAAATTTAGAGCAAACATAGCTACTTTATTATTTAGACTACTGCAAACTTTTGCCAAGATAGAAGAGTTTGAATGCCCCAACTTTTAATGTAATTTATTTATATCAGAATTATGAGTACAAGATGTCAAGATGTGCTGAGTACTACTATCTTTACATGACTTAGATGGCATACAAGACTTAAGATGAGATTGATGATTACTTTCATGATCTACAAGATAGACTTGATCACCCCTTTGATGCACTCTTAGGTAGGACAAATCAAGTTGATATAGTCTCTTGGCCAGAGATTCCCTCATCAACACTTTGAGTGTTCGAATATCCTTGACAAGACAAAAATCATAATGTAGTTCAAAGAAGACATGATTATCTTTAGTAAACTGAGATATACTCATGAGATTCTTGGTAATGCCCGGTACATGAAGAATGTTATTTATAAGAAGAGAATCACGCGGAGTGTTTAACACTGAAGAACCAACGCAATAGATAGGTAGATGATTACCATTTCTAACTTGAACTTGATTACCTCTTGTGTATGGGGAGCTCAACTACAAATTGTTCAAATAATTAGTTACATGAGTAGTTGCACCACTGTCCACATACCAATGGGAATCATACTCCGACTGGTCATAGTTATAATTTGCTAGAGATGCATCATTAGGAGCAAATTCAGTGAAGTATGCTTAAGGATGTGCAGTTGCACCAGTGAAATGAACATCAAAACATTTAAAGCATTTTATGGCAACGTGACTTGTCTTTCCGCACAGCTTACACACAATTTTGGTGTCTCTTGTGTAGCCACAGCCTCCACCACCACAGTCCCTGAAAGAAGATCCACGACCACGACTATCATAACCACGGCCAGCTGAGTAAGTATGAGTAAAACTTTTCTGATTAGCTATATTTACACTTGGAAAAGGCTGAGAGGTAGAGTAGCTTTGAAGTCACATTTTATGAGATTGCAAGGTGAACTGGACTTCTTGAAGATTCATAGATCCAGCATGATGAGTGAGATTGATAACCACTACATCATACTTGTTTAGTGTATATTTGTCCTATCTTATCTTAGTAGTTTAGTATCTTTCGTAGGTATTTTTCCTTTGTTTTTGTGTGATTTTCATGTTATTTCCTTCACTTTTGCTCTTTTGGTGAGTTGTGTAGATTTGCACAAGATCTTGAGAAAATGGAGGATTAATGACTACAAAATTTGAGGGATTCAAGACAATGGGAAGGTAGAGAATCAAATAAGGAGCGCGTAGCAAGTTGAATCGGGTCAATCGGCCAAGAAACGAGGGAGAACGAGCCAAAACCGTGGAAGCTGTCGAAGACAGAATTGTCAGAGTGCTACCACGAGCGCGCGGTTCCCACGGGCGCGCGCACCTTTGCACCCCGCGGGTGCGCGGCGTCCCGCCGGCACGCGAGACGCTCTGTTTCACCCGATTTGCCCTGTCTTGCACTCGACTCTCGCCTTTTCATTCACCATTTTGCACAAGGAGGCATTTCTTCCTCCCTCCTCATTTGGCATGACCCTTGACCCATCCTAATCTAGCACTAGGGATTAGGGATTAATCCACCCTAAACCTAGCTTTGGATTTTTCTTCCAACAAATCCCCCCAAATCCCTCTCATATTTATGACTCCATCACCATCACCTTACCACCACCTTTTCTCTCTCCTCCCACCATACCTATCTTTGACCTCTCTCTCTCTCTCTCTCTCTCTCTCTCTCTCTCTCTCTCTCTCTCTCTCTCTCTCCTTCATCTCACGTTTCTCTCCTTCTCTCATATCTAATAATAGATATTGGGGATTTTGGGGGAAGAGATCATTCATCATTCAACCATTCACTCCACTCTCACCACACCATCCTCTCCACCATTCTCTCTCCTTTCACACACACTACACACACTAAATCTCTACACCATTCCCTCACTATTTTCACACCCTCACCTTCACCCAAGAGAGGAGGAGGAAAGGATGAGCAAGGGGATCAAACCAAGGGAGACGGAGAAAACACAAGATGGACGACGACGAGCCATCCGTGGAAGCTAAGCTCGGAGGAGGTTTATCTTGTGTTTTTATTTACATTTCTTGGATGTTTGTGGGGATTTGTCCCAAAACTCTTGAAGGATAGTTAATATTGTAGAAGTTTGAGTTATTTGCATTTGATTTATGAGATGATGTTCTTCTATGGTATTTGTGTTGTTTTAAGCATGTTTAGTGGCTAATCTCTCTATTAGGGGATAGAGGATCGATGTGGTTTTGATCTATGCTTGTTCTTGTTGATTGTTGTTGTGGGAATCGTGTTTTTTCATGTTTAGGTAATTGATCACTACTTGAACATTGATAGGATTTAGAGGAGTCTTGATTGTGAATCTAAATCCAAAAATTGGTTCCTTTGACGTTAGGTGGATGGGGTTCCTAAGCCTAATATGTCAATCTTGCATGTACGATATAGCTAAGAGAGGTTTAACGAATAGACGGTGACAGTAATTGAAGTTAAACTAATTGCAAGGGACTATCATATTTGCGAGAGTAGCATTATCAACTTGAATGAAGCACAGTGATAAAACCATTGAGAGAATCTACACCCTAATACCTTAATCAAGCTTATCTCCTCTAATCTCGATTTAATTTGTGTTTTTGTATTTAATTATCTCGCTTTATTGTCCGTTTCAAATTCCTAGCATAGTCATCATCAACCCCCTTCTTAGAATGTTTAGATCTTATTTTAGTTGTTTACTTGAAAGCATGTGTAGTCTTTAGATAATTCTTTCATATAAAGTCTTCCTTGAGAGATCGACTCGGGTTAAGCTTATTGCTTCTACAATTGACCCCATCCAATTCCGGGTGTGGTCCTAAGTAGTGTCTAGAAGCATAAACCGGAAATATAAGTATAAATTTGGACCCCAATCAATACTCAATGCTACTCAATGCCGAAACCTACCAAGATATACAAAATCAGTTCATCATCTGTGATTGCTTGACCTGCGGTAAAGAGCAAATTCGCAAAACCGCACATCTTGAGGAAGAAATCATCGACCGATGGGTTGTCTTTTTTCTGAGTCTGTAGCTAAATGCGAAACTACATAACTTGTGCATTCGACTGAGATTAGAATAGACCGTCCAATATCTGTCATAGATCATAAGCAGTTTTGCATTTTGTAACATAACCGGACATGGATTCATTAATAGAAGACAACATCCATCCCATGAAAATTTGATCATGACGTGATCATGACGGATCCAAGCTTGAAACTCCAGATTGATTGATTAGACGGAAGACGAGAGAGTGGAGTAGAGATAGACGAATCAAGCAAATCATCAAAATTGTATGCACGTGCATTATTGTTAATTTGTGTTCACCAGAAATTGTAGTTAGTGAGATCCAATTTTAGAGAGATAGTTGGAAGATTTGGAATATAGGAGGTGGAAACATGTGGAGTGGCCATGATCGATTTGAAGAAAATGAGGGGAAAATGAAAAAGGAAGAAGAATAGGAGGGTGCAATAGAAATGCAAATGCCAAATCAATCTGCAATAGAAATGCATATGAAAATATGAATTTATGAAGATTGGAAGATTTAAACATTTGAAGATGTGAAGAGTTTGAAAGAAACGAACCCAAAAAACTGATACCATGTCAATAGAAAGTAAAGAAATGAGAGAAAGAGATATTTTGAGTAGAATTCATATTGATTCAAAAGTGGTTTACATTCTACAAATGATAATATATATATATATATACTACATTCGTTAGCTCATCTAACTAACTTGTAACTATCTAGAGAATTATCTAACTAACTAATAGTTTATACAACTAACTACCAACTGCATTAAACTTTCAACTACTCTCATTTGCATGGCTCGACTGCTTCGTTTGCATGGATATATAAGTTATTCTAATAATTACTCACCATTAAATACTTCACAAATCCTATAGCATTAGAGCAAGGCACTTTTCTCATATCACTAATTTCAGAATCAGTTTTTGGGTACTAATCCTTACTTAAAACAAAATGAGATGCAAGGGGAACATTCACAGATTTAGCTTCAGTCATAGCAAACTTAAAATTTTCTCAACATACCTTGATTGATCCAAAACTAGTCTATTGTTCTTTCTATCCCTAGTAATACACATCCCTAAAATTTCTTAGCATCACCCAAGTCTTTCATCTCAAAGTTATCACTCAAACATTTATGCACATGTTTAATGGATTCATTAGTATAACTAACCAACAACGAGAAAATTTCAATTTTAGTCCCATAGGACATGGGTTAGTCCGATTTTGGTCTCATTCCTATCATTTTTGGTCCCAAATCGATTGAATTATCAATTTTAGTCCCGCCGTAACGTTTTCCGTTTAAAAAATTATCGATTTTGGTCCCATTTTGATATCGATTTTGGTCCCAAGTTTTCCGTTAAAAAAATTATTAATTTTGATCTCATTTTGATATCGATTTTGGTCCCAAACAGAAAAATGCTAGAAATTTTTTTCTTTGCAATTCAATTGGAGGCAAAATTAAACTGATTTGGTAGAAATTTAACCTAATTTGGTTCCAAATTTCCCACGAACATGCATCTATATATATCTACTCACCAAATCATCAAATTACAACTACTGAATCAAAAGAAAGCCATTTTTTTTATTTAGTTTAATTTTCTGTCGAGTTCGAGTTCGATCAAGAAGATACTTGGCTTGTTTACACCCCTAAAGGCACGTAATTTTTTTTATTTAATTTAATTTTACAATATTATTTATGAGCGTTCACCACATCTAATTAGCGTTTATAATTATTTTTAAAATTTAATTTTAATTTTCAATTAATAATTCATTATTATGGTTGATTATTTCATAATTAAATTCTTGTAAAATGTAAGTAAAAAATCTAGGAAAAAAAAATACTTTCATACCTACATTTTGAACTTTCACTACAAAAAATTCACATTTTAGCGATGGAAGCGAGCCAAGTCAAGCCGAAAATATTAAAAATAATATAAAATAATAAAAGTATATATAAAGTAATATAAAATTTTAAAAATTGTAAAGTAAAACTAATAAAAATATAATAAAAATTTATACTCATAATTAATTAGTAATTGAAAAATAAAAAATATATATAATATTAAAAATTTAAAATAAATAAAACATTAATAATATTAAATAAGTTAATTTAAAATTCATAATTAATTAGTAATTAAAAAATTAATAATATTAAAAAATTTAAAAATCATAAAGTAAAATAAATAAAAATATTAAAAAATTTATGTTCGTAATTAATTAGTAATTGAAAAATATATAATATTAAAAAATAATATATATTAAAATAAATTTTAAAATGTAAAATAAATAAAAAATCAATAATATTAAAAACATTGATTTCAAATTCAAAATTATATAGTAATTAAAAAATTAACAACATTAGAAAAAATTAAAAATTATCATGTAAAATAAATAAAAAATTTTAAAAAATTATATTTGTAATTAATTAGTAATTGCAAAATAATATATAATAATAATAATAATAATAATAATAATAATAAATATTATAAAAAATATGTCGTTATTGTGTCGTTAACATAAAAAAATAAAAAATAAAAATTAAAATATGACGTGTGTTCTTTGTTAAGTTTGAGACAAAAAAATATGTCATTAAATATCTTAATCTTAATCCGTTGTTAATGTGTTTGTATTTTAAAATGAATTATAATCCGTTGTTAAATCGCGTTTTTATTGTAGTTTATAATCCGTTGTTAAATCGCGTTTTTATTGTAGTATTTTTTTAAATAACCCAATTAAAAAATAATAATAAAAAGTACCCTCATTTACAAATCTAACATTTGATCAATTTTTCGGCTCAAAAATCGTTCATAGCTGATTACATTTTAGAATTTATATTTTGCTGAAAATTTCACTTTTGGTCCCAAATTATCGATTTTGGTCCCAAAACTAGCGGCCGTTATCTCATTTATTTTTTCCGTCTAAATTGTGGGACCAAAATTGATAATCCAAGTCCTATAGGACCAGATTTAATAACAATTTCTGAAATAAGACCAAATGTGATAGAGTTGGGACCAAAATCGGACTAGGCCATGTCCTATGGGACCAAAATCGAAATTTTCTCCACCAACAACATGCCATCAACATAAATCAGCAGAAACATAGGCACAAAACTCACATCCTTAAAGTACAATTAATGATCATAATTACTTCTAATAAACTTTAAGGGCTTCATACGGTTATCAAACTTAATGTTCTATTACCTAGGAGATTGTTTTAAACTATAAAGGGATTTCTTCAGCAAACACACATAATCAGGTTTATTAATTACAATCAACATACCCTTCAGGCTGATTTATATAGATAGACTTATCTAGATCACCATACAGAAAAGCAGTAGTAACATCCATTTGTTTAAGTTCTCAATTAGAATGAGCCACTAATGTAAGCATAATTCTCATAATGATAAACTTAACAACATGAGCAAAATTTTTAGAGTAATCTATTCCCTCTCTTTAAGTGAAACCCTTAGCCACTAATCGAGCTTTAAATCTTTTGGAATTAAACTTAGTTTTAATTTTATACAACCATTTACAATCAATAACAGAGCAGGTAACAGGTCTGGGAACAAGAACCCAAGTTTGATTAACCTTTAAAGACTGCATCTCCTTATCCATAGCAACAACCCAAATATAGAAAATTTTAGACTTTATAGCTTGCTTGGGTTTTAGGTTCACTGCTATCTAGATATTCACACACATTGTAAGCAAACTCAAACAGATTACAGTCAACATATCTTATTGGTTTAATAATGGTTCTTCTTTCTATCTCTAGCTAATTGATAATCATGCAGATTTAAGCGCTCAGTATGATTGTCATTTTCATTATCAGAGGTAGTGTCCATATCACTACCACTTTCAGTTTCATGAGCTGAATGATCAAAAGTAGGATCAGGCATGACATCGGGAATAAGGAGAGGGGCATTAGGTAACACAGTAGTATAAACAATAGGCTTCACCTCAAAAGAAGTGGTATTATGAGCAGGCATAGAGGCATTCACAAAATCAGACAAACATGGAAATTCATTTTCATGAAATATAACATCCCTGCTAATAGTAGTTTTAAATCCAGGTTCATCTCTCACATAAAGCCTATACCTTTTAACATCTTTAGGATATCTTAGACTTAGGGTCAAATTTATCTCCCTTGGTATGCATAAAGGTTGCACACCCAAAGACCCCTCAAATTAGACAAATCAATAGGTTTCCCAGAAAAAACAGACTCAGGGCATTTTTCCTTGAGAGACAGGGAATGAGACCTATTAATTATATAAGCTGCAGTCATCACAGCCTCATCCCAAAACTTTTTGGACATTCCAAACAAAACTCTCATGCTCCTCACTCTATCAATGAGGGTTCAATTCATCATCTCAGCTACCACATTTTGTTGAGGAGTATAGGAACAGATTTATGTCTTTTAATACCAAATTGAGAGCATAAAGAGTCAAGTTGAGTATTACATAATTTAAGCCCACTATCAAGTCCAAGAGTTTTAATCTTCTTGGCAATTTAATTTTCAATTAATGATTTTCAAGTTTTGAATTTATCAAACACTTCAGATTTATGCTTCACGAGAAACACCCAAACTTTCCTAGAATAATCATCAATTATAAACAAGAAAAATTTATTACTATCACGAGTGGCATCACTGGCAGGACCCCATACATCAGCATGCAAATATTCAAGAATAGAGGAACATTTAGACATGTTTGGGGTCATATTCACAGGAAATTAGATTTTATATATGATGTTTGCCCAAAATACATGCATCACAGAAAGGCATAGAATGAACAATGTCAGAACCAAAATAGTCCCCTTTCTTTAGAATATCAAGGCCCTTATTACTCATGTGGCTCAATCTGTTATGCCACAAAATAGTCTTATCAGCATTGACCATGTTCACAAAATTATTAGATGATGCAGGTTGAGCATGACAAATGTAAAAATTATTCTTTTTCAATGTTTTAAAAAGAATAAGGGAACCTTTCATGATTTTCATCACACCATTCCCTCATTTTTCCTCAACCCCATCAGATTCTAAAGTAGCACAAGAAATCAAATTATAGCATAACTCAGACACATATCTGACATTTTTCAAGGTATGCGCAGATTCAAAATCAAATTTTAAACAAACATCACCAATTACTTCAACCTTACATAGTTTCTCATTTGCCATGGATGCATAGCCATTTTTAACATTTTTAAAACATGAGAATAGTTTCTTAAAAGGATAAATATGAAAGGTGCAACCAGAATCAATAAGCCAATCATGCTCACAATCCAGACAGATCATAGTCAACAGCAGTGGATGCATTAATAACCATGTAACAATCACCCATATTTTCTCCAGTAGCCAAATTAGCATGCTCAGATTTATCTTTCTTGTCGTTCTTCTTTGGCTTAGGACATTTTTTAATAAATACTTCTTAACATATTTATTCCTTAATTTTGACCTAGATTTCTCTTTCTTCTTTTTACTAGTAGATTCAGAGGAAGGCCTTTGTTTCTCCCTATCTCTAGCATGCATAGACTTAGAATCATTAGAACCACGACTTCCTCTCATTTCAAGTAACTCCAATTCTTTTGATTTTTGAGCACTAATTATAACATGAATTGAAGCACTATCTATGTCATATTTAATGGCAAATTTCGCATCAGCATAGGAGTAAAGAATAACATTTAACAGAGCAATATTTGTGTAATGATCAATTGTTTTATCACTAGAAAACTTAATATCCTGAACAAGGTTAGTGAACATATCAACATTTTCATCAATATCTTTGGACATATCAAGCTTAAATTTAAACAATTTCTCAAACAAATACATGCGGCTAGAAAAAGAAGTTTCAGTGTAAGTTTCTTCAAGTTTGTCACACAATTCTTTTGCAGAGAATAAATCATCCATTTCCATATAACAGAATCACTCAGATTCAACATAATAGTAGAACAGGCTAACTCATTCATTTTTGTATGTTTTTATTGAGTATTAGAATCATCATAAACATTGGTGATGGTTTTTACAACATGCTGTTGAATTAACACACACACTTAATTTTCTGCTTTCAAATATTGAAGTCATTTTCCCATTTAGGGCACCATGCTATATGCATTGACAATCATTGACACAAAGAGAGGGAGGGAAAAACAACCAATAGAAAATGCAATAGAGGCACACGAAGAGCTGAGAACTAGGAAAAACAAGAAACAAAGCATAAAACAGAAATGAAAGCAATCACACCGAGATTTACCCTAGGAATCCCAGGATAAGGAGTAAGTGGCTAAATCAGTACACAATCACCCATTTGAACGGGGGCGCAAGGGGTCACACAAAGTCCGATGGGATAATAGGGTGAAAATGATGTAACAACAAAGAATCTCTTAGAGATTCACAACGAAGTTCGACAAGAACATCTGAGGATCACATAAATCCACAAGAAACAATAAGAAAGAGAACAAAAAATTATACAAGATAAAACAGAGAATAATGGCAGCCTCAATAATAGTGAAACCCTAGATCTATCATGTGAAACCCTAGCTTCCGTCACATATCAGATCTACGGGCACGCAATAGAGAAAAACACAGAGAAGATATCGAGCCTATAGGCCTACACGCCACTAGGAGAGGTTTAAGACAATTTACCAGAGCAGTGCCCTAGGCGAGGGTCACCATTTTACCTGTTGCCGCCTGTAGAGGAGGAGGGAGTCTACCGGAGTGAGCGACAAGAAGAGGAACCTCACCCTCTACTGATACCACTATAAGGTCTATATACTATCAATCTAACTACAGAATACTATATTAAGTTTTACAGAATGAAATAATACAAAGATATTCCTATCTACAAATCTGAATCCAACTATTAGCTCAGAAACATAGATCTCCAATACCGTCAATGAGACCACAAAGATTTCCAGCAGATAAAGCCCTGACTGCGTGTAGCTGCAACCTCGGTTGCTCCACAAAGAACTTGCTCTCACACACAAAGAGCGAGGCGCTCTAACTCACCAAGAAACGAAGAAGAAGAAGAAGAAGAAGAAGAAGAAGAAGAAGAAGAAGAAGAAGAAGAAGAAACTGTAACAGAGCTTGAAGAAGAAGATCAAATTGTAACAGAGCTTGAAGGCTCTCAGATCCTTTCTCTCTCTCTCAACAAACCTAATCGAGCACACACGAAAGAATGAGAACTGCATGTGTAAAATATTCCAGCACAGATATTAATTGGTCGGTGGTTAGGACAGCATGACTCATGGGTCGTCTAGAGAGCTGGGCCAGGCAATCATGGGCATTGAAGGAAAAATACTTGAGCCCAAACAAATGAGTCACTTATTCCAACATAATGCAAAATTAGTTTTTACCCTCTATAAGCAACTAATAATATCACCTATAAAAATTAGTATAAATGATTTAATTATACATAACATCCGGGAGAATAATTATATAAATTGCACATAATTAGGATAATTATATATGTTTTTATAATTCTAGTATTATATTTTATATATATATTTACCATATTTATTTATGTCAATCCATTAATTTCAAAAATATAATCTAATTATATAATTACTTTAAATTAGTTATCATATCAAATTAATTAACCATATCCATTAATTATAATATATATATATATATATATATAATATTACGCGGATTCTAGACAGGCTAGCTGATTAATTAGTCAATCATCATTAATTACGGTGAGAAATATATATTAGATTGAAAAATTGATATCGATCAAAGATTAGTGTTCCATTTATAAATGATGTTAATATAGATTTATATTTACTTATTTACTATACATAATATATATCCGAAAATGGAAATAACATATCATACCAAAATATTAATTTAATTATGGAATATAATATTACTATTTAATTTAGATAATTACATAATATTAGTAATTATAAATAGATAGAAGTAGCATACTTCCAACTTCATTATGCTCTCACCAAGTACTTGAGATCCTCTAATCCCCATTTGTGTGTGTCAATGTTTACCAAACCTCAAAATTATTATGCTTTCTTTCATTTTTTCTTCAACCTTAATTTCTTTAGGTTAAGTATAATTTTACAATTTTATTTAGGGTTTAATCCACCCAATTAGGGTTTAGAATTATTTTTTAATATTTAATTTTCATTTTTTAGTTAATATAATTGATTTTTTGGGGTTGATTATTCCAAACTTAAGGTATATATATATTTTTTTTTAAAATTTCAAGCTTTAGCAATAAATATTAATTATGATTAGTTATAATATAATAAAATTTATTTTTATGAAAAATTTATTAACAACATATAATTTTAATGTTTGCACACGGTTGGCACACAAAGTTGAGACTAGAGGATCTCTACTCCTCACCAAGTATCCTAGCAGAAATTGTGAGTAGAATCAAATATATATATATATATATATATATATATATATAGAGAGAGAGAGAGAGAGAGAGAGAGATGGGATTAAGTGAGAACCAAAGTCTCATGTGAGAACAAATAACCAATCTTAGCCATAAATCTAGTTGATTTGAGTGGTTTGGATTGCTTCAAATTTTCGGTGGCAATCTTGTAATTTTTGATAAATTTTAGGGTTGTGAGGTTATTTATGTAATTTGATAATTCTAATTAGAACATGTGAATTTCTTCTCTTTCTCATTCCCGTAAGTATTCTCTCTGGTTTTCCTCTTCTTCTTGTAAGCTCTCTCCCTCTTCTCTTCTTCCTGCTTCTTGTAAGTTCTATCTCCCTCTCTTTCTCTTCTTTCTGTGAGTTTTTTTTTATTCGATGTTCTTGGACGAAAACGCCGGTAAATATATGAGTGTGTTGTTGTAGTAAAAATGATGGTGTGGAGATGAGGCGAACAATAAGACGATGAGCTAGACGACGGGTTGGATCTGTGATTCAATTGTAGTCCTACAGAGATGGCTAAACTTCAGTAGAGAGGAACTGAGAGAGAGACTCATAATTTTTTTGAGTTTAATTTGTAGATAGGATACTTGAGATTTTGAGGTCATGGGAGATAACTTAGTTATGGAGTTAAGAGTTTTTTTCAATCTGATTAGCACGAGATTAATGAGAGTATTTGCACGAGAAACGCTGTATTAGCACTACTATTACAGGTTTTAGCATTGTTGTAGATTAATTTTAGCACTATTGTGATCATTTTTAGCATGATTGAAGAATATATTTTTAGCATTAACGTGATTAGTTCCATATTTTTTAATGTGCAAATTATGTTGGCTCCATTTTGGAGTTTGTTTTATTGATTTATGAGATGGGATTATTTTTGGATTTATTTTTTATGTTGATGAGTTGTATTAATGTTTGTGGGATTTTATTTGAATGGATGAAGGTTTTTTAAGGAACATCAACATCCTGACGAGGATCAGAGACTGCAAACTGAGCTATTGAAGATGTTGAACAATGAGATTGATACACAAGATGTTGAGATATCTCGTCCTGGCCTTGTTTCTGATTTGATGGAAGTCAAAATAGGACCCAGACATTCATCAAAGTTCACTTCTTCGCCAGCAGTACAGCTAGTTTCCAAGCACGATAGATAGCAAATATGGTTTTTTTTTTCAGACACATTAATTCCTTGAGGCTGATTCTATTCATTGTACAAAAAGAGGATCATATATGTGAAGCATATATATATGTGTGTGTGTGTGTGTAACATTTTTTCTTTAATCTGCAGCTGTGAAATGATAATTATTTTTGCTTAATAGTTAATTCTACTCCGTTTGATTATTGTTGGAAGACATATAAAACAGAACTACTCGATGAGAAGCAATCTAAAGAAAAGGTTAAAGTTAGCTAGGCAATAAAAATTAGGCTTCAATTGAGTTCATCCATTTAAGGTAAAGATGTCTTGTGATTTCACTTCAACAGCACATGCTTAATTTGGAACGGAAACCTTGCTTGGAGCAATGAAGTAGGGCTTGACCCTAAAGATGCCGGTGATATTTTTTTATTGTAATGCTAAACAATTGTCATGCTAAACAAGGATCATGTTAGTGCTAAAATAAGTCATGACGGTGCTAAAATAAGTCATGACAGTGCTAAAATAGACATAGCTGGTATTTCATTTTTTGTACTTTTTTTTTGTATACTGATTTTTTTATTAATGATAGTAATATTCTTTCTTGTAATGCTAAATAGGCATAGCTGGTATTTTATTTTTTGCATTGCTAATAAAGGTTTTAATATTTCTAACAAGTGTGCAACAACAGTGCTAAATAAGGAAACGTAAGTGCTAAAGTAGAAACTACAAGTGCTAAAATACTTTATAAAAGTGTTAAAACTTCAGAATTCAAATACTAGTGCTAAAAAATGAATGACATAGCTGATATTTCATTTTTTGCATTGCTAATAAGGGTTTTAATATTTCTAGCAGGTGTATAACAACAATGCTAAACAAGGAAACATAAGTGCTAAAGTAGAAACTACAAGTGCTAAAATACTTTATAAAAGTACTAAAACATCATAGTTCAAATACCAGTGCTGAAAAAGGAATGACAAGTGCTAAAACCTCAATTACCAGTGCTAAATATCGCATAAAACTGCTGAAAACTCAGAATAGTGAATCTAAATATTAACTAGACAAACTTGGTAGTCTTATATGATAGTAGCGGTGCTAAAAAATGATTTGTAAGTGCTAAAAGTCAAAATGCCAGTATTAAAACTTCAGAATTCAAATACTAGTGCTAAAAAAGGAATGTCATAGCTGATATTTCATTTTTTGCATTGCTAATAAGGGTTTTAATATTTCTAGCATGTGTCTAACAACAGTGCTAAACAAGGAAACATACGTGCTAAAGTAGAAACTACAAGTGCTAAAATACTTTATAAAAGTGCTAAAATGTCAGAATTCAAATATCAGTGCTAAAAAAGGAATGACAAGTGCTAAGACCTCAATTACCAGTGCTAAATGTCACATAAAACTGCTGGAAACTCAGAATTGTGAATCTAAATATTAACTAGACAAACCTGGTGGTCTTATATGATAGTAGCTGTGCTAAAAAGGGATTTGTAAGGGCTAAAAGTCAAAATGTCAGTGCTAAAACTTCAGAATTAAAATAGTAATGCTAAAAAAGGAATGACATAGCTGATATTTCATTTTTTGTATTGCTAATAAGGGTTTTATATTTCTAGCAGGTGTGTAACAACAGTGCTAAACAAGAAAATGTAATTGCTAAAGTAAAAACTACAAGTGCTAAAATACTTTATAAAAGTGCTCAAACTTTAGAATTCAAATACCAGTTCTAAAAAAGGAATTACAAGGGCTAGGCGGCTGCCTTTTTACAACATTAGTCTCAAGTAGTACACAAATAACAAATTGTAACATAAAAATATATGGGAATTAGAAACATTCGAGGGCAACTGACCAGTTTTCCAGCCACTCAACACTTGATTTCTTTTAAACCATGGGCAAAGTACAAAAATGTTGGATCAGTAGCACCTTCATTGTAGTAAGCAAACACCAAGGAGCTGTCATCATGCATGCTCTCTCCGACAAAAATTGGAGACCTTTGATTTTAGAGATGAGATATTTGGTTGCTCCCTCAATGGACTTCTTGAACTCTTCTTGCTTCTCCCCTTCAAGCTTATCAATCAACAACTTGATAAACTTCTTGATATATCCAATGAATTGCTTCTTGTCAAAAGGAGGTTGTTCCTGCACCCTAAATGTGTCGACAATGTCGACCACTTTCACAGCTTGGTCATCAACACCTTCATCCTCACCACCACCTTCGGCAGAAGGGTTTGCCCCAATGTCAACATCAACTGATCCCATAACTACCCACTTACCCTGGACTTCCTATAGACATCCATTCTCAATTTCAGTGTATGGAAACGAGTCCGAGAGGAGTTTGTCACCGGTGAGCAAATCTTGATAGACCAACATGATTACAGAATTTTCTGCTCTCAATCCCAAGCCCCAACGACAAAATTCGGAGAGTAAGGGGTTCTACTCTTTGTCTTTTGTGTTTGCTACAGCCTACAGGTCTCAGCTTTTGGGATGGTAAGAAATGATCGAGAGCATTAGATCGATCGACCACGATCCTCTCACAATAGTTCATATATATGCAAATCTAATCCATAATAGCTTGCATAAATTAAAATAACAAAATCTGTTGCATAAATTAAAATAACAAAATCTGTTGGAATAAGAGTCATGCTAAAATAAGTCATGACAATGCTAAAAAAGACCATGACAGTGCTAAAATAAATCATGACAGTGCTAAAATAGGAAATGACAGTGCTAAAACCCTAAATTGAAAAATATACGCGTGAATCACATATACATTGAATTTTTCGATTTTACCCTCGCCGAGTTTCAGAGGCAGCAAAGTTCGAAATTATTACAATTATGCCACCACATTTTTTTAATTTTTGAACAGATCTTGGCCGTCAAAATAGGCGAGATCTATGGTTAAGATTGGTTCTCGGTTCTCACATTGGCTACGGTTCATTCTGGAACCCAACCCTATATATATATATATATATATATATATATATATTGTGAATGTTACATGATCTAATTATTATTATTATTCTTTTTTTCTTGAAGATATAATCGGAGGATATTTTAAATATGGCACTAATGTGGTCTTCCATACTTGGTTGAGGAAAAGTTTACTCTAAAATGAGAGAAGTTATCATTTGTGCAACTGATCCAAAAGGTTTACATATATAATCTGCTTTATTATCGAGATATGTCACTATAAAAAAATTCCGATTTAGCGACGGGGTTTTCCGTTGCTAAACCCTGTAGCGACGGGAAGCCCCCGTCGCTAAATTGCTCGTCGCTAATCATGCGCGACGGTGGCTCGCCCGTCGCCAAGGTTTAGCGACGGGATTTTCCGTCGCTAGATAGCAACGGGGTGCCCCGTCGCTAAAATTATAATTTAAAATTTTGAAATTATTGATTGGCCCGGCCCGCGAATGAGCCCTTGACCCAACCCAATGAAAGGCCCGCGCCCAAACCCGTCAAGAATAATTGTGTATAATATGCACCTAAGAGGATTGGAACCTGTGACCTCCTAGAAGGAGGGCCAAGCACTTATCCATTGGGGCAAGTTCAATTGATGTTATATTGATAGTTTAAATAATATACATACTTATACGATTTTTTCATAATTTATTTTTCTTTATCTCTGTAAATTAAATGTGTTATATTTATATTAATATATTTATATCTATTTGTGCACAAATATATATATATATATATAATATTGATATTATATTGTATTATATATTTGTATATAAGAACTATAATTTAAGGTGATATTTATTAAGTGGGGCACACTTGTGTGAGACCGTCTAACGGGTCTCTTACGTTAGACGGATTTCCACCCGACCCGACCCGGATCCGACCCGACCCAGAATATATATATTAAAAAAAAAAGCTTAATTCTCCCCCCCAACTCGCGGTGCCTAGGTTTTCTTCCAGATTGCGGCGCTCGTTTCTCTTCCACCTCGCGATTCAACCACCGTCCGACTATTCAACATCGCAGATAACATCTAAATCCTAGCAGCTCGTGATTCAACTACTGGCGATTCAACCTCTGGCGATTTTTGCACGATTTAATGGATAATTTCAGAAAAGCAATTAGCGTTCCCTCCGGTGGAATTTCGATCAATTCCGGTGAAAAAAACATTAGCCACAACAGGTATGTGTTCTTAGGTTACGAGATATGTAATTTTGTTTTAATTTTTCAACAATGATTACGTATATCAAATTTTGCATTCAAACTGTTCGACAATATGTTACTAAGAACTGATTTATTGAAATTTTGATTTACTCGATAATAATGTTACAAATATCAACAGTAGTTATTGATACCCACCGGTTGAATTTCTAGCCTTACGAAATTTCTTTGAACTTAGGCGAATAAACATCTACTACAAGTGGTAACGATATTGTAATTAGATTTTTGAATTTTTTTTAGTTTCTAAGCCTTTATTTCTCAAATTGGGTGAATTATTGCTACATGTTCTATATATACATACCTTGTGTTCGATGATATGTCTATGAAAGAATTACTTTGAATTTATATACAGTAGTAATACTTCTATGGTATTCAGTAATACTTGTTATGATGATAGTAATCCTTCACTAGCTATTATTCATATTTTGCAACTGTTTCACTTGAAAACATAATTATAACTCACTCGATAGTAATAATACTTCTATGATATATAGTGATACTTTCTAACGTAATAGTAATCATTCCCTTAAAACGTAACTATGATTCAATAGATAGTTATTTCTGCGTGAATAGATCAACAAAAGTACATATCACATGCATATATTGAATTTTGTAGACTCGTAATACTTCTATGGTATTATTTTATATTTATATGCAGTAGTAATACTTCTATGGTATTCAGTAATACTTGTTATGATGATAGTAATCATTCACTAACTATTATTCATATTTTGCAACAGTTTCACTTAAAAACATAATTATAACTCACTCGATAGTAATAATACAGTTGGAGCGTTGAGGTTGGCCTCCTGATGAGGAGCTCGACTCGATTCGTTTGCACCCTCAAATGGGACGCCATGAGGAAGAAGTTCGAGGCCTTTCGAGCCAGTCGGGACATGTATAGGTGTGGTGCTGCTGCACAATGCCTTTGGCTCATTAAAGAAGATGACTTTTATTTCAGCAATAATGGAGCTCATTGGATTAAAGATTTTCCATGATTGTCATAATAATCTATCTCTCTCTCTTTTTCTTTCTCTTTTTTTTTGGAGATAATGAATGTGATCATAGGCTTGTTTGCCTATAAATAGCAAATCTAGCTAGATGAATAAGAGGTTGGAGTTTCTTTCTTTTGCTTTTCTATTTTTCATTTTTGCACTATATGCAAGTTAACTATGTTGTCTTCAACGAGTTCCAACAATTAGTCTTTGGTTTAATTTGATGATGAACTTCATTTTCTGAATTAAATTGTCAATTTCGTTTTATGAAAAATAATTATAAAGCTTAATTGGATCACCCTATATTTGCAATGAGTTTGACAACGATATCACTAAAGAATGTAAAAGTATCACTAAATAAACATAAAGTATCATTAAATAAGAATAAGTATCTCTAACTAACATAAAAGTATCAAAAAATACAGTATCACTAAAGAATGTAAAAATATCACTAAATAAGAATAAGTATCACAAACTGATGTAAGTATCTCTAACATAAAAGTATCACTAGAAACCTGTCAAGTATCAATATTTCAAAAATGCAGTATCACTGAAGAATGTAAAAGTATCACTAAATAAACATAAAGTATCACTAAATAAGAATAAGTATCACAAACTGATGTATCTCTAACTAACATAAAAATATCACTAAAAACCTGTGAAGTATCAATATTTCAAAAATACAGTATCACTAAAGAATGTTAAAAGCATCACTAAAGAATGTTAAAGCATCACTAAAGAATGTAAAAGTATCACTAAATAAACATAAAGTATTACTAAATAAGAATAAGTATCACAAACTGATGTAAGTATCACTAATGAATATAAAAAGTATCACTAAAAAACTGTCAAGTATCACTATTTTAAAAATACAGTATCACTAAAAAATGTCGACTGCATATATATACTACCTAACTACAAGATCTTTATCCTTCTTGCCTCTGT
The DNA here is from genome assembly GCA_026008535.1 of Perilla frutescens. NCBI lineage: Eukaryota > Viridiplantae > Streptophyta > Magnoliopsida > Lamiales > Lamiaceae > Perilla > Perilla frutescens. The sequence goes on from BRKX01000019.1 coordinate 10,456,304, forward strand.
TCTGGAACCTTTGTATTGCAAATGCAAAAGTAGACTGTCCGAGGGGCAGAGCTAATGCAATAAGAAAAGCTTTTAGACCATTCGCCAACAGCAACGATAACAGAATAGGTGAAAGCATCCAACCGTAGGATCCAAAAATCTGCATAAGCAAAGTGTTTAGCCAAGCGAATCATACTTTTGAGTTTGCAAAATCAATGAGCAAAAGATTACAGAAAACACAGTCAAAATTGAGAAGAAAAGCAAAAATGATGAAATTGAGTGCCTCCATATTCAAGCAATTATGTACATCATATGATGAGTATATATGCCTAAATTTCCCTACATCATGGACTATAAGTAATCAACTTTTAGATCAAATAAAACTAATTTTGGACTCACACACATCCCATTCTAGCTGCAAAGCATAAAATAAAAGCATCACTGTCAGCAACTAAAATCAAACACTATCATAGAATAATGCACTGCATCTCAACAAATTCCAACAATAATCCATCTATACAGACTACAATGCAGGTAAAACGAACATTTATTTGTGGACTAAAGAAATAAATCACTACTCCGGCCAGAAAACGAGCAAAAACCAAGAAGATATCATCACTATGATCCAAACAAAACCAATTACTAATAATGTCTCAAACAAAACAACACAAATGAAACTGAAAATCAGCCATTGATCATCATAAACCTGGAAAGGAATACAAAAAGCCCAAGTCGAAAGGCCAATCAATTAATGCAATGTTTGGCAACAACAATTAAAGACTTAGAGCAATACAATGATAAATGAGACTTAAAATGTAACATAGACGACCTGAAAATAAATCTAAGCACATATTGTATAATATATCCACTAATTTCAGACTCTGCAACATAAATGCATCCAATACTCCTATGGGCGATTCAACAATCATTAATCAGAAAAACATTAATAAAAAACATTCATGAATCATGAATCCAGCACAATTCATATTTGCCTCAACAATGTGAAGTATATGGATACATCTTATCATTTACAACCTAATCGAAATAAGCTCTAGTAAAGTGCAATATCTATTGTAGATTATGTGTTTACTTGGATAGAATGATGACTTGGTGAAATTTCAAACATACAAATTTCTTAAAACTAATGGAACAGAACACTTTTGAAACTACTACAAACGACTAAAATCAAATTTCTAAATTACAAATTTGAAATCACAACATATCTCTAACCATTTTTGAAACTTCTAATTCAACGAAAAAAATAAAATCCCTAAATTACAAAAAACCCTAAATAAACTTACAGTATCAACTTCAAGTCGGCGCCGGAGATGTTGACCTCACAGAACCGATTTAGGTTGTGACTGGAACGTCGGTGGTCGGAAAGTTGCTCACGGTGGTGGTGATCGCAAAAATTTCGCCAACAGTTGCCTCGAATGGTGCGGAAGAGAAACGATGTTGACAGTTGTAAATGGTGCAATTGTGACTAATATAGAGAATGAGTGCGGTTGTGAGGATAAACGGCGGTTACGACGGAGATTCGCCGGCAGTTTTGGGGGAGGAGAGAATCGCTGGAGAGGGAGAGGAGAGAATCGCTGGAGATGGAGCAAGAGAGAGGAAGCTGGAGGGATTCAAACACGTGTTTTTTTTTTAATATATATATATACCGGGTCGGGTCAGGGGAGATCCGTCTAACGTAAGAGACCCGTTAGACGGTCTCATACAAGTTTTTGTCTTATTAAGTATCAATGCATACAAAAATTATATCTCTAATATAAATTTAATATGGAGAAAGATTATAGAAGTTTTTAATTAAATTATTTTTTTAAAATATATATATATATATATATCATGGTGAAAATGTGGTTAAATAGTCTTACTTTATGTTTCATACTAAATATCATAATGGATTAAATTATTTTTACTTACATAATAAATAACTTTAGATTATAATTAAAAATTAAAATCCATTATATACTATATTTTGTATATATTTTCATAGTATATTTTAGTTTGTTAATGTATAATTGATTAATCTTGTAGTAGTAACTATAATAAATATTATGTTAAACTTTATACATTTTTTAAATATATAATAATATAATAATTAGTTTATTTGTAAGAATACTAATAAAGCTAATTTGTATAAATTTGTATTTAATAAGGAGATAATACAAATTTAAAGATGTGATATTAATAAATGTGTATAATTGCGATATTATTTTTTCAAAAATTAAAATAAATGAATAAAAATATAAAAATGATTTTAATAGGGAGAATATTTATATTAGAATAGATTGAAATCTTATTTAATTATTTTTAAAATAATGAAATAAAATTTAAAAAAAAATAAAAATTAAAAAAATTAAAAATTACTTTAGTTTATAATTAAAAATTAAAATCCATTATATACAATATTATGTATATATATTTTCATAGTATATTTTAGTTTGTTAATGTATAATTGATTAATCTTGTAGTAGTAATTATAATAAATATTATGTTAAACTTAATACATTTTTTAAATATATAATAATATACTAATTAGTTTATTTATAAGAATATTAATAAAGCTAATTTGTATAAATTTGTATTTAATAAGGAAATAATACAAATTTAAAGATGTGATATTAATAAATGTGTATAATTACGATATTATTTTATCAAAAATTAAAATAAATGAATAAAAATATAAAAATGAGGGAGAATATTTGTATTAGAATAGATTGAAATCATATTTAATTATTTTAAAAATAATTAAATAAAATTTTAAAAAATTAAAAAAATTAAAAATTTAAAAATTTAAAAAAAAAATAGCTACGGGGTTCCCGTCGCTATTTTCGTCGCTAAGTTGTAGCGACGGGAACCCTTGTCACTATATTTATAAAAATAATGATATATTAAAATTTTAAAATTTAGCTACGGGATTTCCCGTCGCTAGAATTAGCTACGGGGAACACTGTCGCTAGTCCCGTCGCAAAATTTTCCGTCGCTAGTGACGACCCTTGTCGGCCCCGTCGCTAATTCCCGTCGCTAGAATGGACTTTTTTTGTAGTGTGTGGCTACACAACTCCAATTTTTTCATTTTTACTTTCGATTAACACATTAAATTATAATTGCAAATATATAATACCGCATAGGACAAGTACAAACTTTCACCGTTGATATATTATTTGGTTTCAAATTTATTTATTTTTATAAGTTGTATTGGGTTAATGTATATATTTTGAATATTATCTGTGAGCCTAATGATTAATGGTTGCCAGTAATGGACCTACTTTTGTATTATGATTTCAAGTGCTTTGAAATACCGAACTTTTATAAAGGTCACCGCAAATATAGATATCATTTGTAACATGCTATTACATCAAACCAACAAAAAGAAATATATGTACTTACATGATGAAAACCTACTCATCTCAATCATATATACAAGATTTTTTTCCCTGTTGAGCTCGATTCCACTAAAGATAAGTACAAATTTTCTTAATTAATTAGCACATAAAATTTATGCATACCCGAAAACATACCTGAAAATAAATAAAAAGAATTATATTTCATATCCCTAGAAACTGGACGATTAATTGTTAAAGAGTTCAATTTTCACAAAATCAACAGCACTAATGTTCGTTTATAAAAATACTAAAATTGGAATTTTAAATTTTGTATTTAAAAAAATCAAATTATTGTTAAATTTTCTTACATGGTTAAATTTAAGATTTTCCCATTTTCAAATATGGTCAACTTTATACTTTTTTTAGGTTGGGGATCGAAATGGATGATTGTGTCTCAAACCCTATATCGATATGTCTATTGATTGGGTATTCTTAAATGCATTATGATATGCACATATAAAGATAACCTATAATTACTACCTGAGAGTAGACACTGGATAAATGTCAAAGTGCGTGGTTTGAATATTTTAATTTAAAATTCTTTCTTTTACACAGAGATGTCCACCATTTGCGTGCGTTTTAAATGAATTTATGTTGTTTTATTGTTAAAGGTCAAGATAGCTGGAATATTTAAATTTACAGGAACAATAAAGACAGAATAATATATATATATATATACACCACCAAATTGTGTATAATATAGTGTTGTATAAATTTATGATATTTTAGATTTTTAATGCATATGTATATTTATTCATATAATAGATTGTGATACAAATCATAATCACATCTTATTCATAATAGTTCAATATAATTAAATGATATTTAATTTATAATAAATTGTTATACGGTATATATCATATCAATAAAATAAGTATTTAATATCCGTATATCGTACGGAAAAATTGCTAGGGTAGTTGGAACGTAGTCTTGATTTATATTTTGTAGTATTGGAGAAGTCATTTGTAACAATTGAATCAACAAAGAAATTCGAAATCTAAGAGCAAGAGAGCAATAAATTTCCCTCGTTTCATCTACCAAAATCAGCTCCGACCCATTTCCGCCAATATATGTATTAATTCTCTGTCCAGCTTGTTTTCTTCTGTTAAGAAACACTATCAATTTTCAATCTAATCATTAGTAATTAGTTCTTAGCAGCATGATCTTCCATTGGACTAACAATATCCATACAAGCTAGTACCTAAGGATAAGGAGTTACGTTATTTTTATTTTATAAAATAACCTATTTATTGATTAAGCTCATGGAAACTCAGCAGACAAAAATTTCATGTATTTACCCAGAATTACTATAATACAGTATGTGATTATCTCAACTATCAGCCAAACTTTTCAAGTTTGTGTTACAGCCGATGGTTGCTTGTGCGAGCAAGAAAGTGGCAAACTCAATTTTCAACGGATGAGAGAAGAAGTGTGTGAAGATAGGAAGAGAGAGAAAGGAACGTGATGGAATGAATATTATAAGCTAATCTAGTCATCTACCCTCGGGCAGAGTGATGGTCATGGCGTTTGTTGAAGTTGATGTGTTTGAGCTAACTGATGTTTCATTTCTGAGTAAATCTCTTCCTGTGAAGAAACCAGGATGTTTAGCTTCGGGCAGGACACCGTCATTGCCCAGCATCAATACCACCGAAGACATGGTTGGCCTGTCTTGTGGGAGTTCTTGAACGCATAAGAGCCCAATATGGATTGCTCGTGCTGCTTCTAACATATCGCATGCATTTATGATACAAGGATCAACCAATTCCAATGATCTTTCATCTTTGTAAAGCATCCATGCCTGTTATTTCAGATGCTATAGAGTTCAGTTTCATGTAAAACAAGGATTATTCGAGTTTCTTTAATTAGCTCGTGCATGATACTCACATGTCCAAGGAGGTTGAGGTGGTGATCTCTATGAGAAAATCCTCTGTTTCTCTTACCACTCACAATTTCAAGCACTATAACTCCAAAGCTAAACACATCTGATTTCACTGAGAAGATACCTTCTGCAGCATATTCTGGGGACATGTAGCCACTGCATGGATGTGGTGGAAAGAATATTAAATTTTGAATCTAGTAGTAAATATAATGTATCATGTTAAGAACCTAAATTATACGTACTATGTTCCAACTACCCGGCTCGTGTTGGCTCCAGTTTCATCACCTCCAAAAGTTCTTGCGAGACCAAAGTCTGATATCTTTGGGTTCATATTGGAATCTAGTAATATATTGCTGGCTTTGAGGTCTCGGTGGATAACTCGGAGGCGGGAATCTTGATGGAGATACATGAGGCCACGAGCAATGCCATTGATAATATTGAGGCGCCTTGGCCAATCTAGTAGTTTGCTTTTCATAGGATCTGTGAAATGAGAGTAGACAAAGTTCACACTTTCTTCTAAAACTGTTAATTATCCTGTTAAATTTTAGTGAGTGAAATGGGAGACACTTACCGAATAGAATCAAGTCCAAACTTCTGTTGGTCATGTATTCATAAACCAACATCTTTTCTTCTCCTTGAATGCAACATCCTAGAAGCTTCACTAGATTTCGATGCTGAAGTTTGGCAATACAGATCACTTCATTCTTGAACTCATCTCCTCCTTGAAGGGATGTTCTTGATAGACGTTTCACAGCAATTACCTGTCCCTCATCTAAGCAAGCCTAGTATAATTAAACATGTAGTTATGTCAAAATCTTTATCCTGTTCATTGATGTTGGGTAGTTATCTTTCTGAAAAAATCTTTCCTTCTGATTCCAAAACCTTATATGCAATTATTTATTATTTTCATCGGTGAAGAATTTGCTTTGATGATTTGCATGGCCGACATCTGATACTGGCATATATGAATGTGATTACGTCTAGTAAATCTGATTTACATTATTTAAAGATATCAAAACTATATATAGTTTACCTTAAAAACAGGTCCAAATCCACCCTCTCCAAGCTTATTGCTGAGTGAAAAATCATCAGTAGCTTTCATTAGTGTGGCCAAGTCAAACAGTGGCAGCTCTAGGTTCTTGTTCTGATGAGTTTCATCAGGATCATGATTATCTTCATTGTTGAGTCTCGATGTGTCTGTAACAAGAGTGATTAATAGACATAATTTTCTAAACAAAATTAACTAGTCTCATTTACCTGTTTCATGCCGCTTATGATCCACCTTCTTTCTTTTTCGACAATACACAGCCAGGCTTATCAGGAATGCACCAATCACCAGGGACAATGTTATAATAAGTATTTCTCGTTTCCTTCCTCGTGAGCCTGTGGAGTTATTTATCAGAATACATATTAATTTTTCATCTTGACAAAACCTTAGATATCTGAACTTGAAGAATAAGAATTCTGAAATAATTAAGTCCAATAAGAATGAACAGAATTTTCAAATGCAGAACAAAATATACAATATGCAACAGGTTTGTTCATCACTCAGAGAGGGCAGAGCAAATATTAAATACATCTTAAACAATTAATTAATCATTTTTTCCTAGTTCATGAATGAATTCTTACCTAACTCAGAAGAAGCCATCCGAATATAGATATCTTGTCCCGGAGATATCTCTCTCATGTCAACAAGGTCACCAAACCAAAGTAGACATCCATTGTTACCTCTGCTAATATCCAGACTCGAATATGCCATGCAAGAGCAATCTTTTAAGCATACTGCCTTACATTCTTCAAGACTCATACTCGTGTTGTACCGGGAGCTCCGAGTATCGGGCAACTTAACGCCAGAATACTTCAAAAACCCATCTCCTTTTTCACAATTCAAGGGTGTGCTCCGGTTGCACCCATTCGACCAATCTCCCCTCTCCCACCCTTGAGGATCTTTTGGTTTAAATCTATCCAAACATCCACAAGAAGGAGAGTTCTTGATATTACAAGTACCATAAGGACCACATCCATTATAAACATCACAATTATCCACTGGTATAGTAAGATAGCTGTTCCATTCTTGCGTTCGTTCAACCCAAATCCACCTATATCCAACACCACTTGCACTTATTGTAGCTCTTGTAATAACAGAGTCATTGATGAGGTCATAATGATAGTAGACCTCTCTCTCATTTATAACAACATCATACGTAAAAATGGAATTCTTCTGCAAGTTTGGGGTGCCACTGAAACCCTTACCATTCCATGGCCCGGTTCTATACGTGACAGCATCACCCTTTTTTATCTCATTCTGTGGATAGCCGGTAGGATCACAATGATATGTGTAATCCCCTGAAGCTGGATCGCCGCCATCGTTTTTTGGTGATGTGGTATAGACTTCTATGCCTGTGACAAAGTTCCTACCTAGTTTCATCCCCGGTAAAATAGTGTCTGTTGGATAGTTGAAACTCTGCCAGAGGAAATTATCCAGGTTATCATCATTTGCATCTTTCACCACGAGATTCCCAGAGTCAAGTAATCGTGCAACGGGAGTCTGCACACTCCTTGATGTATTTGTAGACCAAATGATAGTGCCATTAGTAGAATTGAGTAGAACTAGAAGACCTGGCTCAATGACTCTGAGCAGACCTGATGTATCTATGAGTGGATTGTTTCTGTTGGCAACCCATACAACAGTTTTCACTGTGATTTTCTTGTACCAAATCCCCACGTAGCGATTCTTGGAGTTATCTGGGCTGTAAAACCCCAACTCAAAGTTTCCATTGGAAGAAATCAGAGTATCACCATTATCTCTGAATATCTGAGAAGTATTGAGGGTGCTATTTGCGTAAGTGGACAAGAAGGAGTTCATGATAACAAGAAGAGAATAATAGATCAAGTGTTTACTGCGTATCATATTCATGGTTTCTGCTTTACAAAGTGTGTGGAGTTGTCATATCACATTGTATTAGAGAACGAGTTAATGGCGGAGCCGAGATTACATATGTCATTCCCCTTCACCGTTTTCCTTAGCTGGAGTCATGTCAATTCTGGTAACCTATAGTTTTTTAGTTTTTTTAGTTTTTTTTAAGCTATAGTTTGTTGACTTCCAACGTATTGAATTTTCCAGTGGGTCCACTAGTACAGCTCGGCCATTTTCTTATAAAAATAAACGCTGTCTTATTTAAATATTTAAGTTAGAAATAATAATGTAATGATATGAAATTTCATTCCATTTACATTTAATACTTTTTAATAGTTATCTTATCAGTTTTATAGTATTGGTTTATGCCAAAAATATTTTAGGCTAACTTATAAATATACAGATCACGCTACAAGTCTTGTAACTTAGTGCTACTCGTTCTCTTTTAAATGTGAGAGTTCGAGATACGAATTTGAACCTTTCATCACCCAATTAAAAAAAATTACGCACACGCGCCTCGTAGAAACTAACCACGTGTGATTTTCTCTATCTCTCACTAAAATACTTCTTTCAACTTTTCAGTTTTCATGCTTTATATAATTATATACTCCCTTCGTTTTCAATTAAGTTCCTAATATGCCCTTATGTAAATATATTAAATGAGTTAAATATAGATGCATGAATGCATTAAATGAGGACAAATGTGTAAAAAATGTGAATTTTATATCTCGAATTTGTAGAATAACACTTTTTTTGAAACAAAATTTAAATTCTAAAATAACACATATTCAGAAACGGAAGAAGTTTCAATTAAGATTTTGCTAACAGTATAAGTTCAGTTATAGTTAAATTTCAGGCTTTAAAGTCAAGTCATGCAACTTCGATGAATATAGAAAGATTTTTGTACCTACGTAGAGAAATATCTCCATACATCCTAATTGTGCCTTCTCATATGGATGAGTGGCCGTGGAGTAGTTACAACTTACAAATGAGATCTTCAATCTGATTCACTTAATATTAAAATTAATTAAGATTTATTCCTAAAATAGTACAATTTCGAGGATGGATGAAACTATATTATGTGATTATTATATTCCTACATTATTAATGATAACTGTATTTGCCGTTACAGATAAGGCATCTAATATTATATATTTAGTCAAACTTGAATTTGAACCATATTATGTGATTGATATATTACAATATCTAGGTTTTTCTTTTCGTTATCCAGAAGGCCTTGTTCTGATATGAATATTACTCTACACTCATAATTCATAAACTATATAATATTATATGTATAGTCAACGTAGGAGGAGTTTGATTGTCCAACTAATAGCTATTCTTCAAGTAAAGCCCCACCGAGGCGCGGGATCTTTGCTTTGGAATTTTTATCTCCACCGATCCGTCCAACGCACGAAAAATATTTTATACATTTAAAATTTTATACATACACATATATTGAAATTTATGAAATATAAAAAAAATTGTAGTGAGCGACTATTTACACTATAAAATATATTTTTTACACTACAAAATGAATTAATTCAAAAATAATTAATTATAAAATTATTTAAAAATTCTTATTAAGTAAAAAATAAAAATAAAAAGATCTCTCCTCTCTGCCAGAAAACCCGTTATCGCCGTTCTTCTTCTTTCTTCTCCGGCGACTCTGCCTAGATGAACCTACTCTTCCCTCCCATTCCTTACTAATACAAGATGAAACTTTGCAACTAATCCCAATGATTGGCGAGCTTAATATAAGCAGAAACTAATAATTCTCTTGTGTGAGACACAAATAATAATTTTTTTTAGATCTGTAATATTATAATTATTTTTTATTTTTATATTTTGTGGTTCAATTTTTAAAAATTAATAAAATGATCAGATGCACGTGCATAAATTAATCAGATAAAAATATCAATTTTGTGTAGTTACGACAAACAAAAAGAAAATTAAATTTTAGGAACTAAATAAAAAATTCGTATTAGAAAGATCGAATTAGAAATTTTCAAACATCATCATTTATAAATAGCAATGTGTAATTCTCCATGATTAAAGAATATTTAATTTTTTTTGAATATATGACACGTATAAAAGATGTAATTATTTAATTATTTTAAATGATAAAATTGAAATAGAAAAATAATAAATTATTGCAAATTATTATTATTATTATTATTGCAGTGCAACATAATTGAAAATTAATATAGAGTAGAGTACTACAAATCCTCTACCGATGCATAAAAAGGTAAAATGAAAAATGTTATAAATCTCAAATTTTCAAGTACAAAATAATAAATAAGATTGCAAAAATTTGTTAAAATATAACATATGTAATCTAAATCGTCATGGAAATTGCCAAAAAAAATTACAATAATAATGCCACTATTATTGTCTATTATATAAAATTTATTGTCTAAAATATAATTGTTAAATCGTGTGATACACCGCGTTTATAGATGTTAATTGACACTCTCCAAAAAAAATCTCATTTGCGCACCTGCAAAGATCGTAAGGAGGAAGAAAATTCTTGGAAAGAGATCTGATTACCACGCCTGACATTCTTTCTTCATCAATCAACGCTTTCACCTTAAGAATTTTTGTGCCAAATATATGAGTTGCGTTTATTGTGTGTATTTTTCGCCAATCTCTCACCACCTCCAAAAAACTCTCATCTCTCTCCCCGTCGCTAGTCCCCTCTGCCAGTCGATGGAATCTGGATTTCAAACATGTTGGTTTTTGGTTTGAAAATCATGGAAGAAGAACGCGGCATTTCTGCCGGACCTTTTTTGCCGAAGAAGAGAGAGCTTCTAATATTATTAGTTTAATTTGATTTTTTTATTTAATAAGAACATTTAAGTAATTTATAATTAATTAATTTTCAGTTAATTCATTTTATGTTGCAAAGAATATTTTTTGCAGTGTAAATAGTCGCTCCCAATTTTTATATTGGATAATATATTTAATTTGTTAAGTTTATACGCGGATAATAACTTTTTTTTTGGAAAATGTCGGATTTGAAAATGGTATCTTGTAGAAGTTTAGTTTGGCAGGAAATTGTGTATAATTAGGGGTGTATTAGATGGAGTAATTTGAAATATAGGAGTTCAAATGAATGAAGGGATTTTCATTTTGAAGAAGTATTTTGAATTTGAAATTCATTCATTTAAGTAATTCTCTCCCCATGAAGAAACCTGGATGTGTAGGTTGAGGCTGGACATGACCGCCATTGTGAACGCAGATTGGTATGATATGTGCTTGTGGTTGTCAATTTCCGATAGTGTTGAATTTTCCTGCCCCTGAGAATGACTAATTAAATCTCTTTCTTCCTTATTTTCATATTTATTTAACTATTCTGTCTAAGACAATTGTGACAATGGTATATAGTTGATAAAACTACAAGGAGCAATTTCCATGCTACTAATACTATACATTGGTGTGGGTTAGACCAGGAATCCACATCTCATCATTAAGATTATAGGTAATTATAGAGCCACAATTTTACTCATTATAGCCTCCCCATGAAAATATAATCTGAAGACTATTTAAAATTACAAATTTATCCTTATGAGCAACTGACGTAAAATAACCTTTGCAACCCATTTTTCTACACTTCTTCCATTGTTCACAGCCCCCTAATTGCAGCCACAGGTCATTTTTTTTATTTTCTTCAATTCACGGCCCTCCACCCCTCACTTTTCCGAGATAGCAATTCACAGCCCCCTTAATTGATTTCGAAGAAAACAAAATCAAATCAATATTCCTATGATCTTCTCTCTTGAAAAATATCTCATAACTGGTACATATATATAAGAAAATAAATGTAAACCAGAAAAACATGAAGATAAAACGAAACAATTAATGAAATCAACGTTTTTACCAATTCGATAAATTCACAATAAATTTGATATCAATATTTCGGATTCAATCCCACAAAAAAAAATTAAAAAAGAAATCGGATTCAATCAATCCACTTTAGGTATTTTCACATCAAAACTAGATCTTTCATCACTATTAACTCCTAAAAAATTATAGTCCAACACCCATCAAAATCTACACTATGTACAGATGATTTTATTGTAATCTTCAAAGATTCTTCTTCTTCTTTTTCTCCTTCAAGGCTTCTTCAAGGTTTCAACAAATGCTTTAGATAAGCGAGTCAATGGAATGGGTTTCCTTGATTTGATTGATGAGTATGAACTAGGCAATGTTTTAATTTGAGGGGAAAAAAGTGAAGGTTTTTAGGAAAAAAAAAGAAAGGAAAGGGGTGTGAGTTGTGTGCAGCTGCTATACGAGATTTATAATGGCACAACGCAACAACGTCGCGTGAAAGATGAAGAGATGTTGAAGATTCGTAAAGGTACCCGGTGGAGGGTTGCGGCAAGAAGGAAGAAGAAAAACTGAAATGCAAAAGAAAAGGGCTATCCAAAATATTATTTACTTCAAAAGATATAATAGGTATTAGATATATTATTTTATTATATTTAAATATTGGTGGCTGCAATGAGTAAAATTGTGGCTATGTATAGAATCACCCAAGATTATAGTAGGGGGCTGGCGGCCACCAAATGGGCCGGAGGAGCCGAGGAAGAAGATGACGCAATTTTTTTTTTAGTTTTTTTTTTGGGGGGAGGGAGGTGATGTTTAGGGCTTACCAAAAAAGGATTTTGGAAAACACAATGGGTAATTCGAAATATTGTTAAATTTTTTTCTCATCACTGTCTCCATATTTAAAATTAAATAAAATTATTTTTATGTGTACCGTTTTATCCTTATAACCCCCAACTTAAAACTATAATTAACTAAAACTCAACCCCCCCTCCCCCAATTCCTACAACACAGCTCTTCTAAGAAATCAAAGAAAAAGAAAATAAACAAGACGATTAAATAGGGCATACATAAATAATTATCGGCAAATTAGATATAAATTAACTTAATGCAAACTAAAGTGAAGAGATCAACAATGTCCTTGACTGCAATCTCGTTCAAATATTCTGTCGAATAGATTACCAACACGTGCTAAATATCCCAAATCTATGTATTTCTCTAGTTCACTCTGAAACTATGTTTTGTGAGAGTGGAACGAGAATAATAATCTGTAAGAATCTTTGTTGTTGATGCCTAATTCACTTTAAATTTAAATACATTAGGTGAATTCTTTCAAATTGATATGTAGAAATATTTTTTATGGTTTAATCTCATGTACCGATAGAAGAACAAACGATTCTTCCAACAAACAATATTGTCCATTCAGTTGTTTCTTTGTAACAAGTTATTAGGCAGCAACTTGATATATATATATATATATAGGGGTACACTATAATAAAAACTAGGCTTTATGTGTAAACTAGGAACTAATCATAACCCTTGATTTTATATGAATTGATGGTATAGATTTTAAACTGAAAAAAGGAATATTTATAATATTTTATATAAAATAGGAAATAAAAGGGTATTATTGGAATTGGATGAAAATTATGATATGGAAACATTGTCTTATATTTAGAACAAGATACAGATATATCATATGAATCATTCTAGGATATGAATCTTCAAACCCTATATTTATTGCTTAATCTCCCATTTCACAAAATAAATCATCTCTCCTCTCAAAAAGCCTCGCCAAAAGCGGTCAGAAAAAAGTTGTGGGCGAGATTTTTCTATCCGCCGTCGTCCGCCATTACCCAACCGTCGAGTACTGGTGCAACATCTGATGCCATCGACGACCCCCCAAACATAGAGGGGTGTTCAACACCCACTGTCGTCGTTCATCTCTAGAAGCTTCTGCCTCTGTCGTTTATCCCACATTTGCCATTTATCGTTCATCTCTAGAAGCAACCTAAGCTATCTACGCTACAACAAATCAGTAATGGTAAGAGCTAAAGAAGGTAAACATTTATATTTTTATTGTGTTTTTAGTGAGATATTGAGTTAAATATGTATAGTTAGATTGTGCTTTATTTGAAGAGTATAGTATGTTGGGATGTAGATTTTGCTCGAATCATGAGTGTCATTGATTTTTTTACATTAATCCTTGTGTCGAATAGCTAAGGGTATATAAAATTTCGTCTCTTGCTATGGGGTTTGAAATTTGGCGGTAATCGATTTAGGCATAATATGTCAGTCGTAGTAATTTTTTGAGTTGTTATATGGATTTTGTAACAACATTTGTCAACAATAGTAACAATGATTTTGTATTATCTAAGCATATATTTAATGTTAGACATTTATTTTAACTTTGATGCTTATTATGTGTTGTTTCGCAGCTTAATATGTGCGCTTTTATTGTAATATGAAGTATTATATCATGTTTGAACTTGTAGTTTGGTGCTTAACATTAAGGATTTTATTACTTAATATTCATTATTTCATTGATTAAACTGATATTAAAATGGTGTTAACATGAAGTGCTATGGTATTGCAGTAATTATCATCCCCTATTTGATACATTGGTGCTTATCATTTGTGAATTCCTAACTTAGTATGTTTTATTTTATTGTTTTATTTGAGTTGCTTGAGGTCATAATATTTGTTAAATTTGATTTATGATTTATTCTTCTCCATTGCAGCTATGAATAAAACTGTTGATCAAATATCAAATAGTAAAGGGAAAAGAGGTAAAGGGAAAAGACAATCAAAGTCATATATTTCATGTTAGACATTTATTTTAACTTTGATGCTTATTATGTGTTGTTTCGCTGCTTAATATGTGCGATTTTATTGTAATATGAAGTATTATATAATGTCTGAACTTGGTAGTTTGGTGCTTAGCATTAAGGATTTTATTACTTAATATTCGTTATTTATTTGATTAAATTGGTACTAAAATGGCGTTAACATGAAGTACCATAGTATTACAGTAATTATCATGTCCTATTTGATACATTGGTGCTTATCATTTGTGAATTCATAGCTTAGTATGTTTTATTTCATTATTTTATCCGAGTTGCTTGAGGTCATAATATTTGTTAAATTTGATTTATGATTTATTCTTCTCTATCGCAGTTGTGAATAATATTGTTGATCAAATATCAAATGCTAAAGTGAAAAGAGATAAAGGCAAACGACAATCAAAGTTATATATTTCATGTTAGACATTTATTTTAACTTCGATACTTATTATGTGTTGTTTCGCAGCTTAATATGTGCGATTTTATTGTAATATGAAGTATTATATCATGTTTGACCTTGTAGTTTGGTGCTTAACAGTAAGGATTTTATTACTTAATATTCGTTATTTCATTGATTAAATTGGTATTAACATGGCGTTAACATGAAGTACTATAGTATTACAGTAATTATCATGTCCTATTTGATACATTGGTGCTTATCATTTGTGAATTCCTAGCTTAGTATGTTTTATTGCATTGTTTTATCTGAGTTGCTTGAGATCATAATATTTGTTAAATTTGATTTATGATTTATTCTTATCCATTGCAGCTGCGAATAAGACTATTGATCAAATATCAAATGCTAAAGTGAAAAGAGATAAAAGCAAAAGACAATCAAAGTCAGCGAGTGTTGGTAACGATGCCTTTCCAAAGCTTAACAGTAGAGCAATCCCAGGTGAATTGGCATTGGCAATTAAAAGCATGACCAATGAGCAAAAATATGTTGTAGTTGAAATGGGGTTTGCACAACTGTTGCATCTCAACATTGATAAAGTTCCAGCACATTTAGCTTACTGGGTGCTTGATAAGTTTGATGCTAGTAGCTCGGAGATCGTCTTGGATGCTGGAAGAATCATCCTAGTTGATGTAAATGATGTTCAGTCAGTGTTAGGTTTTCCTAATGGAGGAGAAAAAATTAAAACTAGACGGAGATCTGACATATGCAACATGGAAGAAACTTGGTATGATCAATTCACTGAAAGGGGAAGAAGGAGAATAATGACTAAACATGTTAGAGTTGCAATGATGAATGATAAGGATGGTGGTGATAAATTCAAGATGAATTTTTTGGTTCTCCTTACTTCGTGTATGATCGAGAATTCAGTCAACAGATACGTCTCACCTTTGTTATTGAATTACATGGATAAACTTGATAGGATTCATGAGATGGATTGGTGTGACTACGTTGTTAGGTCTCTTATAACTCATAAAGTGATATGGGAGAAGAACATGAGCAATGATTTTGGAGGGCCTATAGTTTTCTTGACGGTAATATATTCAACATAACTTAAATAATTTTGTTTCATAGCTAATTAAGACTGGTTTATGTGCTTAAATAGTTTTCTTAATGCATATGCCATCGAGGGACATCTTTGTTGTACCTAGACGAACATCGAACCCACACGCCAAAGCATATTTTTTATAAAATTGGATAGCACCGTCTAGAGAATAAAAAATTTGACCCACATATGGCTTGAGAGATTGATCGCATTGTGGAGTGTAATATTTTGTCATTCCAGGCGATATGTCAATATCACAAACACTTGAGTTGTTGCTACCTGCGTGTTAATAATCACAAAATAAAAGAGTGTGTTCAAATGAACATATTATTACTTATTTGTAAAGAATTTCATGTTTGTATACTACACTTGCATCTCTAATTGTCATGTGAAACTCCATTACAAATCACTCTAATACAAAGTTTGAAACAATTATACTACTATGTAACAACAATTGAATCGAACAGAGTCACAATATTCTATATATGCACATTATCATTATCTACTTCATAATAACCTGATTTCATAATCATTAATCACACTAAATATATAAACGAATAAACATTCAATAGCAACCATTACATGCTAAATAAACAAT
Source organism: Perilla frutescens (assembly GCA_026008535.1). NCBI lineage: Eukaryota > Viridiplantae > Streptophyta > Magnoliopsida > Lamiales > Lamiaceae > Perilla > Perilla frutescens. Next base: position 10,473,239 of record BRKX01000019.1, read on the forward strand.
CAGATCTGGCACATTAAGCTGCAACGTGATAATTACAACTTACAAAAAATCAATAATATAATTTCCATATAAGAACGAAACAACAACAATGATAAAAAAAATTAATTTAAGAATCTAATAATGAAAACGACGATGACAACAACATTCATCGAAACCCGAACAATGATTAAAAAATAAAAGAATGCATACCTGAATTATCCATGTCGGACGAACTCATCTTCGTGATGAATAATTAATGTAAATAATAAGAATCACAATTTGCAGTGAATCTATGATTCTACCAGAAGAATGTTTTGTTTGCGCAGATACTGATACGATAAACTATGAGCAATGGGAGAAATAATTAATCAACACTAATTGTAGTAATATATGTCGATGAATTAAAAAAAATCGTTTCAAAACCGATTTGATTTTAATAAAAAAGGGAGAAAACCATGATTTAAGAAGATACATAAAGGAATTAAAGATATCACGTATCTTTGAGTAAATATAAAAAATTAATGTACACCTATTTTGCCCTTTAGTGTATAATGAAACAAATAGACCCCACTTAATACATTAAATATGAAAGTCAATCTACACCACTCATCTTAATTTATCTAATGGCTAGTTTTCACATAAATACTTGATGCTCATTTGATATGCATCTTATATATATACATATATATATATATATATATGAAAATATCATAGCATGAGAAAAAAATGCAATATACAATACATATCATAATTGTTGTCCAAGGGAGGGCTAAGAGGCTACAATTGACGTTCATTTTCTTTTTTTATTTCTATATAGATAGGGCAACGAATGAGTTTTTTTTCCCTATAAAAATGGGGGTTAAGATTAAGAGACTACAAATGAAGTTTTATTCTTTTATTTTTTAATCAGAAATCAAGATAGGGGCTACGAGGGTAAAGTAGTATAATTGAATAATGTTCGGTATTTATTTTTACCCAAGCTGTAAGTGTACAGTAAGGTTTCTAGTATAACAATGAATAAGGTCGAATCCATAGAGACTTAATAAATTAAGCTACTAATTATCTAAATTAGATTACCTAATAGTTATCTAGACTACTCAATAGGTTGAAAGTATTAAAATAACTAAGATCTAAATAAATTAAAGCACTAAATAAGACTGCAGATTAAATGCACATGAAAAGTAACAGTGAAGGATAAACGTATTCTAGGATTATATAATCAATAATTAATCCATCCATTTAACCAATTTCATTTATGTACCTATGTTGGAATTTTAATTATGCTAGAGCAACCACTAATATATCATAAACCTCCTCTCAAAGTGCCTAGCGTATTGATCACAGATTAAATAACAATGTGTTCATTAGCTATCTAACATGCAACTCCTAAATGGTCATCGAGTTTATTGTTCTCTCAAATAATCTCCAACTCTTTTAAGTGATATTGACTACCAATTAAGTTAATTGTTCCAAATCTTGTGTTAAAACTCCTCTTTTGATTTATGAATTAACACCTTAAATTACACTATTTAATAGTCGGTTAAACAACGTATATCCAAGCACAAGAACAATCAAAACATAATAAAATTATGGGCAAAATAACATAATTAATTAAATTAACTTTGTAATTAAATCATAAACAACCCTAGAATACTAGAGTTTAGTTGTTCACACTAAAATAAACAAATAAAACATTCCACAAAGTATTCATTGTCTGACAAGAATTAAAAAAAAATAAACTCGGAAGATTATATCTGTCTCTAATCTTGAAATACTTGAATCACTTGGTCTTGTTCTTCGCATTCCGTTCTCTTTGCTCTATTCTCTCAGTTGGCAATTTTAGGTATGGAAAAGTGTGCAAAATTCATCCAAAATAATCCTTAAATACCTAGTGAAATCAAGCTCAAAACCCACTCAAATTCGAACTGGCCCAACAAATTCGCGACCTCGCTCGTGAACCAGTCACCTGCGACTCGAGTTGTGAGTCCACGTGGCACTGACGTGGAATAATATAATTTGATATTCGTGACCGAGGTTGCGAATTTTCTTCTTCCGCATCCCCTCGTAGTAACGAGCTCAGAGAAGGCACCCTTTATTTATTCCTGACTCGGCTCGCGAGTCCTCTTCTGAGTTGTTTGTTGGGGTTTTTTCAAATTGAACCACCACAAGATCTATTTGGATGCTCATCAATCATATGCTTATGTAAATCATATTTTATACATGTAATGTAAATAATTAAATCGAGTTGAATTAACAGCAAGTTTCAATTTTTTATTCAAGAGAAAACACAGAAATCGAAAATCAACTTACAATTTAATGTCGGGTTGATGACAAGATTAAAGGTCTAATGTTGTTGTTGAACTAAGTATGATTGGCACCCACAACAATGCAATTCCTCTCCTTGATCTATTGTTGTATTCTCGGACCGCGTCTAGATACATGGTGGGTTGTATACTACTAAATAAGTGTGAATACTATGGTGATCAAAAGAGCACAAAGAGGGGTTGATTTCTATAACCCTAATTTTCATCCTCCTCCCTTATTTAAATAAGGGAGTGACCAAAAATTAGGTCTCCAACCCTAATGGGTTTGGGTCTCTCACTCTTGTTCCATCCCAGTTCACTAAGGTCATATTGGACTACAACAGAGATCTAGAAGAATATTAATTTGGTCTGCTAATTTATTTAATTTTCAATATCCATAACTTAGGATATAATTAAATAAATTAAGTATTATTTTTATTCCATTAAAAAAATAATATTTGACCTACCAATTTAATACATATTTACAAATATGATTTCTCCTTTAGTCCAGTCATTCCTCATATTTAAGATATAATGTCCATTAATTAGTTATGTAAGTTTCTAACAACTATAATTAATTAATATCTTGTTCCTTGAGTATTATCACACAAGCTTTATCATGTTCGGAATGAATTTCATCTGCAGGGTTCACATGAACTTTGTGCTTCCTAAGGGGACATCATCAACCTGGCACATCAAAACATAGTGGCCATATATATTGTACGACCCATCATATATGTAAATGCTACCATTCAAAATATCGAGGTTGTTGATCTTATTAGGAATCTCACCCATTGATAAATCAAAGCCATAACATAACATATATATGTCCGCCAATATATATGAGTTAAGAACCTGAACTCTATGGATCTTTATTCTCTCACTTAAGGTCAAAATAGAGAATAATATCCTATCGTGATCCACCTCAATACACAAATCAATGTACTAGAATAATCAGCTAGTCAAGATAAACTAAATATCAGATTATACTGCGGTGTACCGATGGTGGGTTTAGGACCATCTAAGTCATGAGCCTTTCAATACATCGCAAGAAATCCGATGATATAATCTTTACCGTGTGTATACCCACACTATATCATCTACAATGCAAGTATATAGAACTAACAAATAAATATAACTATAAATAAATGCACACAGTGACTGCAATAAATATTCAATCTATATCGTCAAATAAAAATATTGTAGAATGTATACAAATACAAGTTTTCCACTATACAAGACTAACATTTTTTTTCCTCCCATTCTCGACTTGACTTCTTCATCATACAACCTCAGGATATAAACAAAGATTTCTTCTCTCGAGAATACACCAAAAAGGGGAACAAACTTATAAGAAATAACGAAACATACTAAACTCTAAGATCAAGTGTAAACTGACTAAATTGAGATTAAAACACAAGTAAACCGTACAAAATACATAGTGAAATAATACGAAGCTGGTGCAAAATCTTAGTTTATCAAATAACTATTTGATTTTATTTAAATTATGGGGCTCCGTTGAGAAAAAACATAGCTATATTTAGAACTATCCAAATAGAATATACGAGAATTAGATGGAATAAATTCTTTAAAATCTTGCATATTGAAATTAATTTGAGGCACTACAAGAAAATTAAAGAAATGGCCATTTCTAACGGATTGAGCCCACTAGAATTGGGCTAGTCCGCCCAATTCTAGCAGGAAAATAATTCCAGCTTCTAAACACAATCACATTTTTCTTAACATAGCTACCAAAATTATTTAAAATATAATTAATATATTTTGAGACAATATTATCCTTATAATCCTCACTATTTTAAAATTCTAGAAAATTAAATAAAACCCCTCAATGATATATGAATAGCCTCTCATAATTAAAAATAAAATAGAAAAGAAAGGAATGAACACAAATTTTTTCTTTTGCCAGTAATTCTCGAGATTTTTATTTCAATTGTTGATCCTCTTATTGACCTCTTGGCAGAGAAAACCACTTTGTGCTACTGTCTGCTAAGAGATAAAATCAGCAAGAAATTAAAATTCATTTGCAGACTAATTGGGAGAGTGAAATGTCGAATAGCCTACGTGGAAGAAGAAATATTTTTATGGAAATGAGATTGCTTAAAGTTCCAATAATTTGTAATAGAAAGGTGTCATTTTGTGTGGAGAAGATTGTTAATGTACCTATGCACTTTAATTTTTTATTTATTTTTTGTTAATGTTTTCTAAGTATTGAAAGAAATTAAAATAAAAAAGTTGTATTACTCATAGATTGTTCATGTCATTGGAAATGTCGTTTCTCATTTCTATTATAATACTTGCAGACAAGAGATAGAGAGAAAACAACTTGTTTTTTTCAATACTAATAAAACACCTTCTTTTTCGTTTGTTTGTTCTCATGATCTTAGTGGATAATTTATACACAAATTCTTGCTCTAGTAAGTAATTGAAGAAATCATTTACAACTCCATGCTTGATCATTCGATGCGCTTGTCTACAGTTGTAAATAATTGAAGATATTATTTACAATATTTTTTAGGTAAAGGAGGAGGCAGGCGGCAGGGGGCCTACAATTGAGCTATATAATTTTGTAGGGCTTGTAAAAAATGGGATTGTAATTAAGAGTAAAAATGTCTAGAAAAATATTTTTTATATTTTAAACTTTTTGGGGCTATGAAGAGTAAAATAGAAGGTTATTATGTGGTGGGTTAAATTTTCTATTTATAATATTGGTTTAGTGGATAAAAAATTAAGTACTCACTTGGGTCACTGAAGCCCAACAAACGAACTTATTGCAACTTCTCGTTTTTCTTTCCAAAATTATAGCAAGACCAAAGCCTGATTTTCGTAGGATATGTGAAATGAGTAAGGACATAAATTAACTGCGAAATAATTGAGAAGAAACAATATAATTGATTGTGTTACGTTATATTTGTCGTTATGAGAAGAATGCTCACTGCTATATATATTTCCTTGAAAGCAGCGTATTACTTATTTACATAGAGTAATTGAGTAATTGGCTAAAGGGCCATAAGTCCTGTGTGTGCATTGCTAGTCTGACGTCTCACTGATGAGAGAAGAAGTGTGTAAAGATCGGAAGAGAGAGAGAGAGAGAGAGAGAGAGAGAGAGAGAGAGAGAGAGAGAGAAAGGAACCTGATGGGATATAAGCTAAGCTATCATCTAGTCATCTACCCTCTGGCTGGGTGATGGTCATGGCGTTTGTTGAAGTTGATGTGTTTGAGCTAACTGATGTTTCATTTTTCAGTAAGTCTCTCCCTGCGAAGAAACCTGGATGTGTAGCTTCAGGCAGGACACCGCCATTGCTGAGCATCAGTACCACCGAAGACATGGTTGGCCTGTCTTGTGGAAGTTCTTGAACGCATAAAAGTCCAATATGGATTGATCGCTCTGCTTCAAACAAATCGCATGCATATATGAGGCATGAATCAACCAATTCCAATGATTTTTCTTCTTTGTAAAGCATCCATGCCTGTTGTATCAAATGCTACAAGGATTAGTTAATTTCGTGTAAAATAAGGACTATTCAAGTTTCTCCAGCTCCTGCTGCTTACATGTCCAAGAAGATTGAGGCGGTGATCTCTATGATGAAATCCTCTGTTTCTCTTACCGCTCACAATTTCAAGCACTAGAACTCCAAAGCTAAACACATCTGATTTCACTGAGAAGATGCCTTCCACAGCATATTCTGGGGACATGTAGCCACTGCATGGAAGTGGTGGGAAGAATATTAAATTTTGAATGATGTAATTGGAAGTGCATGTACATGTAATTTCTTACGTTAAGAACCTAAATTATACGTACTATGTTCCAACTACCCGGCTTGTGTTGGCTCCAGTTTCATCACCTCCAAAAGTTCTTGCGAGACCAAAGTCTGATATCTTTGGGTTCATATTGGAATCTAGTAATATATTGCTGGCTTTGAGGTCTCGGTGGATAACTCGGAGGCGGGAATCTTGATGGAGATACATAAGGCCACGAGCAATGCCATTGATAATATTGAAGCGCCTTGGCCAATCTAGTAGTTTGCTTTTCATAGGATCTGTGAAATGAGTGTGGACAAATTTTATACTTTCTCCTAAAACTGTAAGTGCCGGCACATGTAACTCGTTACTTACCAAATAGAATCAAATCCAGACTTCTATTGGTCATGTATTCATAAACCAGCATCTTTTCCTCTCCTTGAATGCAACATCCTAGAAGCTTCACTAGATTTCGATGCTGAAGTTTTGCAATACAGATTACTTCATTCTTGAATTCATCTCCTCCTTGAAGGGATGTTCTTGATAGACGTTTCACAGCAATTTCCTGTCCTTCATCTACCCGACCCTAATGTAATAATGTAGTCATGTCAAACTTAAAACATTATGGATATCATTTTCTGCAAAATTTCATTTTGTAAACCTCCTCAGAATTTATTTCTTGTGGTTATACTTATTCCTTACGAGTTATGCTTACATTAGTAATTATCTGTTACCTTGGATTTGATCAAGGATCATGCATATATGAATGTAATTATTTATAGTAAAGCTGATTTACATTACTTAAAAGACTTGAAAAGATAAGTTTTGTATGGGTTTTACCTTATAAACAGGTCCAAATCCACCCTCTCCAAGCTTGTTGTTGAGTGAAAAGCTATCAGTAGCTTTCATTAGTGTGGCCAAGTCAAACAGTGGTAGCTCTATGTCCTTGTTTGGACAACTTTCATCAGGATGATTATCTACATAGTTGAGAGTCGATCTGTCTGCATCAAGACAGATTAAGAGGCATATTATTCTGCACTGTACTACACAACATAAATGATAAAACTAGGCATTATTTTTACTTATCCTCTGTACAACACAATGTAACTAGTCTCTCCTACCTGTTTCCGGCAGCTGATGATCCGCCTTCTTTTTCTTTTTAGAATATAGCACCAGGCATATCACAAGTATACTAATCACCAGGGACAATGTTATAATAAGTATTTCTCGCTTCCTTCCTCTTGAGCCTGTGGAGTTATTTATCGAAGACAATAAATTAATTTTTCATGTTGACAGAACTTTGAATATCTGAACTTGAATAAAAATGAATTCTGACAAAGTTAAGAGTCCAACAAGAAAATCCTTGATTTTTCAAAATAAAGCAGCAACCAAACAGATACATCTAAAACAGTAACAGGCAGAGCTAACATGCAGTAACACTAAATGAGTCTTAAATAAGTAACCCATTGCCTGAATAAGCTCTTACCTAACTCAGAAGAAGCCATCCTAATATAGATTTCTTGTCCAGGAGATATCTCTCTGATGTCGACAAGGTCACCGAACCAAAGTAGACATCCATTGTTACCTCTGCTAATATCCAGACTCGAAAAGGCCATGCAAGAGCAATCTTTTGAGCATACTACCTTGCATTCGTCAAGACTCATACTCTTATTGTACCGCGAACTCCGAGTATCAGGCAACTTAATGCCAGTATACCTCAAAAATACATCTCCTTGTCGACAATTCAAGGGTGTGCTCCGATTGCACCCATTCGACCAATCTCCCCTCTCCCACCCTTGAGGATCTTTTGGTGTAAATCTATCCAAACATCCACAAGAAGGAGAATTCTTGATATTACAACTACCATAAGGACCACATCCATTATAGATATCACAATTATCTAGTGGTATAGTAAGATAACTGTTCCATTCTTGCGTTCGATCAACCCAAATCCACCTATGTCCAACACCACTCTCACTTATAGTAAACCTTGTGATCACCGAGTCATTAATGAGGTCGTAATGATAGTAGACCTCTCTCTCATTTATGACCACACCATATGTAAAAATGTTATTCTTCTGCAAGTTCGGATTCCCACTAAAGCCCTTACCATTCCATGGCCCGGTTCTGTACGTCACAACATCGCCCTTTTTTATCACATTCTGTGGATAACCAGTAGGATCACAATGATATGTATAATCCCCTGATGATAGATCACCCTCGCTCTTCGGTGATGTGATGTGGACTTCTAGGCCAGTCACGAAGTTCTTACCAAGCTTCATCCCTGGTAAAGAAGTGTCGGTTGGATAGTCGAAACTCTGCCAGAGGTAATTCTCCGGGTTTTCATCATTTGCATCGGTTACTACCAGATTCCCAGAGTCAAGTAATCGTGCAACTAGTGCAGTGCGTGTGCTGCTGCTGCTGCTTGATGTATTATTGGTAGACCAAATAGTAGTATTAGTAGCATTTAGAAGAAGCAGAGCTCCAGAATCAATGAATCTCAGCATACCTGATCTATCTGTGAGTGGATTGTTTCTGTTGGCAACCCATACAACAGTCTTTACTCTTATTTTCTTGTACCATATTCCGACGTACCGATTTTCGGAGTTGTTGGGGCTGAAAAATCCCATCTCAAAGATTCCATCTGATGAAATCAAGGTTTCTCCGTTATCTCTGAATGCCTGGGTGGTATTTATGGTGTCTATTGCATATGTGGACAAGAAGGAGGCTACAATAAGGAATAAAGAAATGTAGTAAGTAGTAGTGTTTACCGTATTCATGGTGCAAATTGGCTTACTGAATATGTGTACTGGAATACAAGAAGCGGAATTGAAGCTGCTCCAACATGAACATGATGAGTTAAGTCCATGTGAACACGGCTTTAGTTCTTGACCTTGATATGTCAATTTTCTATGGTGTTGAATTTTTTATTGCCTTTAATTTATTTTGCATTCCATTTCAAGATAGTTTGGCATTATTATTGACCTCAAACAGTTGAGCCATCATAATTAATTTGTAGTGCCAAACTTGTGCTTGCACTATAATTAATGGTAGCCTTTTCTATAACTGATTCCTACCACATGCACTAAACTTAATTAATTAATTTGTAGTGCCAAACTTGTGCTTGCCATCTATGTCAAATGAATTATATACCTAGTTGAAAATTTCTGATTCTGACAAGTAAGAGAAGGTTAAATTAATTGGCATGTTCTTGTCGAGCATAATCAAGTGATATGATATGTGATGTACAAGCATATGATTCTAGAAACCATAAAACTAGTTCATAATTTTAGATAATAAAAAACGTACAAACCATAACTATAAATTTCCTAACTTATAACAATTTTCTAAGTTGCTAAAATAAGAAAATATCAAAACATTTCGTGGAATCGTTATTAAGACTGGGGAAACATACCGTTATACCGTCATACCGTATTTACCATACCGGAAAAAATACCGAAATACCGAACATTAAGGTATATCGGTACTTTCGGTAAGGTATGATACCGTACCGATATTTTTCGGTAAGGTAACGATATAGAATTTTAAAAACCGAGGTATACCGACGTATACCGATATTGACGGTATACCGAACTTTTTAGGTATATACTGTTAATTCGGCATATACCGTTGTACCGGTATATACCGTTATAACGGTATACCGGTATATACTGTACCAATGGTATATACCGATATATTTGTGATATTATATAAATGTATGTATCTGTGTGTGAATTATAGATACTTGAACTTGATATATAATACTTAGTAAATATGATATACATATGTAAATATCTAGTAAATTTACAATATCTAACACTTATAATTAATCTCATATTATATTTAATGCATAGTAATTTTAAATATGGTCTTAATTAATACTTAGTAAATAATTCTTATGATTTCTAAGTAAACAATTTGAAATTTGTAATATATAGTAAGTTTATAATATTTTAAACAATTTATATTAATTATAAAAACATGATTTATATATAATACTTAGTAAATATGTTATACAATATTTATAAATATCTAGTAAATTTACAATATCAAACACTTATAATCAATCTTATGTTATACATAATGTATAGTAATTCTAAATATGTTTTTAATTAATACTTAGTAAATAATTCTTACGATTTCTAAGTAAACGATTTGAAATTTGTAATATATAGTAAGTTTATAATATTTTATACAATTTATATTAATTATAAAAACATGATTTATGTATAATACTTAGTAAATATGTTATAAATTTATAAATATCTAGTAAATTTACAATATCAAACACTTATAATTAATCTTATGTTATACTTAATGTATAGTAATTCTAAATATATTCTTAATTAATACTTAGTAAATAATTCTTATGATTTCTAAGTAAACGATTTGAAATTTGTAATATATAGTAAGTTTATAATATTTTATACAATTTTTATTAATTATAAAAACACGATTGATATAAAACACTTAGTAAATATGTTATACCTTTATAAATATCTAGTAAATTTACAATATCAAACACTTATAATTAATCTTATGTTATACTTAATGTATAATAATTCTAAATAATACTTAGTATAATATAGTTACATTGATTAATCAAACACATAACTCATAACATAACAAATTAATAATACAAACGTTGGTTACATTGATTAATCAAACACATATAATATTTACGATTAAAGCTACATTATTTTTATTTTAATTGTTGCATTGGAGTGTTAGATTTGAATTATTATATATGTTTTGTTTTATTGGAGTTTAATTATCATGGTATGAAAATATTTATTTTATTTTATTGAATTTTGATCGTTATTAGGGGTGTTTCATATATTTAGTAAATACATGAGATATATTGTAAGATAGTAGGATAAGGTATATCGATGTCGGTAAGGTATACCGACATATAAGGTATACTGATATCGGTAAGGTATACCGAAATAAAGGTACGGTAAAGGTATGCCATTTTTTCATACCGAACTTAAGGTATACCGTTGGAAGGTATACCGGATGTAACGGTATGAATTTTCTCCATACCGTACAAGTAGGGTAAGGTAAAGGTATGGTGAAAAAAGTAAGGTATACCTTACCGTCCCACCCCTAATCGTTATGCATTTAATAGTGCATAACGTTTATTTTATGATATTAAAATATTGTGCATTTAACTATATTACTATTAATCTTAAGAGCATTCGTTTTCATTTTAAAGTTACCATTATCATTATGTACATTTTATTCATTTTATCATTATCGTTATTGTTATACATTTTAAAGTTATTGTTATCGTTCTGTACATTTTATACATTTTATCGTTATCGTAATTGTTATACATTTTAAAGTTATTGTTATGTACATTTCTAAAATACATGCAATCCGAATCTAGATTTTTATATGTTAGATGTGTGTGCATTTATTGTGTAGTTTATTAAAAAAATTGTAAAAAGTACACAAACAATGATTGGGGTGTGGGACAAGTGTGTCTTAAATGTAATTGCCCAAATAACTCATCATTCTTATATCTTGTTTTTATTTCTCAATCATTATTTGCTTTTATCTATATTCATATATTTACACAAAATGATTTATGTCCTAATTGATTGGGATAAATTCTAAAAAAAACTTAAAATTAAACTAATTCATAAAAAAAAATGCAAGAAAATTCATAATTTGAGAGTGCAACACAGAGTGTAACAAAAAAGCTCATGTGATCCCTAGCTACCTAGGCTTGAATACTTGATATTATTTAGTCCACTTTTTTTTTTTATATTCCCGTGGGTGTTCCACTTTGAATTTATTAGTTTTTCTTCTAATTCTCTTCTTCATCAATTTCAATTTTTCTTTTTTTGTAATTTAGTTTAATATACAATTATTAATATATGATTTATTCCCCCTATTAGAATTCATTATTATTTATCAATATTTTTTTATTATTATTTTAGAGTTAATAGTTGATTATTAAAGTTAATTATTTCATAACTAGGGTAGATGATTTTTAACTTTTAATTTTTATCTATAATTGTTAATTATCATTAATTATATTATGATAATTTTATTTTTTATTAAAATAGTGAATTTGATAATGGGGCACAAGATGTAATAGAAAAATTGAACTCCATTTTGTAAAAATATATACTACGTGGATATATTTGTGGAGATGCACAAATAATTAGCCATTTTCTTCTTTAAATACTTCTTGAAATTATTTAAATTAATTTGTACAGTGACATACAGTCGCAGCAGGATGACATGTTTTAAATTTGTAAACAATGTTTATTGAGAAATGAGAATGAAAAATCAGTTTTTTTTTTTCTATTTATTTATTCATTCTGCATAAGACAAAATGTCCTACAATCAAAATATGACATTCGGAGAATAATAATTGACAAAACCACGAGGAATCATTATCTGCTCCACTGGTACTGGTAGGGCTACACCAGGAATTTATAATAACTTAAATTTAAGTTTTTAAATTTATAAAGATACTAATTAACTTTTTATATATTCAAAACTTTAATTATGTGAATTATGGAACATTTATAAATCAATACTTAAATTCAAAACTCCTAATCAAATCCCTATTTCTAAGAATATTTGAGCAAATAAATCTCAATTAATAACCTAGAAAATTCTCTGGGTGGGCTATTTTAGTCATCCATGATTGATGATGTTTTTATTTTTGAAGAGAATTTCATTGGAATATTCTCTTTTAGAATGGAGTTGTTATCTTTTATTTTTTTGTAATTACTTTTGATTAAGTTAAAAAATATGCATGAAATTTATTGGGCATGCTTTCACTACAGTTATCACATAAATTAACACAATGTTTTACTCTCTATTTGTAGACTGTTTTGTTATTTTCAACGTCTCATTTTTCAAGTAGTAATAACAATATTTGATACAATAAAAGCTCCAGAAAAATCCTCTGTTTAACCTTCCTCTAAAAACCTTTAGCGGAGAGAGATCAAAGCAATCAATGGAGTTTAATTTATTCCTTGAGATATATGTAACTGCTGCAATAGAGTACTTATGAAATAATGATATTAGTAGCGATTGAAAGAGTTGCATCAGAAATAGGCATCAAAATATCTAGAATCCCCTGCTTTTTACGTTGTAAAACTCATTCTTCTATTCTATATATGTAACATAGTAGCATTTTCAATTTCTTCCATCAAGACAAGAGCTATACGGATTAAAAATCTGACAAAACCTAAATTATAAATGTGTCTGAACGAGCTAGGACATGTTGAAGAGAAATTATGCTGTTGTTTAATTTTTGTTAAGCATAACATAATTCATGTTCAACTTCTTAAAGTTAATCCAAGCACTATAACGCCAAAGCTATAGACATCAGATTTCACTGAGAACAAGCCATCTCTAGCATATTCTGGAGACATGTAGCCACTCTGAGTGCACCTGATGTATTTGTGACTGGTAGCAAGAGAAGAGATAAGTATTGAGCGCCTATGATATTTATGATTCGTGAGGAGGATTCCAAGCTGAATCTAAAGCAGTTAGAGGTGGAAATAAAACTGAGAAAGTAAAAAACATTTTAAAAAGGTCGAGGTTCGTTTGAAGTCGAGAGATGTATCGGGGGATCTCGTCCCTCCGAGGCTTAACCGACCAACCCCCATATCATTCATGGGCTAGCACGGCACCCTGCTGCTCTGGCAAGCCAGCAATTGTGTGTACCTTGACACAAACCTCCTGTGTAATCACAGGCAGTCCCCAGACACACTCATGCATCGGGGCAACTATCAACTGAGATCCACGAAACCCAGATCCAGTTCCATTCCCCATTACGGGGAAAACCGTCTCGGCGGCCGAGACGAGCCCACCCCGCTTACCCTCTCAAACCTCAATCTCCACACCGCCTTAATGCCCCCGCTTGGGTGATAGGCTCGCGCAACGGAACCCGGCACTTATCGTTGCAGGACTTTCTTAAATAAAGAGCCGCATATTTCTCTCTCTTTCCGATGTGGTATAGATTATTATGTGCTTTCTTGGGCTCTATTGTTTTGGGCCTAGTTATTAAAATTCTAATCAACCATGATGAGCTTTATAAACATAAAATCATTATGCATATTAGTAATATTTCTTACACGAAAAGAATGAATTGTAATAGATACATATTCTACTGTTTGTGAATAAAATAATCTATTTTTAAAACAAAAAATTGAATATTTAAATTTAGAAATTAAAATTCATTTAGGCTTCTACTAAACCCGTGAGCCTTGAATTATTAGATAAATAGAGTTTGAATATCACTCAATAATAAAAGAGTTAATCTTGAATATGATTATACTCGGCTTTACGATTGGTTCAATTGCACCCTTGCACTTCTTGAAATTTGAGAGAGACGTTCAGGACTTCAGGTTCCAAATTAATTTACTAACTATTTCAAATTAAATATATATATATATATATATATATATATAAAAAGTGTGGATAATTTCTTACAAAATATGATTTGCCTATTATATCTATAGATCTGAAAATCTATAATAAATTGATTCAGTTCGAAGCAACGACCAATCTGTGAAACAAAACCAAAAAATACCGTACGATCCAAAGATCGTCGGGGGGTGATGATCGTTGGGCCTCCGATACTCAAGTCAGGAAAAGAAGAGGAATGGATAGAAACGAAATATGAAATAATTGAATAATTGAAGAGCTTAATGACAACAATCTCTAGCCAAAAAATTTGTTCGGTTATTTTTTTCCACCTAAACTGCAAGTGTATAGTGAGGTTTCTAATATAGTGATGAATAAGGTCGAATCCACAGAGACTTAATTTTTAACCACTAGTTATTCAATTTATCCTAACTATGTTATCTAGATCACACAAATTTGAGAAGTAACTTAATTAACTAATTGAAACTAACAATTAAAATTAAAACACTAAAATCAATAACAGATAAATTGCACAAAGAAAATATCAATAGGAATAGACGCATTCCAGGATTGAACAATCATTAATTACTCCATCCATCTAACTAATTCCAGTTTCATGCTTATGTTGGGATTTTGATTACACTAGACAACCGTTTATGCATTCCAAACCTCTTCTCGAAGTATCTAGATTGTTTATTATACAATAAATAACAATGTTTCCATTAGTTATCTAGCATGCAACTCCTAAATGTTCCAAGGGTTTAATGTTCTCTCAAATATTCTCAACTCTCTCGACTATTGTTGATTATCAAGTTAATTATTCTTAATCAAGTGTGGCATGCATGGTACGACCCTCGCCAGCAACTCCTTCAATGGCTACAATGTGAGTGGAGGTGTCCATGAGCCAATTACTGATTTTGGTGAGATCGGACACAATAGTCAGTTGTCGGTTAGGTAACAGAAAGCATCGATCCCCTCGTAAAAGGAGGAGATGCCGATCAATACGGCTAGCCAATATTCTAGAGTTGCACAGATTGGCCAAATCAAGGGATCTAGGGCCAGGGAGAGAGACATATCGATGCAACTGAATACTAAAATGAGCTGCAATTGGTGTAATCATACCACCAATCTCAATAGTATCAGTGGCTTGAGTGGCTTGACGCTTAAGTTGTTGTATCAAGAAGACGGCAAAATTGAGATTGGTGCCGCTTAACATCCATCACAAAAAAAGTCACCTCGGGTATCCGAATCCCCGACATCTCATGACGGGCTAAAACAGTGGAAGCAACCACCTTTTGGATATAGCGAAAGACATGATTTGGCATCATGGAGGCTTTCAATCTTTTTGGATCATCTCAAATTGAAGATATTCGTGAAAATCAATGATCGAAAGAGCCTATTATTTCTTATGGTACAATTGAAAAGGCAGATGACTTGATATATGAGAACGAGATTGATTTGAAGTCCCGATTTAAAATCTTGATTGAAAAACTCAAGATAAATTATGTGGAGTTGGAAATTGAAGTCACGCACACCCTCTAGTTAAAGATCCTCTAGTTAAAGATTGAAGTCATGCATCCTTCCAAGTAAAATAATATTGTTTATGATGCCAATTGGGGTGCTATAAATGAGAATTATATATCAAGTACGATGATTATAATAATGGTATTATGTTCAAGTGGGGGAGCATAAGGAAGATGCATGTCTAGCTATCAAAAGCATAAGTGGTCATGGTGTTCTGGCTCAAGAATTTTTAGGGAGAAGAAGGATGGTTTTAAATTTTTATGCATTTAAGGAGATTTTTGAGATTCCATTATCGAGTTTTTCAATCTCCACCTTAAGGACAAGGTGGTTTTAAAGGAGGTTAGAATGATATATCCTTAAATTAGAATTTAATTTTATTTAATTATTATTTATTTATGTTATATTTCAATTAGTTTAGGTAGTTTACATAATTTGAATTGTTTTCCTTGTTTAGATTATAATGGTATTGTTAGGAATAGTACCACATCAGTTGTTATCAACATTGTTCTCAATGTTATATACGATATGTAAGAGCATTCCTACAACATTGACCGAAACATTACTTATAGTAATCTTATCCTTTTCTAGTTTTTAGGATTAATTCTTTTTGAATTAATCTGATTAAATTGTCTATTTTAATTAAGTATATCCACAAAACTTGAATTTGAAATAGTGTATATAGGTGGTTAAGTTAGTGGTTAAATTTGGCTTTGAAATAGTTAAAGTAGTTCCTACAATTTAGGGATCATGTTATCTCTTTCCTCCCTTCTCTAACCAACGCATCAGTGGTATGTTATCTCTTTCCTCCCTTCTCTAACCAACCCATCAGTGGTGGATTGCTGGAGCTGTTGAGTGCTGAAGGAGGATGTGGGTTCACACTTCAGCCACGATGAAGGACAGTTAAGTTTCAAGTAGAAGATCAAGATGTGGCAGTTATCTCAACCCACGATCAATGAAAGAACATGGGAAGAAACCGAACCAATTGGAGAAGGCTATAAGAAGTGGACTTCACAATTGGAGAAGGTATTCAAGAAGAGAAAATATCATCATTTAGAGTGAGAAAATCCAGAGCTTGAGTCTTAGTTTTTCTTCAAGATTCACGATTATTGATTCTACATCAAATCTATTATTTTGATCAACCAATACATGTTCATTGGTTGTGTTTGTAGATTAGGTGAGTGAATTGAGAGTGTAGGATTCGAAGTTGTCATATTATCTAGTGTTAGATAGTTTATCTAGAATTCGTTCAAAGTTGTACTTAGAATAGAATTCCTATAATGTATGCCGTGCTGTTAGGGGAGTGAACCTGGACAACATCGTCCAACATTTTTTCAACACTAGTGAAAGTGTAATTTCGCCTTGAGACAATCACATACCGAAGGTGTATGATTTAAAATTAATTTTCGTGCAAATTGTTCTTTAAATTTCCGTTGTATGTCGAAGGCATAGTGGAAATACTAGCTTCAACATTAACTTTAACATTTGCACTTATTTGATTTTTCAGTGTTTTGGACAACGAATTCTAAGAATTTCTGATTTATAAATTGTTGTGGATTTTATGTATTTTGGTATACAAGTAATAATGTTGTTCTTTTCATTGGAGTTCTTCAGGCTCGAATGTGAATTTAGAGTCTCATTTGCTCGAAAGGTGAAATTGAAATATGTACTCGCTCGAAAAGTACTATATCCGATACAATCCCAAATTAGAGTCATATCATATGTCAATATTTATTTCTTTGATAATGAATTAATGCTTAATGTAAACGTATTAAATATATGTATATACTAGCAATTCACCTGTGCGATGCACAGGAGCATTAAATAGGGTTAATTACACATTAGTATCCAATGTTTGTCAATTTTTACACTTTTTTCCTTAAGTTTCAAAAATAACTTATCAGTACCTAACATTTGCATAATTAATAGTAGCAGACCAAATAATGGTGTGGGTTGCTGGAAATAGCACATTTTGTTTATTAGGTAAGATATTTATTTTCACGTAATTTTATCAAATCAGACAAAAATCAACGTATAAAATTTCCAACAATCCACATCATTATTTAGCCCGTCTAAAAATTACGTTAGTGCTAAAAGTGTTAATTATGAAAATGTTGGATATTGATATATTTGGACTTCGAAACAAAAGTGTAAAAATGCACAAACATTGGATACTATGTGTAATTAATCCTATTAAGTATTTGATTTATTATTATGATATATATAGTATAATAATTGATTATAAGTAGTAATTAATTATATTGAACCAATACAAATAACATATAATTAAGAAAATCAAATATATATATATATATATGAAAAGAAAAATTCATATTAAAAATGTTCTGTGTGTATGTGAATTGCAAATACAAATTGTAAAATATTTAGGGGAATATTTGTCATTAACCCATATAAGAATTTATATTGCGAACATATTAACATACTCAAAGTAAGCATCTACACATTGAGCATAAGCATAAAACACCATACCAAACAAAAATGAGAACATGCACTTATCTTGAACACATGGTTAAATTATTTATTGACATTATTACTATACTTTTGTCAATTTTATAATAATTTGAAATTTGTTAAATCACACATTAATATCAATATAATAAATTGTTGGAAAAACTACTTCCAACATATTTCTATTTGTAGGAAATATACTACCCCTAAATCTAGTAAATATTTCCACTTCACTTTGGACCAAGAATCCAATAATATGGATCTGTAGAAATAAAACATGGACAATTAAGCTCTATAATTTGATACAATAAAATTTAAATTAATTTAGTGTAGTTATATATAGTTTATAGCCAATTTTTACAATTCATTGTTAAGATTATGGTGATATATTTTTTCATGTTTACTACGAACATATGGTATAGATCCTTCAAACTTTACAATCACATATTAAATATTTCTTTCAATAAATAAAGGATATACAATATACTCGCATCAATTTCGACAAATATGATATTGCATAAGTATAAAACATTAAATCCAACATGATTTTTTCTAAATTTTCAAACATCAAAACAACATACGCACATCAATTTCGACAAACATAAGTTTGCAAATATCGTTAATTGCCTAGAATTAATTCACCATATAAAAACATAAACCAATATTTCACATATTATTATTTGGAAATATTAATTTGTGATGTTATTATTTTAATGTTATCAACCGAAAAATTATTACTATTCATTATCCCATTTTTTCCTATAATACATGTCAAAGGCGTGGAGCATCAAAACTTGTGTGTTGCTTTGGACGGGAATCTTTCCAGTCACCATTTTGCATCATCACCTTGAAATATTTTCCAGCTCATGTATATATAGATATTGAATTACATAATCAATTAAAAAATAATTATAACACGTAACTTTTTATTTAGCTTAATTTTAATATTAAGTGGAATGATTTGATTACTCGATCTAAAAAATAAACTGTTAGGAAGAAGTATTATTTTAATATATGATTTAATTACTGCAACAGTTCATCTATTATGTTAAAATATTAATATTTTGCACACAGAAATATTCATTCGAATAAAGAATTTCAAAAAGATAGGACAGCTTTTTTTAAAATTTGAATGAATTGGATAAAACTGCGCGGGTGAAATGAAAATTTACAGCTATCCCTTTATCTACTATATATCTACCAGACTACCACTATAATAAAAGTGTGACAATTATATTCCTATTACAATTTTAATTTAAGGATAATTGTGTAATATAATATATAATATGCATTTATAATGTAAAATCTAATATAATATATTAGTCTGCATATGAATCTACTACTATATATAAAAGGAGTCTTATTTTATAAAATTGAATTTACCTAATATATCTCTATAATATATTTACATTAAGGACAATAGGGTAATATAATAAATCTACAGGAACTTTTTATTATCATATATTAGTAGATATAAAATTTCTAGTGTGATTTTTATGCAAATTGTCATTTATATGATATGCATATATGTGGTAACAATTAAGAAATATTATTATTGGCTGGCATAATATTATATTTAAAAACATATATAATTTGGATCGGTGAATCAATTTGATATGTGCATGTGTGTATAAGTTTCTAATTGCAACTAATATATTCTTTTTTAATTAACATGTGCTAAACAATTTATTAATATATGTATATATCAATAAGATATAAAATATGAATTAATATATATATATATATAATGCATATCACATGTATTCATGTCAATTATTTTTATTCTTCTTTTTTTATATAGTGAATGCATGTTCTAATTTATTTGTTAGCATCAATATAATTTATGGATGTTGAATTTTTCCACAATTTAAAAGGTGAAATTATTGAAACATTTTAAAAATTATGTTGCATTTTAAAATTGGTCAAGTATAATAATTTAATTATCTGGGAATTAGCCTATAAATATAATTAATTCAATATACTTAAAATTTAATTTTTTACTGATACATTACTAATTCACATAATGTGATATCAATAATTCAAATATTAGTGAAGTGAAATAGATAAAAAAAATAGCAAAAATGTTACATAATGTATATAATTGAAACAATTTCATAGCAAAAGAGCGACGTGGACTTATAAGAACACAAAAAAAAATGATGGCACACGCTATAAGATTATTTATGTCTCATGTTAAGTTATGTGGCTTACTAAGGACTAATAAATAAATAATCAATTAATATGAACTAAATTATATCCAGCTAATATGGAGCAGTTTTATTATATCCGCTATTTGATGGGAATAGTAGTGTTACGGGGAATAACAAACGCACCAGCGTGCGTGTTTGAAGCGGATCTGGGATCATTTTGTGAAATGTAATTTATTGATAACTATATTTGCCATTACAATGAAGGCATCCTGAATGGCAACTGAGACTTGTAGTTGAGGAATCTGGAATAAGGATCGATATGTTGCCATCTTCATCCTAATGCCAGATATATTTGGATCTTTTAGGAATAAGAAAATCAAAATTAAAGGTTTTACCCCATCTTTGCCGACTTTTTTCAAAATATAATGTCGTTCAACTATTTATAATTTGGGTGGTCTCTCATATATAAGGTGCATGGATCTAGATCCATCAAACTGGCTCAGGTTCAATAAAACAAAAAAAGGGCTCAAATAGTGTTCTTAAATCCAGAGCGTACCCACACGCCAGATTTATTTATTTATTTTTCATTTTTTTTTATTTTTTTTGAATTTTTTTCTATACAATGTTTTGGTTCCCCCCCTAAAATAAAATTAGTGAACCCTAATATTAAAATGAATTGAATTAATTTGTTTGAAATAAATATAAATATATATCGTAAAATGAAATTAATGAACCTTAAGTAAATTAATTTATTTTTTTAATAAATATAAACGGTAATTGAAAATAAAAAAATCTAATTTTAAAATAAATATATAATATATATCATAAAATGGAAATAGTGAACCCCTAAAATAAAAACGAATGAATTTAATTTTTTTGAAATCCGCCAACTCATACAATGCACTTGTCCGACGCTAACGTGTGGGCTAGTGCATTGTGCTCGATAATTAATTTTTTTGAAATAAATACAATCCCTAATTGAGATTTATAAACTTTAAAAAAAATATGAACCCTAAAAAACACAAAAATAAACCGCTAAAAACACCTAAAAATACTAAAAAAATAACCCTAAAAAATCATAAATCATAAAAAACACTAAACTCATAAACTCTAAACATTAATTGGAATGAAAAAAATCACAATTTGAACTAAATAAGTATAAGATAAGTAGTAAACTTATTAATTTTTAAGGATACAGATGATACTTTTTAGTTAATATTGATTTTGAATTTTCTTTTTTGCTGACCCCAACTGAATGTATGGGCTTTGGTGATGCACAGGAAAATCAGTTATTATAATTTAATACATGTTTGTCAAAAAAAAAAAAATTAACCCTTTGCCAATTTTTCGGGGGAAAATCTTCGGAAAACACCTTAACTATTTCCCAAAATCTCATTTAAGCCACTAAACTATTTTTGGTTTCAAAATGGTGCAAATACACTCCTCAGTGAAGGTTGACACATTATATTATAATTAATATTATTTTAAATTAATGAATGTAGTGGTCATTTTTCGTTAGTCCGCTATGATGGTTCATGAAGGTTAAACGTTGTCGTTTAACCAAGCAGCTTTATAAGGGTAATTTGAATTACTTTGAATTAACCGTCCACATTATTTGGAAGGATTGACGTGATCAAAAGAATCAGATCATACCTCAATCGCTCTCGTAATTTGCGTATACCCTAACCGTTACATCTGCCTATAAAAGGAGACCTCCCTCCTCATTTGATGACTATGCTGAAACCCACAAGCTTCATATTATACTCTAACACCGAGTTTATTATTGTCTGAGTTAATTCCACACCGGCGATTCAATACCCGGACATCTTTCTTACGTTCTTCTAGGATTAAACGATATTCCCCTGATTTCTAGTCACGTTTTGGCCAGAGATTACTTTTATTAAGCTCTTTAATTATTCAATTATTTCGTATTTTATTTCTTTCTACTCTTCTTCTTTCCTGACTTGATCGTCGGAGGCCAATGACTGTCAACCCCTCGACGATCTTTGACTCTTACGGTATTTTATGGTTTTATTTCACAGATTGGTCGTTGCTCCGGACTGAATCAATTAATTGCATATTTCCGAATCTACAATGAATAATGATTGGTTATTCATCTATCAACATAGGTAGAAAACAATTATATTAAAATTGTCATATAATAATATTTAGAGTAATTTTGAGTAAATTATATTGCCAAAACTTTAATTTTATCAAATGATAAGTACAAGTAATATTCATTTATTAATTTTTTTTTATTTTGAAGTAATATTTCTAAATTAATATAATTAAGGATAATCTAACCACTTTAATAAGAATAAAATAAATATATTGATACGGTGAGAATACAATGAAGTGAATTAGTATAATGTACCATCACCATTTTTTCACTAAAAAATGCAAATTTTTATTTGGATTACTACAAACAATAGGAAAAAAAACCCTTGAAATGCCAAAATTAATAATTCATGTTAAATTCATGTCAGAGAATGAACAAATATTTGGCTTAGCATCTAAAGAGAGAATGCTAAAATGCCAATTCTGTGATGCCTTTCGTTTATAGGAAATTAAATGTAGTTATAATTGCAAATAAGGTATGAATTTCCTTTTCGAATTGGAACCTTTGTTTAATTTTTTCTTCCTTCTAACTTTTGACAATCCCTCGCTTTGGGATTGGATAGTTCCGTAGACTTTCCCAATTGATGAACATTACTTTGATGCATAGGAAGGAATTTGATGAATGGTGCATCTTACTTTATTGAATTGCAAGTTAAATCGTCTTTTATCTCTGATCTATATTAATAAGATGAGAAGTAGTACTTCTATTTCTATATGCGGTATAAAATTTCCTCATGAGATATATATGGTAAAAATAACCAAAAATAAAATTCAAAAATAGAAATAAATAAAGAAAAGACAAAAAATCGTACCAAATCATGAAGAATTACCGGCAGTCTCTTTTATTCTAATTTCTATCTTCCATTCATTTCAAA
Organism: Perilla frutescens; assembly: GCA_026008535.1. Lineage (NCBI taxonomy): Eukaryota > Viridiplantae > Streptophyta > Magnoliopsida > Lamiales > Lamiaceae > Perilla > Perilla frutescens. The sequence goes on from BRKX01000019.1 coordinate 10,496,810, forward strand.
TTTTTATTAATCGTACCAATTCATGAAGAATTATTTTATATGTTTTATTATGTATAGTATTAAGACATCGATAGTAATTACATAGTATCTATATTAATTCCATAATTGCTATCTTAAGCTTGATCAAGTTGATTATTCAATATTGTTTTATTTTTCTTAGATAAAGGATGATATTTACAGAAATATACCCCTTGTCAAGGTGTCCTCATCAATTAGTGTATCTAAAGGATGTCAATCGGGCTAATCTGTTCGGTTTCGGGTTAACTTGTTTCGGTTTCGGTCCTATTCAGTTCAGGTCTATTCGATTAAAATTTTCTTCGGGCTCAAAATCTTCGGCCCTAACCCTTCGGTTTTCGGGCTAACCCGTCAGGCCAACATGTTTATGATTTTTTTTCCACGTGTATAAATTATATCTTGATAATTCTCCTAAATAATCATTATCTCTTATTCTTGAAATAAATTAATACGTGAAAAATAAGATAAAATGAAAAGAACATGATAAATACAAAAGTTAATTAAGATCAAACTGTATCAAATGAAAGAAAACAAAAATAAATGACATGAAAATGACAATAATGTTCAATCATAATTTGTTCTTCCAAAAATAATCATTTTAAACTACACCACAAATCTATTTATAGCTTAATCTTTCATCTAATTTGAAGTACAATCTTCTTCTACTTTAACAATATTTGAAGCCCTTTCAACTTTATGTTTGATTACATCTTCAAAATATTTATCATTTATTAAAAGAAATAATAATATTATAATATTATAAATTAAAACATGATAAATTATAATAACTAGTTAGTCTAAAGAAATATAAGTAGGGATGTCAATCGGACCAATCCGTTTCGGTTTCGGGCCTGTTCGGTTCAGACCTATTCGGTTAAAAAAAATTTCGGACCAGAAATTCGTGGCTTTAACCCAACTTTTTTTTCGGTTTTTTCAGGCCGGTCCATCGATTTCGGACTAAATTGATATCCCCTGTATCATAAATTTATTTAACTTTCACTCGACGTACCCCGTTTATATCTTCAGATAGCCTTATTGATTCTATAAAAAATCCAGCACGAGTTACTATTTAGCATAATCAAATTTGTGAAGTCTGGCTTTTCAGAAAGATACATGGCACTTGAAACAGAGTGCGACGGGACGGAACGCGAAGCGGGCTCTCGGCTTTCATCCAATGGCCAAATTTAACATATGTAGCACACATTGACTATTACCACAATCATGCTTGCGAACTGGTCTTTCAGAAACATTCACGGCCCTTGAAACAGAGTTACATCCTCTCGCCCTTCATCCAATGGCCTAAAATAAGTGGCCTGTGAATCTAAAAGGATCCTACTTGTTCATCTATCCATACTCAAAAGGCTTTTTTTTACGATTTTATCACATTTGGCAGATAAGGCATGCTAGAGAATCATAAGTTTCATGTCAATCCTGTAAGTAATGTATCTTCAACTAATCAACTCAATGCAAACAAAATCATACAGATCTAGTCAAGAAAATAAATATCCTTTAGAAAGAGTACATCGTATCGTTAGTCAAGCAATTAAATATCCTTTAGAAAGGGTACCGCGTATCATGTTATGCTTCCACTAAGTTTTGAGCTTTCTAGAGCCTCAATCAAAGACTGAGTGAGGCAATATCTTGCAGTATGGGAAGCAACAACAGAACTATAGTTACTACAATGTATGATGTATGGTGCGTGTATAACTCACCTAGTTCACACGTTAAGTCGGGAACTGCCAACTTCTATTTATCAGCTGGTTCAGTTGATGGAGCCTTTTCAACAGGCGGAGCATTTTCTTGTTTGCCTGGAACGCCAGGCTGCTCTTGTTGCACCGGCACACAAGGTCTCCAAACAGTTTCCTTCCCAACATCCATCAATGCAATTCCCTTGCCAGCAAGATCACTCCTTATCTGATCACTTTTCGAGAACTCTTTATTTTTCCGGGCTAGGGTTCTTTCCTCGATAGAATGCAAAATATCTGTTTCAGTCAACCCTGCTCTTTTCAGAGCCTTGTCTTTCAGTTGCTGCAAGACCTGAACAATGCCCAAGAAAACAAATGATAACATTAGAGTAGCAAAGTTATTGCTATACAGATGTTGAAAAGTAGATCATAAGGTACCTCAGCGTAAGTCGAACTGGAAAGTAATCCTAGAACATCTAAGACTTGTTTGACCTCTTTCTCTAGATCAGTAAGAGCCTTAACAGCGGATAATTGTTGTTGCTTCGGCTGCTTCTTCTGAAGTAATCAAAAGAACAAATTCTCAAAAAAATATAAAGCTGCTGAGACACAGAAAAGAGAAAAGGGGGTTATGAGAGGGGAGAAGGGACTACTGAAAATCCCTGCCTTCAGCATGGTTAGGGAAGTGTTGATAAATCTGAACGCTTCTTGCAGGGCAGCATTTAGGATTGATGGTGTGTGCAAATCATCAGTTATTCTTGTCTCAAATTCATTATGCAGCTTACTGATGCAGTCTTGGGCAGCAGGGCTGATACGAGCTGGTTTGGCATTCACTCCACTTTCTTCTTTGAATGCCAACAATGCATCTTCACAATCTTGCAAAGTCTATCATGATGAAATAACTCATAAAACTTCCAACTAACACTATTGCAACTTTGCACTAAATAAAATATCTGATAATGTTTAGCTACAATTTACATGTATATACCACATAGTGAAACCATGAAAGAGACCACAGAATTTTTATTTATATAGCATAAAATATCAAATCAAGAACTTCAAATTGACATCAGACATGGCCTCAATTTAACAAGATAATAAATCTAAAAAACCTAATAATAATCACAGCCACCAATAACTGGTTCCTGCTGCTTAAGGACATAAAACAGAGTAGGAGTTTAATAGAATAATCTTTTTTCCCAGAGTTTGTGTGTTGATCATCTATGAGTTATAGAACAAAAGCCAATCATGAATATGTAAATGTGAGTAAAACAAGAAGCAAGAATGTATAAGCCATCTTAAAATGTATGGAAGGAAAACTGACAAAATTTTCACCTGATATATATAGAAAACAGCTTCCGAAGAAATTTCTATCTGCGCTATGGAATAATTGACGGGAGAACGGTAGTGTGTTCCCAACAGGAAGTGCCTCAGTGCAAGAGGATGGTATAATTTTGTAACCTTGAAAAAAAATTGATTTAAGCCGCGCCCGCGCTCAAAAGAAGGTCAAAAGTTGAAGCAATTAAACACACTCTTCTTTACCTCACGAATGGTGAAAAAATTACCAATGGATTTGGACATTTTCTCATCATTTGCAGTAACAAAACCGTTATGTATCCAATAATTAACTTTGCTCTCTGAGCAAGCAGCACAACTCTGAGCAATCTCATTTTCATGATGAGGAAAGATTAAATCCATCCCACCGCCATGAATATCAAATGCGTGAGTCAGGTAATGAGCACTCATGGCACTGCATTCTATGTGCCATCCAGGTCTTCCAGGACCCCAGGGGCTGTCCCATTGCGGCTCCCCAGACTTCGCTGCCTGCAAAAGGAATATAAATGCACTATTGAGAAATCTAGAGACAAGTTGTTAATTGGATATCATTTCATAAAATCAAATAAATATTCTCACTTTCCACAAAGCAAAGTCTGCAGGATTCCGCTTCCTCTCATCAACAGCAACCCGTTCCCCAGCTCTGTTATCTTCTAGCTTCCGTCCCGATAGACGACCATAATTTGGGAAATTATCAACAGAGAAATAAACATCTCCATCAACAGCATAAGCACAACCATTACTGATGATCTGCAAAAATGGGACCGTAGGTGACATGTCAATGAAGAGCCCAGAAGGGAGAAAAAAAAAATATCCCTGATCACACGGATCGAAGAGACCATAAGAAAATATATTTTTGAACATTACTCGAGATAATTTTCTATGACAGATGATAATTACAGAGTTGTGTTAGTACAATCTTTGAGCTAAATTCCACATGATAAGACTATATAAGCAAAAGAAGACATAGCACAAGATAGCAAAATATGCCAAAGAAGATGGAGCAAAAGATAGCAAAATAGGCAAAAGCATAACATATAGTTTGAATCAACTTAGAATTATTAAAAAGGCTTACGCCTGATGTACAGAGAAGCGCATGAAAACACAGGCCTCCTGCAAAGAAGTCAATATTAGTATTATTTAGGATTAGAAAAGAAAGGGGGGGAAGCGGACCTTAGCTATCATATCCTTTATTTGCTCCATATGATCAGTAACACGTGGCTGGTGGGTCGGAACAAGGCACTGGAGATCAGCCATGTCATTGAGAAACTCTTCGCAAAATCGCCCACTCAACACTTTTGGGTCTTCTCCAACCTCATTCGCTCGACGAATAATCTGCAAATGAATCCATTAGGAATCACTGCATAAATTAATCCAACTAATGTTGAACATTTGCAGTCGCTAACCACAGTGTAAGAAATATCAAAACTTCATTATTATGCTTTTGGCGAATAATATATCATACCAGGCTATAAAATTGTACTTTCAAATTTTGGATTGTGAAGATGAAATATATTTGGAATTAATACACATCCATATATTCTCTTATTGAAATGAAATCTGGTCTTTAATTTTTTTTATTCGACTCAGTACTTCTAGTTCTGTTAGAGGGCATTGGCAAGGAAATCTCACCTTGTCATCAACATCAGTAAAATTCCGCACATAAACAACCTCATAGCCCAAAAATCTGAGACATCTACAGAAACCCAGGTTGAAAAAAATAAATGAATGGAGTTCATAGGTTGTATAATATTAAACCAAGAGTACTTAAGAGCACTAATATTTGATAAATTGGGAAAGAAAGATATTGGCATCCAAAATCAAGTCGAAAAAAATATATGTATCTCAAAGATGTACTTTTAGAAAATTAACAACAATAAGTTGCATTATAACATGATGGCCAAGCCCCCCCCCCCCCCAAAAAAAGAGCCCATTTATATGATTGGTGTTGAAGAATAGTTTACATAAACTTAAAACTATAAAATGAGTGAAAATACCTCAAGCCTAAAATAATCAGTTAGAAATGCATTTATCTGAGATATTTTGTCAGGGCATAAAACAAATCATGCAACAAAGCCTCAACATTAAATCGCAAATCAAAGTACATCAACATTTCATCCCCAATTCCATGACTCACTTAACACTTACACTCCGCTCTAGTACAGAAAGATTTAGCATACACTAAACTAGCCAAACACTGACTTGCAAATAAGCAGCTCCCACCCCACGTCTTAAATTTACAACAAATTAACCCAAATAAATAAATTATTCTATAAATACAGTTATAGTAAAAATAGGTACGAAATTCATAAATCAATCAAGGCGCTAATCCAATTCCTTCAAGACATACACTAATTCCCTAAATATCAAACAGAATACACATACAGTTCAATCTACAGTACAGATAATTAAACTCAAAACTCTGAATAAATATGCATAAATTGAAAACCTGTAGAGAACATCGAAGGCGACGTAGGCGCGCGCATGACCAATGTGGCTGAGATCATAAGAGGTGACACCGCAAATATACATTGCAACTTTTCCCTCAACAATGGGTTTAAACACCTCTTTCTCCTTTGTCATACTGTTATACAGTTGAAGCTGCAACTTTTTGTCGGCCATTTCCTTCAAACTCGAAGGAAGAAGATTCAGGAAAATAAATAAGTTATATTATAGAGGTCAAATGCTCGGAAAAAAGCTCGTTCTCAACTAATTAAAAATCATAATCATATCAGAAATTGCCTCTTTTCAGATTGTGCTTCAAGATGAGCATCAAAACATCAATTTCATAAAAAGCTCAATAGCTCCTCTTCCCCCCCAAAAAAAAAACACTGAAGCACATTTTTAGATACCAAAGCCACACATTCTACAGAAAAAAATAAATTTCAGGCTTATCGTGCACAGTGCTCAACTGAAACATCGATAGGCGAATAAATTGGCAAAACAAGCAATCAACCAATGAATATTCCAGAAGTCAAATCACAGAAGAAGAAAAAGAAAGAAAGAAAGAAAGAAAGAAAGAAAGTGTAGAAGCACAGTACCAAATAATTCAGCAATTGTCGGAATAAAATTGGGGTTGCAGCAGAAATTGGGCGTGGGGAGCTGCAGACGGCGTGGGGGAAGGTTTATAAGTTGGGGATCGGGTGTATGCGAGGGTTCTCATATGACTCTCAGTCTCAATGTCTGGTACTAATTCGGTTCCTAAACAAAATCGACTTAAAAGACTTTTAAATTAGATTAAAAATTTAAAATGAATGTTCTGTTTTTATGTTTTATGAATGAATATTCAAAATGTTAGACTTAGGGGGGTGTATTGGATTGAGATTTCGTTGGATTTCGTTGGACTTTTAAAATCCGGGTGTATTCAATTCAGACTTTTAAAAGTCCAACGAAATTCTGGTGTATTCAATCCAGACTTTTAAAAGTCCAATGAAATCTTGGTGTATTCAATCCAGACTTTTAAAAGTCCAACGAAATCTTGGTGTATTCAATCCAGACTTTTAAAAGTCCTTTAAAATTCTGCGGTATTCAACAATCCACGGACTTTAAAATGTCATTGATTTCGTTGGATTTCAGCTGGATTTCACGTGAAAATGACAAAGGATGAATTCCGACCTCCAGACACGAGATTTCGATGGATTTGAAAAACCCAGCGAGCGCGGTGTCCCAGCGGTCGGTGGGGAGTTAAAATCGGGCACCCCAGCCGTCACCCGACCCCAGCGGCCGCTGGCCTTGCCGATGATGGCACTCCAGCGACCGCTGGGTGCCAGCGGTCGCTGGGATCAAGGCCGCTCGATTCCAGCGGCCGCTGGGTTCAATTTTTCTTACCAGATACACCGATCGTTGTGTTCCAACGAGCGCTGGCGAGATGGATTTGAAATCCATTGAAATCGTTCAAAATCGGTCCGAAATCCATACGAAATCCGCCAGACTCTGCGTGGAGTTGGGAGACTCCATGTGAAGTTTTGGGAGACTCCACGTGGAGTCTATAGATTTATAAAATCCATAGAAATCCATGGACATTTTAAAATCCAACAAAATCCATCAAAATCCCAATCCAATACACCCCCCTTAAATGATAAATTAGATTAAAATGAATATTCAAAATTTTCAATAATTATGCTATTGCTACACTTTTTATGACAGGTTAGATTAAATATCACATGAAACTATAAAATGAAATAGTTTTGGTCAATCAATTATTATAATATGTTGTCAATTATATATTAATATTCATATTTTATAAATAATTTATGTTTGGTGTAACTATATTAGATCAAATATCATATTAGACATGAATGTAGAAAATAAAAATGTTTTGGTCGTATTGAATAATTATAACTCGTATAGTTACGTATTCATTTTCTGTGATTATTTTATGTTGTTTTTCATATTTTCAATATTTTATAAGTTATTTTATTTGAAGGAATATTTATAAATTTTCTCGATAAGATTTAATTTCATCATTGATCATATACGATATATATATAACAAAAATATATGCCAATATTATTTGATATAATTAATATTAGTATATTACAATATTGTAGAATGAAATGAATGTTTATAATTATGATATTGATAAATAATTACGACAATAGTTATGCATGTTATTAGATATCATATTAAATATGGAATTAATTAACAAAAATATTTTGGTTATTATTATTATTATTATTATTCAATAAATTATATTTTAATGAAAATAAAAATGAAATTCATAATAATTTATATACATGATACATCTATCGAAATTAAAAAGAAAAACTAGCATTTCACCCATCACGGGTATTATATATAAGTTTAAATTTTGCAATATTGAGTAATGTAATATGAAAATAGTGATTATACAATGAGACAATATATATAATTAAAGGATCTTCTGTGAGATGATCACCTTTTTTTTTCCTTTTCATTTCATTTTTTTTTCAATTTTTTGGTTTTGTTTTTAGGTTACAAATATATACTCTAAAATAAAATTATTGAAACTTAAAATTAAATAAACAACGACTCACGCAGTACACTTGACCAATGTTAATGCATAAGGTTGTGCACTATGCCCGTTAATTAATTTCTTTACAATAAATATATATCTTAAAATGGAATAAGTGAACTTTAAAAATAAAGTGAATTAATTTAATTTTTTATTTGACATCTCGTACAGTGCATCCACTCGACTCTAACACGTGGGGCTCGTGGACTGCACTATGCCCGTTAATTAATTTCTCTACAATAAATATATACATTAAAATGGAATGAGTGAACTTTAAAAATAAAGTAAATTAATTTAATTTTTTATTTGACATCTCGTACAGTGCATCCACCGGACTCTAACACGTGGCTCGTGGACTGCACTCGATAATTAATTTTTTGAAATAAATATATACCCTGAAATTAAAGTGAATTAATTTAAGTTTTTGAATTAATTCAATTTTTTTATTCGTGAGCTCGTGCATTGCATTCGATAATTAATATTTTTGTCATAAATCCTAAAATGAAGATCTAAAATAAAATTGAATTACTTTAATTTTTATCTGACGGCTCATATTGTGCTTGAAATTTTTTTTTGAATTAAATAAAATTATAAGTGTTATTAATAAACAATAATTGAGATTAAATAAATAGAAAATTATTTAAATAACTAAAGTGTTTTGACAACTCCACAGTTTCATTGAATATAGAAATACGACTTCCTAAAATTAAAATATGTACATGTACTTATTGAAATAAAATGTAAAAGTACACGGATCTAAAAAATATTGTCAAAGTAAAATGTGATATAACAATAATAATTAAAAAAAAAACTTATGCAAAAATTCATGTGCATAAGGTGTATAGGTCGGCCCATCAGACGGTCCTGACCCGCTCCGACCCGACCCATCTCCGCGACCCGGATTATGAATAGCTTCAGAGACCCAATTTTCTCATATATTTCCCCTTTTGCAATTTCTGAACTCTAGCCGCATACTCTTTCTCTCCCCTTCTCTCTCTCGATATTTCTGATTTTCCGATCAAATCCACACCTCGTCGTCGATTAGCACTTCGTCACCGGTGTTTTAAAGCTTTCCTTCATGCTCATGTGTCACTCTTAAGATTTCTGTAAACCAACCATTCAGTCACCTGTCTTTCTCTATCTCGATATAGTTTTAGATTTTCTGATTGTATCTTCTCTTATGGTTGATTCATCGCTTCCTAGTCGGAGATTTAATCTTTTCTTGCTCTGTTTCTCTTCGTCTCTCGATCCGTCTGGTTTTGATCCATCTCTTTATCGATCTCGATCTCTCTTCTGGTTTTTCATTTCATCGTACGTGTTTCAGTATATGCAGTCACGTAATTGTTGATTTTATTTTTTCTTTTGTTGAAATCATGTTCGGTTGCTGTAAAAAGTTTATTGCTAGGGTTTTGTGATTTTTTTTCCATTTTATTTGTGTTTTTTTGAAAAAAAAAATGTATTTATTCGTAGATGTTCAATTATATGTTTTGATGTAAAATTATATGATTATTGTTAAGTATTTTGTTGAGTATCAATTTTTTTTTTGTTAAGTATCATTTGTGATGCTTAGGAGTACCAATTGAAGTAGAAATGGGTACCAATTGGAGTATCAATGTTACTAATGACTAGTACCAGATTAGATATTTGTTAGTATCTAAATTTTAGGACAGATTTGATTTTGTATTTTTCTGTGCATTTTAACTTTTGTGTATTAAGTATGACATTGGAAACTGAGTGGTACCATTTGATGTATTGATTTGAATGCTTAATTTGAAATTTTATATAATTATTATGAATTATCATGTTAAGTATCATTTACAATGCTTATTAATACCAATTGAATCAGAAACATGTATCAAATTTTCCACAATTTTTGTGTGCTATATGTTTTGTTAGATGTTATGTTTATGTCTTTAAAATTCAATCTATCATGTTTTGCCTCTTTCATTGTTTGAATATTTGTGCATTTGTGTGTGGAGTGTCAGTTTTCATGCTGATTAGTACCAAATGAGATGCTTATAAGTATTAGAGTTAGGTCAGATTTTATTTTATGTTTTTATTCATGTGCATTTTCGTGAGGGGTAATCCACCACTTGGATAGCATGAAGCATTCAAGTGTGGAAGACTATGTTTACTGGCAGTTGTCATGCTTTGTTGGTAAGTGTTTATCAATTGCATGCTTTATGTTTCTTTCATTTTTTATCGTTAATATATATATATATACATATGTTGATAACTTGTATGTATTCTTTTTCTTGGATAGCGCGATGAATTTGCTGCTTTCCTTGAGGAGGTAAATCATCCAAAAGCCTCAGAGTTAAGGTCATATGAGGTGGCTAATGTGGAGTTTGGATGGAACAAGTAAAGTGGTGGATTTGCTAAGTTTGTAATTGTATTCATGAGTAGGAAGAAGAAGTGATTGAGAATTATGTATTTATTTTTGGAGACTTTGTGGTGTTATTTCTTGATTTCTGAATATTTGATACATTTGAACAACACTTTGGTATATTTTGATTTGGTGGTTTGGATTTGTTATATGTGGATAGTTGATTATGGTTGGAACATAAAGTTGTTTGTAATGTTGGAGATGATTGGATGGGGGTAAATTATTGTTTTTGAGTTATTTGTGGTATGTGTGATGGTGAATGGATGTTTTGAATTATTTATTTTGAATCAATGGAATGGTGGTTAGTATTATTTTATTTTAAATTTTGTATCATTTAAGATGTTATTTTGAGGAATAAATTTTGTATAAAGTATACATGATTATTTTTAATTTTGTCCTTTCAATAACTACCATAACCTGTATTAAGTGAGACCCAGATTTATTTTCAGAAAGAATAGTAGTATCATTTGGTAAGTTATAAAGTATCAAATGTTTAATAAAAAAGTAACTATTTATTCGATGTGAATGTATCATTTGATATACATAATTTGATTTCAAGGAAAGACAAATTTATTTTCAGAAATGATATTAGTATCATTTGTGAAGTTATAAAGTATCACATTTAAAAAAAAAGTAACATTACATCCTAAAAAGTATCATTTAGTCGGTGTAAATGTATCAATTGATATACAAAAATGTACCGTTTAAGAATCAAATGTAATATCAGTTTAAAAAGCATAAGAATGTATCATGTCTCACCCAATGAGTATATGTTTCTTTTGATATGGAAAAGTTTTAAAAAAACTGAAAATAAATTTCATAAATTAATGTCTAAGAAATGAAATTACATCATAATAGTATTCCAAAATTATAAATTTGTTACATAATAAAATCCCATTAATATTTTGATGTAAATTCAACTCTTAAACTATCCTAAGATAAATTTAAAAAATGGAGAATCTTCAATTCAATAATCTGCAAAGTAAATTTAAGAAATGAGTCAGATCAAAATAAATTTAAGAAATGAGTTAGATAGATAGAAAAAGTACCATTTATTAATCATGAAAGTATCAATTGTGTTGAAGACATGTATCAACTTGATATCCAATTAAAACAAACGAGGTGCTCATTTCTAATTGTAAACGAGGTATCAAAGAAACCATTGGGAATCCTCATTTTTTCTAACTGTAAAGTAAAAGAATATGTAGATCTACCAAGGACAAGATTTTAAGGTGCTCAGATATATCCTAAGGTGTAGAAGTAGAAAATTAAACACAAGACTGCTACAACAACCAAAACATCAAGACGACAGATTGAACCTTTATGTGATCACTAACAAGAATTATTATCATCTCCGTCAAGAGCATCTTAATTTGTTCGATTTCATTTGCTATCACTGAGTGCTGGTACTCATCAATTACAATGGCTTTACATTGTATACTTCTCAATATCTCTAAATTCTGTATGGTTAATCCAAGTTAAAGCAACAAGTAATGAACCACAACATGCTTCATTAATAATTTTCCAGTACATTGAAGACCAAATAAAAATGCTATGACAACAAACAAAGACACTTGAACTTGTACATATTATGGAAGGTAATTAAGAAGAAAAACCATATAAAATGAATATGTTCTGATTTTCAGGACACCTAACACCGATCAGATGGTAAGCCAGTGAAGCCACTGATATCTAGACAGGAATTGGAGTGGTGAAGTGATCTCCATACCTTTAAAACAACTTTTACAGAAGACAGGATTACTTGGACCATCATGCAATCTCCTCTATCATAAAATTCTGATGCTCTAATATACTTCCTGGTTTCGCTGCTTCCACTGTATACAACTAAATTAAAGGACAATAGCAATTGTTCAAAATCTGCTTCCCATCTAGAAAATGATTCAAAGGTCGTGACAATAAGAAAAGACCGATGAGTTTCAATCATTGAATGAAGACAAACAAGGGCAGTTGTTGTTCGTTTCTGCAATTAATAACATCAATTAGAAGAATATGCATTCCAGATTACAAAAACATCACTCTCAACAACTAAGCTTAGCTAAGCATATCACTTCCCCTAGCAACAAGCAATAAGAGCAAACGTCCAGGTCTAATTTTCAAATTACCAATAAAAATTCCCCGAAATACTCAATTGTTAGAATACACAAAATTAATTTCACAATTGCAATCCACACAATTGAATAAATATGATTGAATTCTAGAAACTCACTTTCAAATTAAAAAAGGAATCAAAATTGAATTTCTTCAACGTCGAAGATGATATCGCCGTCATGAGCTTCCGGCGCGGTGGTCGTGAGCTTCCAGCGCGATGGTGATGGTGGCGGTGTTCGCGAGAGGTCAGCTCCTCTCTCTTGCCTCCGTCTCAGCCGCGAGTTCTCCTCTCTCTTTCTCACGTTTCTGATTTTCTCCTTCTCGTGTTTCTGATTTTCTCCGCTTATTTTTTTGGGGCTCCTAATTAGAACTGGGCTGATCCGGGTAATGGGCCGACCCATCAGTCTCCTGCACAGGAGAGCAGCCCAAAAACTTATATAAGAACCTATATTGAAACATAATAAAAAGTAAAGAAGCATAATGTTATGTTTTGCATGTGTGAATTAATTATCAACCAATGCATGAACATTGATTTTAAAATAATATTAAGGAAATTCATGAATTAAATATATTTTTATAGCTTGTAGATGTATATTTGATTTACTGCATCCATAAAATATTTAATATTATATTCCAAGAGGATTTGCCTCAAAACAACTAAATTTCATAAGTGAAAGATATAATATATAGGTATGCTTATATTTAATTTTAATAATCAATAGTAATATATTCAATGTTTTATATATAATTAATAAGGAAACACATAGCTACAAATTAAATAAAAAATATAAATACTTTGTTGGATCCAATGATAAAAGAAAGTTTCATACCAATCCAAAATACAACAGTACAAGCCAGAAAATGAAATAACTCATAATACAAATGTAATTACTTCCATCCAAAATTTTTCAAGAAAAAATCTTAATGAAAAACAAACATATATAATTAGTAAGCACAATAATGAACCGTCTAAATGAACACGGGCCAAAATTAATGTAATATTTTACATAAATAAAAAAAATAATTAACGGTTCATGAAAATGTAATTCAAGTCATACAATAATAAAACAAATATAAAATCTTACTACAAAATTCTAACAACTTGATTTTATCTTCAACTACAGCTGATTTCTTGCAATGAAAAATGACCACTCGAACAACCACTTGCAACTCTTCCATGATGTTTTCACTTGCTCTCAAAAAATTTAATTGACTGGGAAAACACCTTACACCTTATAATATGTATAGGAAAAATATAAATTCTCTAAAAAATCAAGGAACAAAATAAAATCAAAACAACATGTTCAAACTAAAAGCTAACCTCTCAAACAATGAAAACTAATTCAAGATTGTACAGTCTCTCATGCCTTCATCATGATACATACTAAGATTTCATAAACTCAACAATAACGAACACAACTGCATGATATTTATACCCACAATCTCAACCCTAATATAGATATATGAAGAGTTATACATGAATATATATGGATAGTCTATCGAAAATTATGAGATCATTATAATTAAATGATAATTACCATAGTTATATATATATATATATCATAACACTACAATATTCTAATATAGTGTATATATATATGGTGTATATAATTAAAATTGATGACTATATAAACACATTTTATTTAAATGATGATATAGTGATCGAATAGTCCATCCAAAATTATGAGATCATTATTAACATAATTAGATGGTGATCAATGCCATAATTGTTTACAATCTATATATGTAGGAAAATACTTTCATGCACCTGTTGTGAATAGCGCTATTTAAGACGGGTCGGGTCAACCCGCGCTTTCACCCGGTCAACGCGGTCAAACCCACCCTTTGACCAAGTTTTTTTAGGATATTTTTGGTGGTTTTTAGAGTTTTTTGGGGGGGTTTTTTTTAAGGGTTTTTTTTGTGTTTTAGGGTTTTTTGAGGGGTGTTTTTAAGGGTTTATTTTGTGCTTTTTAGAGTTATTTTGGGGTGAAATCGGATTAAAAAAAAGTAAAAAAAACTGCCAGAAAAAAAAAAACAGGCGCGTGGGCCCATGCGCTGTCTGAAATAGTGTTATTTGCAACAATGCTGCATGGAATACCAACTCATATATATATGATATAAAATTCTAAAATTATAAAATATTATAATATATTACACGAGAAATTTTCGATTTTAGTCCTATAGGACATGAGTTAGTCCGATTTTGGTCACATCCCTATCACTTTTTGTCCCAAATCAATTGAATTATCAATTTTAATCCTGCCGTAACGTTTCCCGTTTAAAAAATTGTCAATTATGGTCCCATTTTGATATCGATTTTGGTCCCAAGTTTTCCGTTAAAAAAATTATCGATTTTGGTCCCATTTTGATATCGATTTTGGTCCCAAATAGAAAAATGCTAGAATTTTTTTTCTTTGCAATTCAATTGGAGGTAAAATTAAACTGATTTGGTAGAAATTTAACCTAATTTGATTCCAAATTTTCCATGAACATGCATCTATATATATCTACTCACCAAATTATCAAATTACAACTACTAAATCAAAAGAAAGCCATTTTTTTATTTAGTTTAATTTTCTGTCGAGCTCGAGTTCGATCAAGAAGATACTCGGCTCGTTTATATCCCTAAAGGCAAGAATTTTTTTTATTTAGTTTAATTTTACAATATTGTTTATGAGCGTTCACCACATCTAATTAGCGGTTATAATTATTTTTAATATTTAATTTTAATTTTCAATTAATAATTCATTATTATGGTTGATTATTTCATAATTAAATTTTTGTAAAATGTAAAGTAAAAAATCCAGGAAAAAATTATACTTTTATACCTACATTTTGAACTTTCACTACAAAAAATTCACATTTTAGCGATGGAAGCGCGACAAGCCAGTCCCAAAATATTAAAAATAATATAAAATAATAAAAATATATATAAAGTAATATAAAATTTTAAAAATTCTAAAGTAAAACTAATAAAAATATAATAAAAATTTATACTCATAATTAATTAGTAATTGAAAAATAAAAAATATATATAATATTAAAAATGTAAAATAAATAAAACATTAATAATATTAAACAAGTTAATTTCAAATTCATTATTAATTATTAATTAAAAAATTAATAATATTAAAAAATTTAAAAATAAAAAGGTAAAATAAATAAAAATTTTGAAAAATTTATATTTGTAATTAATTAGTAATTGAAAAATATATAATATTTAAAAATAATATATATTATTAAAATATTAAAAATGAAATAAATTGTAAAATGTAAAATAAATAAAAAAAATCAATAATATTAAGAAGGTTGATTTCAAATTCGTAATTATATAGTAATTAAAAAATTAATAACATTAATAAAATTAAAAATTATCATGTAAAATAATAAAAAATTTAAAAAAATTTATATTTGTAATTAATTAGTAATTTCACTTTTGGTCCCATATTATCGATTTTCGTCCCAAAACTAGCGGTCATTACCCCATTTATTTTTTCCGTCTAAATTGTGGGACCAAAATTGATAATTTAAGTCCTATGGGATTAGATTTAATAACAATTTTTGAAATAGGACCAAATGTGATAAAATTTGGACCAAAATCAGACTAAGCCATGTCCTATGGGACCAAAATCGAAATTTTCTCTATATTACACATACACAATTAAATATTCATTAGACATCTATATAATATATAATAACAATACCGCATTCGAAAATAGAAATTTAATGTTTTCCCGCTCAAATTACATTTATAAAAATAGAAATTATTAATATAATATGTGAATGATTAATTACTTAATTTAATGTAACTATATTAAAATTTTATATATGTTCCGAGTCAAATCTACCTAATATATCATATATGCATTCAATATACATAGACCATATTAATCCGCCTATAATAAAAAAATGAATACAATTAAATTAGTTTAATTGCAATTTACCTTATATTGGTGCACTATATCATAATATAGTAAATCATAAAGATTAACACAATCTTTGGATTTAAAAAATTAATCCAATCTTTTTCTCCGTCAAAATAAAATTTAAAAAATTAACACAATCTTTCTTCTCAAAAATAAAACAATCAACGCAATCATTGGGGTTTTATAATTAAGATCTTATGAGTTTTTTTTAGTATCTTAAACAGAATACCTTATTAAGCATAATATATATATATTCTATATGTATTATAATTATTTTCGGGCTTAAATAATATTTAAAAATAGAATAATAAATTCTGAATCTTATTCACCTAAAAATTACGCTAATCTTATTACACTAATTACGGTAATAATATCGTCCTATATATGTTATAGCCTAGAGCCTATAAATTGCACATCAACTAATCTCATAACATTTATTTGTAGTGAAATGAAATTGGTCCCAATTTTATTTTTGTTAAGAATGTATTGAAAGTTTTAATTTGCAGTGATTTTCATGAGATCGGAAACTTTGATTTCTTTTTCTTACATAATCGAGTGTAAGAAGAAACATGTGGTTCCAATCAGGTACTTGCTTATGAAATCAAGATCGTATTTATTCATGAATTATCGAATCAAGATGAATAAACATCTGTCATACTAGCAAAACTGCACTGGGCGTCGAGATTCAAAAATTCATAGAATAATTGATTAGTTTGAAGGTGAAGGCGGCTCGAGTGTAATTTCTAATAGATTTCCAACTATGTTTTTTTTTATCTATTTAGAATTTGAAGGTAATTAGATGTTTGTTTATATGCATAGTGAATTTTAATTTCAACTTGGAGATATGAGTTTTTTTCTTTTAAAATAGTTTCGTGTAAAATAGTATTTAGCATTATAATAATCTAAATACTAATGGTACGATTGCTTATTTGTTTGGTTTTTATATTGTTGAAATTGGTTGTGCACTAAATATTACAAATTCATATAAATCATGCATGCATAATTAAGACCGTAGAATCATTAGTTTTATTAATTTGAGATGACTGATTTTACCAATACATCATCATTCATTAAAGTTGTACATATAGATGTGTACAACTTACATGCTTAGCGCTATTTTTTTTTTCAAAGCACAAATTTTAAAGCTCTTTCTTTGTTTTCTCAATTTTTTAACATATATAAATTGATATAATAACATTCATAATGATTGCAATGAAATATAAAGTTGATTAATTTCTATCTTAATTGTATTTATCTTGGATTTGGGCTCTACTTCTTCATATATATTTAAGCAAATATATATGCCTAAAATCAAACATTAATTTGTAAAATTCATCCAGTGAAGTTTGAAAATTAATTTAAACAAAAAATTAGGCCAAAGTCAAATATAATGAAAATTTTTAAAGTATTTAAGATAAAATATAAATCTTGATATCCACTTTATATATATGCATTTGAAATTCTAGGCATAAGATTTTCAAATAAAACCACAATCGAAATAACTAAAATGAATATTTTTTTATAAAAAAATAACAAAAATATAGACTTCGAAGTTGTTTAGTGGGTTTTGAATTGCTAATAATTGAATTAAATTATCATCCTCGGTCCTCTCACCGGTAAGAATGCAATTAAATAAATAATTTAAGATACAATTAGTAAAAAAATATTTCCAAAAACTTAAGAAATTTAATTTTCCATAATAATAATAATTTTGACTTTTATTTTATAAAAGAATGGAGAGATATTGGAAAACATGCTTAAAAAATTAAAATAAACAGAATTTTATTGGCTCAAACCTAATTGTAGTTGTAATTGTAGAAAATTGGGTTACTTGATCCTAAAAACCACAACAAAACCTAATTGTAGTGGTAATAGTAGAAAGGGGTTACTTGATCTTAAAAACCACAACATTGTTGATTTAGGTATTTCACAACAACTTTTTTTAATTTGTGTAAATACATACAGACATCATCATCATTATCATCATTTTGAATAATTATTACTCTAATGGTTAGCGCAGAGTGTAAAATAAATGAAGTTTTAAAAAATCGAACATTTTTTTCTTATAAAAAGTAGTAATGCATTTATATTTTTTATGATGATATATTATTCAAATAATCTATATTTATTAAAATGTCTATTATTATTTTGAAATTTGTAGAAGATGCACTTAAATTGTTTTTGTGTAATAATAACAGTAATGCATGCATACATTAATGCACATGTGAAATATATTTCTCAATATGACTGAAATAATAAATCTTTATTAACAATCCTTTTCAAATTTATAAGAAATACTAAAATAATTTCTTCAAAAAAATAATGCTATATATTATAATAAATTATTTAATGGAATTACTTATCTGTTGTGAACTCATGTGTAGACCTACTAAGTATGGACATAAGAATATATACTCTAAGTAACTTATATTTATCGTTTTAAGATTTTCATAAAATTAATGTATAAATATTTTGATAAATACACACCTTCCTATAAAATTCTTTTAAGATATATTTTTTCTAAAAATATTAATTAAGATTTCTCACTTTCTATATTAAAAGTAAGACATTTTGTAAGGATTTTGGTAGGGTTAAAATTAAGAATGTGTGTGAAAATATGTAGAATGATAAATAATTGTTTACAAGTTATAAAACCTAAATGACAAATAAAAGCTTATAGAGAGAGTACACGTTTATGCACATAAATATGTGTAGATTTAAGTAATGATAATGATGATGATGAACATGTCTAAATAAATAATAATAAATATTTCTTATCTAACAAGATTTTCAATATATTAATCTAAAGTTATTCAAATTTGACATAAAATTTGGAGTTAATACAAGTAAAAATTGGGCAGAGTGTCGTTTAATTCGTTCATATCTATGAAGCAATTGCCGAGTATTAAGATTCACATAAAACATGAGACTTCAAAATATGAGTTCTCATGATAAAGTAGTTCAACTGAAATAATTTTCGGTGTGAATTATAAGTATAGATGATGGAAGTGTTGGAGGTAAAAATGATGGCCATGCATCTATTTATCTTCCAAACAATATCTTGCTTAAATATTCAGAAAATTCAATAGCAGCAATTATTTAAATCACTTATCCCTCTCACACTAACTAATGACACTTCACATTTACAAGAACAAATAATGATTGCTACTACCTTCGGTGTAGTTGATTCTATAAATTAGTGCATGATTTCTTGAATGTGTACGACGACCAATTGTATTAAAGTTTGCATACTGTTTGCAAAGTCAGAATCTTACTGTTAAATGTTTTGCAAGATATGCATGCACTTGAGTTCTTAAATAGTTCGAGGTGTTCGAATGTGCCAAATCATAATTAGTTTTGATAATGTGAACTCCATTCATATTATTGAGAAATATAGATCACGCATATGGTTTATATAATGACACAAGATTAATCATTATAGGACTCGACAATCATATTTTGGAAGCTAAAAAGTTCTCATCAAACTTAATGAAGGACATAAATGATTGATATCAACGATGTCATTAACACCATCAGATCTAAAGTTTTCTTTTGACGATAATATCCTCGCACTTAGAGGTGGCAACGGTTCCAGAACTGTTGGCTCCCAGTTCCAAATATGTGGAATCGAAACTGCATCATCAAAGCATGGTTACGGTGCGGTTCCATGGTTCCATTTTTTTTATTTTTAATTTATAATATTTATAAAATAATTAAAAATTTAAGTAAAAATACGCACAAATTAAAAATCGCCCAAAATTATGGCATCATGGGATTTCTAATCTCGAGGAATTGATATTTTTTTTTCTTTCTATCATAATATGATATAATATGAAAGATATAATTACTATTTTAATTATTTAAATAAAACTTTAAAAATAGTAAACTAATAATTAAAACTAATATTAAAGCAAATTGAAATTACAATTAAATTTAATTTCAAATAATTAACCTCCACATTTGTAATATTTAATTGATTTTGTTTATCATATGATTCGTAAGAAGTTAGAAGATCATTTTTTCCTTACTTTTGGTTTAGATAAATTGACGGGAAATAGAAATTATTTATATTGATTAATTTAAATAAATAATTTTTATAGAGTAGATGTACCCACAAATTAAAAATTAGGAATTCCAACAAATAATGGAATTTTTATTAAGATAAATTGATGCAATGATAACTAATGACCTAATAACCTTTTATAGGATAAACCAAACCATTATCTTTGATAAAAACCCGATGTGGATATTTAGTTTGAGAGTTGAAAGTTAAATTTTGTAACATACTTTTTTGTCCCACATCGATTTCATATTAAAGGCAATGGGTTAAACTTTTCTTATAAAAAACTATTGGTTTTTGTTTATCATTTCATATATTTCTCTTTCTAATAATATCTCATTATGAAACTCTCATACTATTTTGTGGATTTCTAATTTGTGGGTATTTTGATTCAAGTCTGTACAAGTTTAGATTAGTGAAATTATGTAAAAAAAAGACGGTTCGTGATTCGAACTGTCGGTTCCCGATTCCATTTTTTTGGATTCGGAACGTAACCGCTGGATTGCGGTTACGGTTCTGGAACCGTCGGTTCCGATTACGGTTTTAACCGGTGATTTCGGAACTGTTCGCCACCTCTATTCACACTGTCTCCTTTACCAATAACTATAAAGAAAAGTTGGGGTCAATTTCTTTCTCACGTTGTTTTATGTTGAATTACATTCTTATTAAAAAAAAAACTACTATATAAACCGTTTCTCCGTGCATCTCCGTGCATCGCACGGGTGTAAAGCTAGTATGTATATATCATTGATACAAATCACCGAAAATCATGGGATAGTGATTTATATATACTGATCACACAATCGCAGGTTTTGGATCCCAATTATAACTCCCAAGCACTGAGAAGAAAGAGAGAAAAAAGAGAAAACATTGTTTGGCAATGGCGGAGACATGGGCGCCGAAGTGGAAACCATTGACGGAATGCCTGCAATTCTTATATAGAATGATTCATCTCTACATAGACGATTGGAAGCTCGAACAGTACGATGAAGTTGAAGATTCCGCATACTACCCTAACAAAGAATGCGTTCCCGGATCTATGAAATGCCACCAAACCCTCAAGAGATTCCTCAAACAAGTCCGCGATAGCAGGGTAATCCATTTATTCTTTCGATTAGATTCAAATAAAATATATATATTATTTGATTTAGTAATATGCAAACGTCTAGGGCTTATTTGTATCTGGGGCTGATTCGACTCTTTGATTATGTTTTTGAATTTAATGGTTAGGTTTAAGATTCAAATATTTAGGGTTTTCTGATCATGTTGATTAAAATACGTAATTAGGGTTAATTTTCTGATTATTGATGATATATGTTGAATTTAATGGTTAGGTTTAAGATTCAAAGTTGAAGGATGCCCTTATTTTTGGGCAGAGCTCGTTGGCTGGCTAATATATATAACTGACTTGTGTTGGGAATTCTTTTCTAGGGTTATGATGTGGATTGTTATCCTCCAGAAATCGCAGAATCTGTTTTCTTGCCAACACTTAACTTGGCCAGATCGCTGCAGTTTGAGGATTATCGTGACCATGTGATGAAATCGACACACGTTGCAATCGAGCAAATTAATGCCGAGGCTCAGGTTTGTTAGTATGGATATATGTTCTCCTCATGTGTAATTTTTGTGTGATTCTAAAACATGCATGAATTTGGGTAGACCTCGATCAGCTTGACCTAACAGCTAGATTTAAACTTTGCAGAAGTTTGGCAAAAGATACGATTTGAAGGATGTTGAGAAAGTTGTTAATACCACCAACTTGATGACCCTCTTGACATTTACTGTCAAAGAATTTGTGGCTGAGGCTGAGGCTGATGCTGGAGACATCGTGAAGACCATTCAAGCAATGGTTTATACACCAGCAGGGAAAGACCTCGAGCTTGTAGAGTGGAGGTTTAAACCTGCTGAATTGCTTGATTCTGATTCCCCTGAAAGCCTATGAAGCGCTGCTTTAGTTCTTACTAATATATATTGCTTTAATCCTTTTTATCAAATGCTTTGATCCTTGTAGTTATAACTTGTTTAGTATGTTAGTATATTTTCTTTTGCTAATCTCATGTGGGTCAAATGTTTGAAGTGTGTGTATATTAAAAGTATGAGACTAATGTTTGAATATAACTATACATGCAAGAAACCACCAACTGCATGTGTCTTGTTTGGCTGAGGTTTGTGTTGATGGCAAACAGAAAATGATAATCCTTGTATTTTCCGCATTCCGGTTGGTATCTCTGTATACAGACGCCACTCCACTCACCAAGTTATCTTGTTATGTCTTGCATTCAAGTCCTTTTATTTTACTACCCCGGCTTTCAGATTGACAATTCTTTCTAATTTTGGAATTTTATAGATGAATTACTCCTGAAAATAACATGCCCCTTATTTGTAATCGTAAAAACCTACAAATACCTTATTTGTATGAGTAAAAACCCATTAAATCTTTTAAGCTCTTATCACCCATACGACCACATTTCAGTATATATAGTTTCGGAATCTTCTTTTGTGCCACATTCGTTTAGAAGTATGAGAAGACTTGTTCTTTCCACCGATGTTCACTCCATACTTCAACACCAAATGTAACAAAATTATCAACCAAAGCCTTACTTGATATGCTAACACTAATTTCATCCAGCATTGTCACAATTGACTTTAATTTATATCTCGCATCCAAATTAAGTTGATGAGTTGAAACTCTCAAAATCCCCTATATAAGGCACCTGGAAACTCTCAACTTATATTACTTAATTTTACAAGTTTACTTTTATATTTTCAATTCATTGCAAAAGACTATATATAGTCATAACGATGCTTGTTTGTGATGGCATAGACGATGCGCCTTTGCCCTTCAATTTCATTCTTGTGCCTTCACATCCAATGATCGATCTGCTTAGAATGAGAATCTCATTATTATGCATTAAATTAAATTAATTAATCCATTTACAATATGTATTCTTTCCATTTTGTTCAACCTTACGTAGAGCTATCTACCAGACTACCACTCAAAGTGCACATATCACATATTAATAGTGGTTGCAGATATACACGTCTAAACAATATAATTAAAAAGAAAACAATGAAAATCTAAATACGTTTTCTTTTGTTTGTTTAAACAAAAGTGCGGTTGCTTACATTTTATAAATGAAAATATAAAGATTCTATTTTAAAATAAATGGCAAATATAAACATTCAATCTTAAAAAAAAAAAATCAAAATAGTGGAATGCAAATATAAAATTTCCCTTCATTAATTTTAGGCAACATATGCAATGGAACCCCTTTTTTAGAAACCCCCCCCCCCCCAAAAAAAAAAACAACTCTCATGTTTAATAAATAGCTTTAATAACCCTCTTTGTAATTGTAACTTATGTAGGTAAAATATATCAACTCCCTTTATATTATTGAAATTTTGAACAAAACTCCTTTTTATTTTTTAAATTGTACCAAATCTTCTTGTGGTTCTTAAAAATATGCACAATTTCCTCATTTTTAATTTTTTGCTCAAATACTCTTATTTCAAATCAAAATTGAAGAGTCAAAGACCAAGTAAAAAATGGTATTTTGGTCCAAATTTTAGGAAAGAAAAAAATTGTGCATATTTTATTAAAAACACGGATTTGGTGCAATTTAAAAATATTGGATAGGAGGTTCATGCAACATTTCAATAACACGATACCACAGAGTTTGGCGCAACTGACCCTAACTTCCGCACACTCTCCGGTCCCAAACACTAATGTCCATTATCTTTAAATGTGGGTTGTCCGTTTTACTCTTGCAAAGTCTAACTACAATATTGTGAAAATTAATATAAAAAAGGACAAAAATTTCATAGTTCCAAAATTTGAAGCTTCACGAAAAAAATATAAAATACAAATAACCAAAATACTTATATATATAAGGTCAAACATATAATTTCATATTGTATATAAATGATAGGTAAATAGGAAGTAAATTGCATGAGGCTGTAAAAATGGGAAGCATGTCTCAGAATACAAGTAGAAAGGTACGCGCATCAAGTATAATAATTATCATTTTCTAAGAAAAGAGCAATTGTATGCTAACCTAAAGAAATGCACCTTTTGCACATATAAGATTGTGTTTCTTGGTTTTGTTGTTAGTGTAGAAGGCCTACAGGTTGATGAGGAAAAGATCCATGCTATTCAAGAATGGTCGAGTCCTACCAACTTTGGAGAAGTTCGCAGTTTTCATGGACTTGCGAGTTTCTATAGGAGATTCATGCCACATTTTAGTAGCTTAGCCGCACCTATGACGGAAGTATCAAGAAGAACGTGGAGTTTCGTTGGGGAGAGGAGCAAGAGAAGGTGTTTCAAACGCTCAAGGAAAAGTTAACACACCCACTGGTACAATCTCTTCCTAACTTCTCTAAAACTTTTGAAGTAGAATATGATGCTTCTAGTGTTGCAATTGATGCAGTATTGATGCAAGAGCTCCGACCAGTTGCATACTTTAGTGAGTAGCTTGGAGGCACAGCATTGAACTACCCGTATGACAAGGAGTTGTACGCGCTAGTTCGAGCATTGCAGACATGGCAGCATTACTTGTGGACCAAAGAGTTCGTGATCCACACCGATCACAAGTCTTTGAAGCACTTGAAGGGTCAGTACAAGTTGAACAAAAGACATGCTCGTTGGATGGAGTTCATCGAGATATTTCCCTACGTCATTAAGTACAAGCAAGGAAAAGAGAATGTGGTAGCTGATGCACTATCGAGAAGGTACACACTACTTTCAACTTTAGATGCTAAGCTTCTAGGATTTGAATGTATAAAAACACTTGTATGTTTATGATGCGGATTTTGGAGAAATATATGCTGCATGTGAACAGTCTGGAAATTTCTATAGGCCTGATGGTTTCTTGTTTAGAGAAAATAAATTGTATGCCTAATTGTTCTATGTGTGAGTTGTTATTGTTGGAGGCGAATGGTAGGGGGATTGATGAGGCATTTTGGTGTAGCCAAGACTTTGTGTAACAGTCCAATCCCGAAAAATGGGTAATTAATGGGGGACTGGGTATTAATTAAAAAGGGATTAGGTAATTAGGAATAAAATTAAATAATGAGGGTTCAAGGGTTGGTTATGCCACCTGAAAAATTGGGCAGCATTACCTCTATGATTAGGCACTATAGAAAAACACAGTTTTAGCGAAGGAAATGACGATGGAATACACTTCCGTCAACATTGGAGACGGAATGGCGATGAAATAGCGACGAACACCATCTCCGACGGACTGAGCGATGGAATATCCGTCGCCAATATGGGCGACGGACAAATTCCGTCACCATTTGTTTTTTAATTATTTTTAATGATATAAAAATAAGGCGACGAGATGATTTCGTCGCCTGATTTTATTTTCTTATTTTTTTCCCGAAATAATAAGGCGATGGAATAATTCCATCGTCTTATTTAAAATTTATTTTTTTTAAATAAAGAACGGGCGACGGAACGTTTCGTCGCCATGTCCGTCGCCCCATCTGGTAATATACGGACATGACATCTTTTTTTCCCAAATTGACGAGAAACCCTTCCTCGCTGTCCCCCGCCGCAGCCCCCTCTCGCTCCTTCTCTCTCCCTCTCTCCCCCTTTCTCTGCCCCCGCTGCGACCGAAAGCTGCCAAGCTCGCCGACTGCCGCCGCTTCAGACACGCCGCCGCCTGCCGTAGTCGCTGCTCGCCCGCCACCTGCTGAGAGGTAAGCTTTCTATTTCATTTTTTTTAATTTATGTTAATTCATGGATTATGTTGTTGTTAATGTTAATTATGTGTTAATTGATAGTGTTGATGTGTTTATGTGTGAATTAAGTTTTTTTTTAAATTATGTGATGTTAACTATGTGATTTAGGGCTTATGGTTTATTTATGCTTTAATTAAGTTTGTTAATTTTGTGATTTACTATTTAGGGTTTATTTATGTTCTAATTAAGTTTGTTAATTATGTGATTTAGGGTTTAGGGTTTAATTATGTGATTTTTATTTAATTAGAAAAAATGATATAATTGTTGGCTAAGATTATGATTTTTGACTACTAGCCCTCTAAGATAATTTTTGATTATTAGCCCTCTAATAAAAAAAAAACTTGACTAAGATAATTTTTTTATTATTAGCCCTCTAATAATAAAAAAAGAAAAGAAAAACTTGACTAAGATAATTTATGAAAGAATGTTAGTTAGTTGACTTTATGAAAGCATGCTAATTAGTTGAATTTATCAAAACATGTTAATTAGTTAAATTTATGAAAGCATGTTAATTAGTACTTGTTTATGAAAGCATGTTAACTAGTTAAATTAATGAAAGCATGTTAACTAGTTAAATTAATGAAAGCATGTTAGTTAAATGGGACGAGGGCCTCTAGATCCTTCTATATTAATTATACGTAGTTAGATAATGGGAAGAGGGCCCCTTGATCCCTCAATTTTAATTTTACGTATTTATATTGGGATGAGGGCCCCTGGATCCCTCTGGTGTTTGGTATCTGTTAGCTAGTTAACTTTCAAACCTAGTTAAGTTACTTCGATGACTTGGTCAAAATATAGGTTTCACGCCATTATGCTGCCGAATTTTTTCCTGATTGCTTTTATAATTTAGGCAAGTATGAATCGAGTCCCTAGTCGAACTTTGGATGTATCAACGGAATCGCGACGGATCTAATTTGTTTGAATTTGCACAAAAGATTGAAAGTTTATAGACTTTGCCACTAGTCATCCAGCATTTTTAGATGGGGAAAATATGAAGTGTCCATGTGCAAGGTACAAGAATCGACCTTATAGAAATCCATTTGAGGTCCGAATGCACCTTTGTCAGAACGGTTTTGTGTCGAATCATTACACATGGACCTTTCATAGAGAGACGAGTCCGACTGAAAATTTAGTTGCCACGTATGAACCGAATACATATCACACGATGGTGATGGATGCTGCTGGGCCGAATTTTGATTTTGATGAGATGAATGGCGTTGAAGAAGCTCTCAATGTTTTTACGTGTTAGTTGCTGCGGACAACGAACTGTGGCCGGACTGTGAGAGTCACACACAATTGTCTCTCATAGCCCGTTTGATGGCCAGCTTGAAGTCTGAGCACCACTTCTCAGAGAGGTGTTTTAACCAATTTACAAGTCTTCTGAAAGAGATTGTGCCCAAAAATAATTTGGTCACCAGTAACTTTTACAGTACAAAGAAACTTCTGCATGGTTTGGGTTTACCAGTGGAGAAGATCGATTATTGTGCAGATAATTGCATGTTGTACTGGAAAGATGACGTTGACTTGATCAGATGACTAGAGGTGGTGGAACAGATAGCTGGGCAGCAGGTGCTGGAGAAGGTCAGGAAGTCAGGATGAAGGGAACCCCCCCCAGTACATAGTAATTCATCTGGGAGCTGGAACAAATCAGAAGTGATGGATGGAGCACAAGCTAGTGCATCGACAAAGGAGGAAGGACCGAAAAGATTCATGGGGTAAAGTTGCAATGAGTGTCTGGGATAGTGGAAGTGGCAAAGGAGGGTGGTGAGAATGCCTAGGTAATGTGTTATCGATCACCTTATGTATATTTGTGTATGACAGATGGAATTTCTGATGTGTTGATGGTTCATTAATGCAAGGTGCTTTTTTATCTATATGTATTATATATTTGTATTATATATATATATATATATATATATATTTTCAGTTCATGATCGTACAAATAAATATTTAAAAAGAAAAATGGATTAAAAAAATTAAAAAAAATGAATTAATAAAAAAACAAAAAAAAAACAAAAATAGCGACGGAAATTATCCGTCGCCCAAATTTTTCCGATTTTATATATTAAAATATTTTTTAATGTAGCGACGGAATTAACCGTTGCCTTGTCCATCGCACTGGAAGGCGACGGAACACATCCGTCGCCTTATTGTGTCGTCACAAATTCACGACAGTTTACGACGACACTTTAAGGCGACAGACAAATCCGTCGCTAAGGTTGTCGCCAGAAAGGGTGACAGAATATTCCGTCGTCTTTGTTTTTTAGTGACTAAAATAACGAGATGGACAATTTCCGTCGCCTTTCCGTCGCCCGTTACATTAGTGACAGAAACCAGCCATAGGGCGACAGAATTTTCCATCACTATTCAGCGATTTTCTTGTAGTGAGGGCAAACCCCATTTAATAACGGTTAAGGAAAGAGTTCAAGTACTAATAATTTACTAAGTTTGTTTAAAGGAAATAGGGGATGAATTAAGCAAATAAGTAAACAGAACCAGCATGCTCAACAAGTAAAGCCTCTTCATAGTCAAAAAGTGAATAACTAAATAGACATATCAAAAGGTGAGACTTTCTTCCCTTAGATTAATATTATAGACATCAATAAGTCAAGTAGCAATGTCA
Organism: Perilla frutescens; assembly: GCA_026008535.1. Taxonomy (NCBI): domain Eukaryota; kingdom Viridiplantae; phylum Streptophyta; class Magnoliopsida; order Lamiales; family Lamiaceae; genus Perilla; species Perilla frutescens. Next base: position 10,525,681 of record BRKX01000019.1, read on the forward strand.
TATGATATCAATACTTAAGAGTTATCAGAGTAGCAGAAATCACAATGGAATATTAAATACTATAATAGCAAAATAAGATCTCGGCAGCCAACCCACATTCACAGCCACCAACGACCTCTGCATCTCAACCTATAAATATTTGAAAAAGAGGGCATGAGTACTAATGCACTCAGTGGGATTTTGCAAGAAAAATATGAAAAATTTTAGAAATATCCAACAACTGGCAGCATATGAGAAGCAAAACACAAAAACCCTTCCTATATCTGCAAAATATTTTTACTTTCTGTGGGTCCATCCTGGCTCAAACCTGATATCTACTGCACCCCATAGATGCATGCCTTGGATAAGAGAGGGGTCACCTCAAATATCTCACTGAGTATGCGAGGGGATTACCCAACAGTGACTCCGAATATGCGAGGGGGTTATACAGTGACTCCCTAGTGATCAAAGGACCACAAACTAGTGACCCGGAGGCCACAACCTGGTGATATGAAATCACAGCTCCATGAGCTTAGTATCCTGTTAAACAATCATTCAATCTCAACATTCAACCTGCTTGCATGGATCATAGCCTAGAATAAATCATCTAGGTCTAATTTATCAATCAACACCAAAGTCTCATTGCCTATCACGGATACTGCCATCAACCTATAAGTACATCATTTTTCTAAGCAAAGTTTCCTTATCATAATATCGATTCCCAAAAATTAAGCATATGATCATGATCGTATATATATATATATATATATATATATCATATCAATAAGCCATATCATATCACATCTTGCTAGCATCCATAACATGTCATGCTCAAGAGCTCGAATAGCAATTCACATCATCATTTCCCATAGCATGATAATTTCCTTGCATAGAGACTAATCAGGCAAAGCATAAAACATTTCATTGGATATTTCATTTGTCCTATCATATGCTTCTAGAGCTCACTAGCTCGAACCATAGATAAGTATAATACTACCCACCTCGATCACTGTCCAGAGGATGAGGCAACAAGTTGCAGTTCCTTTCTTGGGTTCTCTCGGGGCTCGAATTTACCTACAAATTCTGATTATCGACTTAGCTAGCGATCTATATCGAAGATCCTAAAGTCTAATGAGCCTTTAAATTGAGATTAATCCATTCCTTGACTATGACCTTACTACAGATTGCACGACTTTAGAGACTTCTACACAACTCAAAACATAAAGGATTTTTGATAATTTATTTATTCGAGATTAACTTAGTCAAGACGTTGGTAAAAGATGATACTCCTTCATCTCTCCATTTTCTCGACGTTTTACCTAAAAATTCAACAAAGTATAATATTCTTCCAAAAATTACGAAATTAATAGGGAACAATTCTGGACATGCAAGGACTAACATATATAAAATTTGGAATTTTTCAAAATCACAAACTTCCGTTAAAAATTTAATTCGATGAGATAATTGAAAATAAAATTCAGCGGGGCTCTATACTTATCCAAAAAACTACGAAATAAATAGAAAGATGATCTTTAGCATACAAGAGTCAAACCATATAAATTTAGAAATTTTTCAACAACTTATGCTTCTAAAATAAAATTTACATTAAACACTTTAGGCAAAAATCTAAATGACTGGATTTTCAAAATAAAAATTCAAAAACATGCTATCCATAATAATTTTGGACAGTCCATCCGAAATTATGAGATTATTATTAACATAATTAGATGGTGATCAATGCCATAATTGTTTACAATCTATATATGTATGATATAATATTCTAAAATTATAAAATATTATAATATATTACACATACACAATTAAATATTCATTAGACATATGTATATATTATTGATACAATTCACCGAAAATCATGGGATAGTGATTGAATCCTTTTTTTTTTCTTTCCAAAATCAATTGGGGATTTACGATAACGAATGATTCTCTAATTTTTTAATTATATATATATATATATATATTTGCGGAAAATACATTCTTTAACTAAATAATTAGTTTAAATATTTCAATAATATATAATATCATATTTTCATATATGAAAAGATGAAATGAGCGGGAAAATGTAAAATTTCTATTTAAGGATGTGGTGTTGTTTATAGATATATATTTTATATTTAGATATATGTTTGGTGTATATTTGTCTTATTTTATCATAGAAATTTAGTATCTTTAGTAGGTGGTTCTCCCTTGTTTTTATGTGTTTTTTATGGTATTTCATTCACTTTTGCTCTTTTGGTGAGTTATGTAGATTTACACAACATCTTGAGAAAATGGAGGATAAATGACTGTAAAATTTGAGGGATACAATAGGAAGATAGAGAATCGAATAAGGAGTGCGTAGCAAGTTGAATCGGGTCAATCGGTCAAGAAACGAGCGAGAACGAAGCAAAACCGTGGAAGCTGTCGAAGACGGAGCTGAGCCCCACGCGACCGCGCTCGGCAGCCCTTGGCCCAAAGGCCCCCGCGAGTGCGTGATGCTACGCCGGCGCGCGGCACGCACGCATCCCAGCCCCGCGGGCGCGCGGCAGACCGCCGGCGCTCGGTGTGCCCAGTCCAGCTCTCCCGATCAGTTTCGCACGCTGTGATCAGTCCAACTCTTCCCTTCTTTCAGTTCCAGTTTTGAACTAAATTTCCCTCATAATCCCTTCACATGGCTAGCTTGAGAATTTTAGATTAGGGGAAGACTTTTTGAAGCCTAGATTAGTAGGAGAGTGGGGGATTTAATTTCCTAATTACTACTATCTTAGCTTTTGTCCCCCAACTCCCAAAAAGAGATATTTGACAAAATCCCCCCATATCTTCACACAATAACTCCCTCTCTTTCATCATCACCTCTCACTTATCAACCCCCCTCACCAACTATCTAAAAAAAACCATTCACTCCATTCACCATCTTCCATTCCACTCTCTCTCTCCATACACACCACTCTCATACCTCATCATCACCTCTCACTTATCAACCCCCTCACCAACTATCTAAAAAAAACCATTCACTCCGTTCACCATCTTCCATTCCACTCTCTCTCCATACACACCACTCTCATACTTCACCATTCTTCACCACCGTTCAAAGGGAGAGAAAGGAGCAGGAGAGACAAAGGGGCTAGAGCTTAAGGAGGAAGACCCGAGAAGAGGAGTCCAACTCCAAGCCGTCTGCGGAAGCTAGGCTTGCGGAAGGAGCTCCACTTTGATCATGGCCTGAGAAGAGGAATCCAACTTCAAGTGGACCGCGGTTGCTAAGCTTGAACGAGGAACTCCACTTTGGTAATTCTTTCTTTTAGTTTTAGCCCATTTGCGGGGATTTGTCCCAAAACTCTCGAGACAACAAATATTGTAGAAGTTTGTATTTTATTTATCTTTTGATTTATGAAATGAATGACTTTTATGGATTGTTGTGTTGTTTTGAGCATGGTGTTGGGCTAATTCTACATTAGAGGGGTAGATAATCGCTTTGGGTTCGATTTTATGCTTGTGATGGTTGGTTTCTTGTTGTTGGAATTGTGCTTGGTTATGTTGGGTGATTGGCTAGTACTTATCATTGTTAGGCTTTAGATGAAACCGAGAGGAGATTTTAGTGCCCGAACTAGGTTCCTTCAATGTTAGGTGAACTGAGTTTCATAAGCCTAATTATTAATCTTTAGGTGGATTGGGTACATAAGCCTATTGGTTTGTATGATATAGTCGATAGAGGTTTAACGGATAGACGGTGACAATAATTGAAGTTAAACTAATTGAAGGGACTATCGTACGACCCGGATTAACGTAATCAACTTGACTCAAGGTAAGAGAGAAATCAATGAGAGAATCAACACCCTAATGCTCTTTTCATAATCCTATACTCTATCTTTGTGATTGGTGGTGCCTTTAGTTAATTTTACTTGCTTTAGATTTACTAGTTTAGTAAAAGCCAACCGACCCTTGTTTAGGATGTTTAGGTATGTGTTTAAATTCATGTGCTCGTCCAGACGAAACTTTCCTCGAGAGACACGACTTGGGTTAGTTTACCGTCCTACGACTATCTGTCCTCTTGCGGGTAATTTCACGTGTGTAGGTTTGGGTTGAAAGACTGAAAAACATATCATTTTCTTGAAAGCAAAAAAAGAAAATCCCAAAAAAGATAATATAAATATAGGTTGAAACAACAGCATCATATTGTATTTGTATTTTATGGGATTTTCATCAGTTCATCATCATCATCCTGAATTGGGCATTTCAGTATTTGTTCAAATGAAAAAGGCACCATCGTGAAGCTGACGTCCCCAAAAGGAATGGATTTTTAAGAAATATAAGACCTTCTCGATCTGCTATGGAAGCCTTCTGTAATTATCTTCTCTAATTCTCTGTCTGCATTTACTCTTGTCCTGTTACACTGAAATGTGAAGCTGTTGCTGTTTTATTTGTTATTTCGTTTCGTCTTTCTTTCTTTAATTAATTAATTAAGTATAACTAGTCTTCGCAAGGAATTATAATTTTTGACGAGTTCAACTGTTAGCTGAACTGCTTCTGCCTTTGCTTGTCTGGATGGCTTTAATTACTCTTGCTTTTCTCCTAATTTCACCGGTTACAATTTTCACTATTGAATAGTTATTAGCGTTTTCTCTATTTTCTTTGTTGATATCATTCTGAGAAACTATCAGTTCATATATATTATATGGTACCTACGCCATAATATGGATTCTATATATAGTTAGGAACCTCATAGCACTACTTGGGAATTGAGATGTTACCAGAAAGGGTATGATTTTCCTAGCACTACAACTACAAGTAAGATTGGAAGATATATAAAGCAGCATGCTCGAATGTAAGATAATATATCGATTATTTATCGACCCTCTAGTAGCACAGAAGTGGTGATTCTATTTGTACAACTTCCTGTGCTTGAGGTCATAGTTTGTAGCATATCTCTTTCCGTGACAAAACCAGGATGTTTAGGTTCAGGCAGAACCCCATCATTGCTCAGCATCAGTACCACTGAAGACATGCTTGGCCTATCGTCTGGGTGTTCTTGAACGCATAATAGGCCCACATGGATTGATCGCACTACTTCTGATAAATTGCTTGAATTTCTGAGGCAAGAATCAACCAATTCCACTGATTTATCTTCTCTGTAAAGCATCCATGCCTGTCATATTAGCTCATGTTCAGGACCCTTTTTATTCAGTTGTCATAACATCAAACGAAGATTCAAGTTTCTTCATCATGTAATACTTACATATCCAAGGAAGTTGAGGTGGTGATCTCTATAAGAAAATCTCCTGTTTTCCTTACCACTGACAATCTCAAGCACCATAACTCCAAAGCTAAAGACATCTGACTTCACCGAGAAGACCCCGTGTCCAGCATATTCTGGGGACATGTAGCCACTACATGAAAACATTTGCATGAAGGTTAAATTACAAATAAAGGAAGTGCATGCAATGCATCTCATAGTATGAATTTATACATACTAAGTTCCCACTACTCGATTTGTGTTGGCCCCAGTTTCATTTCCTCCAAAAGTTCTAGCAAGACCAAAGTCTGATATCTTTGGAATCATATCTGAATCTAGTAATATATTGCTGGCTTTGAGGTCTCTGTGGATAACTCGGAGGCGAGAATCTTGATGAAGATACATAAGGCCCCGAGCAATGCCATTAATAATGTTGAAGCGCGTAGGCCAATCCAGCATTTTGCTTTTCGTAGTATCTGCTAGATAAGTCAGGACATATATACTATTTAGTTTAATGAAAATCTGACTGTAGTTTTGATAGATGACTGTATTCCAAAAATACATATTGATGAACTAAATGATAACATGTGATGTTCATCACAATAGAGAAGGTATTTCACTTGTGGCAGTTTTTAATTAGGTTCCACTCTTGTACTTCAATGTCTAAAGTTGTCTTTATCTAGTCTCAGTTCTATGCCTAGTTAAATGTGTAGTTATTGAGCACGTTGGCTGAAGAGGAAGCCTTACCAAACAGTATTAAGTCTAGACTTTTGTTTGTCAAGTATTCATATACCAGCATCATTTCTTCTCCTTGAGTGCAACATCCTTGGAGCTTCACTAGATTTCGATGCTGAAGTTTTGCAATACAGATTACTTCATTCTTGAACTCATCTTTTCCTTGAAAGGAACTTCTTGACAGTCGTTTGACAGCGATTATCTGTCCATCTTCTAGCAGGCCCTAGTATAAAGATACAGTTGTTGTGTGAATTATGTTTTTGAGTACTTGACATGTATGAATATCATTTTTAGATTGGCTATGTCTTGCACAGTCATTGGGATATGTTTCTGAGATCATATTTCTCATTTGAACATTCTTCCCTTTCTGTTTCAGAACCTTAACATTTTCCAGTTTCACCAGGTGAATAATAAGGAATGAGTAAATCCAAGCTTATCTACATTACTTGAAGACTATAAATGTATAACGAATTTTGATTCGATCTTACCTTATAAACAGGTCCAAATCCTCCCTCTCCTAGCTTATTGTTGATTGAAAAATTATCAGTAGCTTTAATTATTGTGGATAGGTCAAACATCGGTAGCCCTAGGTCTTTGTGACTTTGATCAGGATGACAATCAACATAGTTACTTCTCAGCCTTCCTGTAACATGAGCAGTTATGATGATGCAGAGAAACATAATGGAATCAATTTGTATAATATAATAAGCATGGTATTATCTCTAGTCTTGAGCATACCAACAAATAACTCTTCTCTCTTACCTCTTTCTGGCAGCTGACGAACCAGCTTCTTACTTTTCCGGGAATACAACAACAGGCTCAGGCTCAGCAGAAGTATCCCAGCTACCAGAGACAATGTCACAATAAGTATCTTCCGTTTCCTTCCTTCTGAGTCTGAAAAGATTTATTCAGAGAAAATATTATCTTGTATGTTGACTTGACATTGGAATCTGAATAATCATGATTTGCCTCAAAAGGAGAAATAGTTCATAACAATAAGTTAGACCTTCAAGAACTTGCTTCATTTCCACCCAGTTTTCCCTAACATCCCAAATTACAATGTTGAACGACACAAGTAGTAAATCCAAGATTAATAAATGTAGAATAAAGCAACAAAGTTGAAACTTCTCTAAGATTCAGCTGAAAAGATTGAGTTTTCCTGAAAGCATGACTGTAATTAAGACAGTGTAAATCATTAGAAATGCATAAGCTTAGTCTACTCAGACGTTCATAACAGAGTCGTGGGTCAGTTGACAGAATTGATGCTCAACAATATATATATATATATATATATATATATATATATATTTTAATGGAATACTAGCCTCGATCGGAAGAAGCAATTCTGATATAAATGTCTTGTCCTGGAGACATCCCTCTGATGTCCATAAGGTCACCAAACCAAAGTAGGCACCCAGTTCCACCTTCGGCTATATTTAGATGCCCGTAGGCTGTGCAAGAGCAATTTCTTGAGCATATAGCCTTGCATTCTTTAAGAGTCATAGTCTCGTTGAACCATGAATTCAGAGTATCTGGCAACTTAATACCAGAGTACTTGAGAAATGCATCGCCATTTTGGCAATTCAATGGTGTGCTACGATTGCACCCACTCGACCATTCTCCCACACCCCACGCCTGAGGATCATTGGGTTTGAATTTATTCAAGCATTCACAAAGAGGAGAATTTTCAATATTACACCTTCCATTTGGACCGCATGCATTATAGCTGTCACAGTCATCAATTGGTACAGCAAGGGCACCAATCCATGCTTGTGTCCGATCAGTCCAAACCCACCTTTTTCCAACACCATTTTCACCCAGCGTGAATCTTGTAACTATCGAATCATCATGGATTTCATAGTGATAGTACGCCTCATTCTTGTTAATGATGGCACCAATCGTGAAAATGGTGTTCTTCTGCAAGTTTGGGAGCCCGCTAAATCCAACACCATTCCAGGGCCCCATTCTATATGTGACATATGCGTCCTTTCTTAGGACAAGTTGTGGATAACCAATAGGATCAAAAGCAAATGTAAAATCCCCGGGTGCTGGATCACCTTTGCTCTTCCATGATGTGATGCAGATTTGTAGGCCTGTCACAAAGTTCTTTCCAAGCTTCATCCCTGGTAAAAAAGTGTCAGTTGGATTATCGAAACTCTGCCATAGGATCTCCTCCGGGTTATCCTCATTTGCTTCTTTTACTACAAGATTCCCCGAGTCCAGTAACCGTACAACTGGATTCTGCACACTGCTTGATGCATTAGTAGACCAAATAGTAGCATTAGTAGCATTTAGAAGAACTAGATGTCCCGGCTCAATGACTCTGAGCATACCTGATCTATCTGTGAGTGGATTGTCTCTATTGGCCACCCATACCACAGTCCTTGGTGCAATTCTCTTAAACCATATTCCCACGTACCGATTCTTGGAATTCTCCGGACTGAAAAACCCCAATTCATACGTTCCACGAGATGAAATAACCGTGTCATAATCGTTATCACTTAGAATTTGAGAAGTATTTATGGTGTCAGTTGCATCAGTGGCTAACAGGGAGGTTGTAATAATAAGTACAGGGATATAGTATTTGTGCCATATGGTATTCATAATTTTGGTTCAGCATATGTGTATGGAGCAAGAAAAGCAGAAGCATAAGGCAATTATATATTTTTTTTCCACAAAGCTGTATGTAAATATTATGGAGCTGAATCAAAGTGAACTCCAGTGTGAACATGTGACTTTCTTCCATTGTAGCGTGCTTAGAATTTTCCATTGCCAGTCAATCTTCCTTGGTTTATCATGTTTTACTTTGAATTTATTGTCTTAGCCACTAGATTACACGACTGATTAGAAATGTAAAGTAAAGACCGGAGACATGAAAATATATGAACTATAAAATGTAGTAGTAAAAAAAATCAACTTCAATGATTTTTTAGTACTATAGTTTAACCAAAATAATAGATTCCAAAGTTGTCTAGGGACAACTTTATACATAGTAAATGTGGTGTTAGATTTTTTTTCACTCCACCAGTTGATGTCTGAAGAATGTTAGGTGACTACATTAGAGGAAAGTCTGATATTTTAGAAAAGTCATTTTCCTACTGGGTTGACCTGTGATTGAGCACGAGTCAACTATCATGCCTAGTCAAAATCTGATAGAGTTTAACATTGTGACAGAGAAGATAGGCTCAGCAGTTGAAAGAAAATCAGATATTTTATCATAAAAACATAACACTGTTGTCTGTTTATTAAAATAAATTATGCTATAATCCTAGAACTAGAATTGTTTTTTTTTTCTCTAAACAAAAGCATGCTTTTACCCTTTCCTTTTTATTATCATCTGAAACATTGAACTTTTTTTAGGCTTTTAGCTCAGTCATATGTCTCTTTATTCTGTGTCGGGGCTTTTAGTATTGATATGTGCATCAAAAATTGCATTTTCTATACTTGAATAAAGTTGGCCTATGTTTGATTAATATTATCCAAAACATGGATTCTGTAGCCTGGTACCTTATAGCTAACTTTACGTTGGACACAATCTGAAAAGTTGAATCTTGGATATTCATCGACCTTCAATGATGGAGATTGGAAAAGATACAAATGTAGACGCTGAAATATAACTCAACCTAATCATCGACCAACAAGTAGGGAAGTAGTGGTGATTTTATTTATTGAACTTCCTGAGCTTGAGGTAGCTGAAGTTTCATTTCCTCCTTTGAAAAAACCAGGATGCTTAGCTTCAGGCAGGATGACGTCGCTGCTGAGCATCATTACCACTGTTGACATGCTCGGCCTGTCTTGTGGGTTTTCTTGAACGCATAAAAGACCGACTTGGATTGATCGTACAATTTCTGATAGATAGCAAGAGTTTCTGATACAATTGTCAACCAACTCCCATGACCTTTCTTCTCTGTAAAGCATCCATGCCTGTCATATAACATATTAGTTAGCGATCACTTTAAGCAGATGCTGTAAGGATTAATTCATGTCAAATAAAGATCCAAGTTAACACATACATGTCCAAGAAGGTCGAGACCAGGGTGATCTTTATGAAGAAATCCTCTGTTTCTCTTACCACTCACAATTTCAAGCACTATAACGCCGAAGCTAAACACATCTGATTTCAGTGAGAACAGGCCGTCTCTAGCATATTCTGGGGACATGTAGCCACTGCGTAGAAACATTTTGGAAATGATTAAATTGTAAAGAAAAGTGCGTATATAGTGTAATGGATCATAATTCATGACACATACTATGTTCCTACTACTCGGCTTGTGTTTGCTCCAGTTTCATTGCCTCCTATTGTTCTTGCAAGACCAAAGTCTGATATCTTTGGGTTCATATCAGAATCTAGTAATATATTGCTGCCTTTGAGGTCTCTGTGGATTACTCGGAGGCGGGAATCTTGATGAAGATACAGAAGGCCACGAGCAATGCCATTGATAATGTTGAAGCGACCAGGCCATTCTAGTGATGAGCTTTTCGTAGGACCAGGCCCTAGTGTAAGACATCATCTTATGTATGAATATCATTTCTTTTTTTTCCCTTTTGACTCCAGCTCTCTCATATGCCCATACCCAGAGAGGAGCTCACTATAATTCTCTCTCTTTTCCTGCCTTCTAAGCCTCTGGATTTTTCCCTTACTTTATCAAAGAATATATTATTTATATTTCTACATTATATCTGATTTGCTTCCAAGAGATAAAATATGCACAACAGACCAACCAACCAACATAAAACTCCTCTAACATGCACCAATTTTTATTTTATTCTTTGAAAAGAAAAAAAAAAGATCATAGTTAAGAGCATTACCTGAAGACATCCTAATATGGATATCTTGTCCTGGAGGTAGCATTCTGATGTTAACAAGATCACCAAACCAAATTAGGCATCCATTTCCACTGCTTATATTCAGAGTTGTGTAGGCCATACAGGAGCAATTTCTCGAGCATAGCACGTTGCATTCGTCAAGACTCATAGTCTCGTTGAACCAAGAACGTTGAGTATCTGGCAATTTAACACCTGAATACTGCACAAATGCATCGCCATGGCCATCTTGGCAATCCAAAGGTTTGCTCCGAATGCACCCTTTCGACCATTCTTTCCTATCCCAACCTTGAGGATCTTTGGGTTCAAATTCATTCAAGCATTCACAGTTTGCAGCATTCTGAACCATGGTACAAGTGCCATAAGGCCCACACACGTTGTACTTATCACAATCATCTCTCGGTATATGAGTGCGAATCTTCCACTTCTTGGTCTGATCATCCCAATTGTCCCTGTTTAAAAGTTAAAACTCCATCCTCATTCAGCCTAAACCTCCCGTAAGCAGAGCTGTGTATGAGCTGATACTGAAAGTACACCTCGCTCTTTCTTACGACCATTTGAAATGTGAAGTGAACCTGAGTCACAATGAGAGAACCACTGAGGCGGAGTCCATTCCAAGGCCCCGACTTAAAGAAGATGGATGCGCCGCGTTTTAGGACAACTTGTGGATAACCTGAAGGATCACAGTAATATGTATGATCTCCTGGTGCTGGATCACTCAAGTTCTTCCACGACGTGATGTAGACTTCCAGGCCAGTCTCAAAGTTCTTACCAAGCTTCATCCCTGGTAAGAAAGTGTCCCCTGGATAGTCGAAACTCTGCCACAGGAAATTATCCTCATCATTTGCATCTCTTACTACCAGATTCCCTGAGTCAAGTAATTGTGCAACTGGATTCTGCACACTGCTTGATGTATTAGTAGACCAAATAATGGTACCATTACTAGTAGCATTTAGGAGAAGTAAAAGTCCCGGTCGAGTTACTCTGAGCGCACCTGATCTGTCTGTGAGTGAATTGTCTCTGTTGGCCACCCATACCACAGTTCTTGGTGTTATGCTCTTGTACCATATTCCCACGTACCTAATATTGGAGTTCTCTGCAGGGCTGAAAAACCCCAACTCGTACGTTTCACCGGATGAAATCACTGAGTCATTATTGCTATCGCTGATCATTTGAGAAGTGTTTATGGTGTCTGTAGCGTAGGTGGATAGGAGGGAGGTCGTTACAAGTAAAGAGACGACGTAGTTATTCATGGTAATGTATGTTTCGGAACAGATGAGTTATTACTATTTATTTTGCACAATTTAGTAAGTAGTTGAACACTTGAACCCTATATATTTCATGAAGGAACAAAGAATTTGGGATAACCAACAGTAAAGTTCCATTCCATCCCATGTTGATAACATATAACCTATACTTAGTCAATATGCCGTGTTAGAATGTCAATATCAGAAAAGCTTCAAATCAGGTGCCATTTTTTTTTCTCTTTAGGAATGCATGATATGATGATAGCTATATTAATCAGCAAAAGCAACATCAGTGGCTGCGATACGCCAAAGCCATACAATAATTGAGTTTACAGAGTCAACAATAAAATCTGGAATATGCGCAAGGCGAGCAATCTTATGGGCAAGAGAGTCACAAGAACGACTAATCCAATAAAAAAAATTGTTCAATGGCAAGTTAGTTTGAGTTGAATTTCTATAACAAGGTTATATCCTCTAGTCCATATTCCCTATCCTACTCTTGTATCTCACATTCTCACTATCAAATTTAATAATATTTTAAAAGTATTTATTACAAAAAATAAAATTTATTATGTCAATTATAATTAACATTTATGGCTAAAAATTTAAATTTTTGCAAAATTATGTACCTTAATTAAATATATGGAATAATATACCCTATTAATAAATTACATTAACTACAAAAATAAATATAAATTATAATTTGATGGAATAAATCTTAAATAATAATTACAACATTATATTAAACTAAAAGAAATTGAAGCTGAAGAAAAAAATAAATGAAAATCTAATAAAAATAAAAATGAGACTGAGATAGAAAAAGTGGGCTAAAGGATATCATTTGCCTTATAACCGCTACATGGGCTATAGGATCAACTCCTTGAGCCATTGTATTTTATTTAATCTACACAATTAACATTTTGTGTCCGGACAGTTCCAATTTATTGTTGGAGTGCTTAAGAGACATCGTAGCTAGTTTGACATGTGAAACGGCCGGATGAAATCTTTTGCTACACTTTGTGCAACATTTGGTGTTACACAATATAATTTATTATTTTTCTTTAAATTTTTAATTCAATTTCAATTTATTATGATTTAATTTAATTTTACACTTATTAATTAAGGTTCATCATACCCAAATAGGGTATATATTTATTTTTTTACAAAATAATCAATTATTAATTAGAAAATAAAATTTAATATTGAAAAATTAATTATATACCCTAATTGGGTAGGATGAACCCTAAATAATAAATGTAAAATTAAAATAAAGTATAATAAATTGAAATTGAATTGAAAATTTGAAGAAAAAATAATAAATTAAATTATGTAGCATCAAGTGTTGCATAAAGTGTAGCAGACGATTTCATCCGTGAAAGGCGCAGTAAACTAATTGCAAAATGAAAAATTACGTGCATGAGTTATCCCTTTATATATATGGTAAAATGATGTCGTAATTTCTTGATAACTGCATGTATTTCTCATTAGTCATTACAATGAATGGCAACAGGGACTTCTTGTTGAGGAGTCTTGATCGATTCGATATGTTGCCATCTTCATGCCTTCATCGTAATGCCAAATATATTTGGATTTTTAAATGAAAACTACAGGTTTTACCCCATCTCTGCCTACTTTTTTCAAAAACATAATTTCCTTCAATTTATAATTTATTAATAGTACTATTATATCTACACACACACACACACACACACACACACACATATCTATACATGTATAAAAAGTGTGGATGATTTCTTACAAAATATAATTTACCTATTATATTCATTATCTACACTCAATTTAAGGGTAAATAAGTAATGTAATATATTATAAATAATTATTTTAAATATACTATATTATATTTATTTCAATAGTTTTGTTATACTTGAACTCTATAAAGTTATATATCCCAAGTAATAATAAAATTAATTCTCCACCAATTATGGTTTTAAATTTTTCGATTTCTTGAAAAAATCATGAAATTATCTCAATACACAAATATATTATTACAAATGCATCTTCCTTATTTCTTGAACATAATATGATGATGATGATGATGATGATGATGATGAAAGTTAATATAATTCTATTCCTAGCTAATCATAATAGAACTCTAAAATTATCTATATACACTATTGATTTTCATTATTCCGCTTGCACATAAACTATAAGGTTATTTGCCAATTCTTTTTATATGTTTCTATGTCATAACATCTTTATTCTAAGTCATTGCCATCTTTAAGGTGTCATTGTTACTGAAAATTTCATTCAATGTTAGTTTGGAATAGATTTGAAAAAAAAAAATGAAAAAAATTTGGGATATAATTAAATGATAGTTTACCTTTTTTAAAATAGTACACATATTAATTCTTGAACTTTTATATATATTTTTTTGTAAAAGCGTCTTCAAACTTTCATTCAATTTGATTATTTATGAATGGTCAATGATTTTTTATTTGTCAAATAAAAAAATAAATTAGGATAATTTGTGAAAAAATAAATTATATTTATAGATGGTTAATTAGAAATAAGAAATATTAATGAAGACAAAAGGGATGGTTAATCTTATATTTTCTGGCATAAGGATGCATATGTCGATCATATGCTAATTGTAGGATTAGAAATTGTTGTGCGAAGTATAATTCTATTTACTGTGAGTTTGAAATAAGCAAATTAGATACTATTTTCATTTCCATAAGTGTATTTATATTTATATTTATTACACTATCTTAATTTAGTTTTTAATTTATATTTTAAATTATTTTATAAAGAATCAAATAATATGAAATTAGTACACCAAAAAAATAATAAAATATTTTATATATCAATCTAAAGCATACAAATCATTTGAATAGAATGATCATAGTGGGATTTGGTTGGGGAAATGGTCAAAATTGAGGATTTGAATGTTTCTCCTTGAATCGTGCTACAAGTTAAATTAGTCAATACAATATATATATATAGTCAAATTAGATTTTTTTTTTTTGTAAAATTATTGGACATAATGTATAAAAAATGATCATTAATGGGCTGAACAAGAAACCTTAAACTTAATTTACCACAACACTTTGAGATCTTGTATCCTCTATTTTTCATTGAGTAGCACATATTTTCTAGAGTAATATTTTTTCTTGTCAAAAATATTTTATTTTAGTTAGGTTATGTTAAATATTACTTGTTCAAGGCAGTCATTTAGCTTTATTATAAAATTAAAGAAAATATAATCAATTTAGTAGATCCATGATTGATCCTAATGATTTAGAGGCCTGAGTCGAGGTGAAAAATGAGAGCTCCATTTTTCATCTTATAATTTAATAAATAAACTGAACAATTCACCATATGTAAAATATTTATTCAAAATATTTATATTATGATTTAAATACAATTCACCTAATAATTTTAAAAACAAAAGTATGAATTAGATATGTACAATCAAGTTCTTCAATAATTCTTTTCTCAATATAACATAGCTTTTTTTTTTCTTCTAATTTTTCTTTCTATTTTGTTTTAGGATATTGTATTTTAATATTATAATATATATTTAAATTTAGGGTTACAAATTGAAAAAGAAGTGGGTAGTTCTGTTTCTATATTTTTCTTTCTATTTTATTTTAGAATGCTATATTTTAATATTTTTTAGATTTACGGTTACAAACTAAAAAAAATGGGTGGTTCTATCTTAATATAGATTTCAATTTAGGATTTAATTTAAAAAACCTTTTAATATATATTTTGTAACAAAAAAAAAACCTTGTAAAAGTTCCATTAAAAAGATTTGATTTGATTAATTTGTAAAAGTTTAGGTAAAAAGATTTGATTTGATCCATTGCCCTCTTAATATATATAGAGTTGGGTTCCAGAAGGAACCACACCTTAGGTGAGAACTGAGAACCAATCTGAGCCATAGATCCGGTATATTTGGACGACCTAGATCTGCTTCAGATTTTAAAAAATGCGGTGGCAATTTCGTAATAACGTCCAACTTTGTTGCCCCTGAATCTTAATAAGGGCAAAATCGGAAAATATATGAATATTCATAATTTACGTGTATATTTTTCAATTTAGGGTTTTAGCACTGTCATGACCTTTTTTAGCACTGTCATGACTTATTTTAGCATGACTCTTTTTTAGCATTATCATAAAAAATGTCATCAACATTGTAAAAAAATCACGAACAAACACTGTTACATATTGAATTATCAATATATGAATACTCAAAATTTACGTGTATATTTTTCAATTTAGAGTTTTAGCACTGTCATTTCTTATTTTTAGCATTGTCATCTCCTATTTTAGCATTGTCATGACTTTTTTTAGTATTGTCATGACTTATTTTAGCATGACTTTTTTTTAGCATTAGCATAAAAAAATATCACCGACATTGTAAAAAAACAACGAACAAACACTGTTACATGTTGAATTATCAATATATGAATACTCAAAATTTACGTGTATATTTTTCAATTTAGAGTTTTAGCACTGTCATTTCCTATTTTAGCACTGTCATGGCTTTTTTTAGTATTGTCATGACTTATTTTAGCATGAATTTTTTTTAGCATTAGCATAAAAATATGTCATCGACATTGTAAAAAACACCACAAACAAACACTGTTACATGTTGAATTATCAATACATGAATACTCAGAATTTACGTGTATATTTTTCAATTTAGAGTTTTATCACTGTCATTTCCTATTTTAGCACTGTAATGACCTTTTTTAGCATTGTCATGACTTATTTTAGCAGAATTCCTAAATTACAAAAATACCCTTAGTTCATTAAAAAATCGCTAATATTACAAATATACCACCGTATTTTTTTCAATCTTGGGACAGATCTTGACCATCAATATAAGAGCAATCTGTAGTTGAGATTGGTTCTCAGTTCTCACATGAGTGTGTGGTTCTCACATGATCCTATCTCTCTCTCTCTTTATATATATATATATTTAGGGGTAAGCTACATTTTGATACTCGACCTTTCAATCTTTTAACAAAAATGTCCCGACCTTTGAATATTTACACTTTGATATCTCACCTTGTAAACTTTTATCAAATCTATCTCATGATCAATTATCCGGTACCATATGATATAATTTATGTGGACCGTTAGAAATCTGATGTGGATTTTTTTAATTCCATGCCAGATCCAAAAATAATAAAAAAAACATTAAAATATATATTTTTGAAGCATGAATCACTTATTTTAAACTTATATTTTTTAAGTTGCATTCACAATAATTTTGAAATCAGGATAATAATTAAAGTTGCAATCACATTTTTAGTTTAGTTGAACAAAAATCATTTTGGTGTACTATGGTATCGAGTATCTCAACATATTTATTTATGATTTTAGTTTATATCTATCAAATTCATTGAATGAATATTTTCACCGTCTCGTCAATATTATTATGGTCTTGAAACAGAAGTGATTTTAATGTTACCGGATGAAGATGGTGTACAATCATAAATTAAAAAATAAGTAAGAAATATTTTTTGTTTAATTTTCAATCTATCATAATTATGTTTTATTTAGTTTTTATAGATTGCAAATTGAAAATATTGCCTTTCACAATCGGGGAAAAATGATTAAAAATTCTTATGGAAATTTAAGTTTTGAATTTTTTTTATCTGATGTGGCATTACAAAAATCTAAATAAGATTTCTGGTGGTCCACGTAGACTGTAGGATACTGAATAGTTGACCATATGATATATTTGATAAAAATTTACAAGGTCATATATTAAGCTATAAATATTCAAAGGTCGGGACCTTTTTATTAAATGGTTAAAAAGTTAGGCATTCAAATGTAATTTACCCCATATAATTAATACTATGAAAAATTTGGGACACCTAATTTTTTCCATATTTTTCGAGACCTAAGACGACTGAATCATTTGCCTCATACAAAGATTAGATCATGTTATCGTATATTAATTAGTTAATAACATAGAGTGGTAATTTAAAATGTTATTTACTTTTAAGATTATTTGTGATGGAGTTTTGCCAAAATATTGAAAAATAATTTCTTTAATTTCATTAAAAAGATTGTTTAATGTATCGTAACTTAATTCCATTTACTCTATACTACATCTTATCATTGATAAGGTTTATGATGCAATATTTTATGATTTTTTTATTATTTAAAACATTATAAGACGGATAAATCTATTGATTGATTTTCAATTCTCTAATTTTATGGGTTTTTAAATCATTCAATTATCTAAAAATAGTTGTGTGCAAAATCAAATATTTTTATGGTTTTTTTTTTATAAATTTTATAACTATTGATTGATCTTCAATTCTCTAATTTTATGGTTTGTGTGTGTGTGTGTGTGTTCAAATGTTAATAATGTATTAACTAATCAAATTGTACAATTTGATAATTATTTTGATTGAGTTAGTAATTTAAATAAATTAGTTGAATTGTTTACAATGAGTAAATAATATTTTTTAACTAACCAATAAATGATGAAAAAACAAAATAAGTTGGATTATCAAACTATTATTCTTAAATAATTTCATTTGTGAAATGTCTGTGCGTGTGGATAAATTTAAATAATGTATATATGTAGAAAATTTTAAAATTTAAAATTTTAAATATTATAATTTCACAATTGTGACTTCATGTTTCAAAGAGGCAAAAAATATAAAATTAAACAAATTAAAAATCCAAAAATGTTATTAAAACGCAACATTAAGTATTTAACTCGAATACAATATTTTAACAATAATTTTTATATATTAATATTTTTTTTGTAAGCAAGTGAAAAATCTAATAAATACGTGCAAATTTATCCCTGTGCTAATTTTGCGGGGGAAAAATGTCCACAAAACACACACACACACATGAATGACATTAGAGGAAAATCTGTTATTTTAGAGAATTGAAGTCATTTTCCTACTGGGTTGACCTGGGAGAGCACGAGTCAACTATTAAAAATCATGCCTAATCAAAGTCTGGTAGAATTGAACATTGTCCCATAGCCATAGAAGAGTTGAAAGAAAATCAGATATTTTATCATAAAAACCTAACACTGTTTGTCTGTTTCCTAAAATCACATATGCTATAATCCTAGAATTGCTGAAACTGATTCACATATAACCAACATTTGCAACCTCCATGGATCCAAGAAGAAAAGCAAAGCTTGAATATCAGAAAAGATACAAATCAACATCCTTAAGTACTACTGTTCATGGCCCTCTGGCAAATAATTGGTTTAAGTTAACAAAGATTGGAAGAGAATGATGTGAAATTACATTATCTATCATTTCTTCATCGAGCCTCCAGCAGCGTAATGCTCATTACATTTTCTGAACTTGCTGTGTTTGAGTACGCTGAAGTTTCATTTTTCAGGACATTTCTTCCCATGAAGAAGCCAGGTTGTTTGGCTTCAGGCAAGACAACATCATTGCTCAGCATCACTATCACTGAAGACATGGTTGGTCTATCGTCTGGCTGTTCTTGAACGCATAAAAGCCCCACATGGATTGATCGCACTACTTCTGCTAAATTGCATGAACTTCTCAGGCAAGAATCAACCAATTCCAGTGACCTTTCTTCTCTTTGTAGCATCCACACCTGTCACATCATCTCAATTTCAGGCTTCTTTTTGTCCCAGATGCTTAAGAATTACATTCATTTAAAACAAGGATTCTAGTTTCTCCAGCATGTGATTCTTACATGTCCGAGAAGGTTGAGACGGTGATCATTATGAGAAAATCCTCTGTTTCGCTTACCAGTTACTATCTCAAGCACTAGAACACCAAAGCTAAAGACATCTGATTTCACTGAAAACAGACCATCTACAACATATTCTGGGGACATATAGCCGCTGCATGGAAACATTTTCAACAGAAAGTTAGATTGCAATATGAGCTAAGAAATAGTTAGTAATTTTTATTGCATTATGGAGAAGCATACATACTATGTTCCTACTACTCGGCTTGTGCTAGCTCCAGTTTCATTGCCCCCAAAACTTCTTGCGAGACCAAAGTCTGATATCTTTGGGTTCATATCAGAATCTAGTAATATATTGCTGGCTTTGAGGTCTCTGTGGATAACTCTGAGGCGGGAATCTTGATGAAGATACATAAGGCCTCGAGCAATGCCATTAATAATGTTGAAGCGCCTAGACCAATCTAGTAGTATCCTTTTCGTAGGATCTGCCAAATAAGCGACAAAAACTTTACTTTTCGTTAAATAAAAATTTGAATCAAAGTTCCACTGGCTGTGAATAATTGTTTGAAGTTGCTTTTATCATGTTGACTTGATATTTGAGTATCAGTGTAGGAAGGGATCAGGGTAACTAAATGAGGAATCCTCACCGAACAGTATGAGGTCCAGACTTTTGTTGGTCAAATATTCATAAACCAGCAGCTTTTCTTCTCCTTGAATGCAGCATCCTAGAAGCTTCACTAGATTTCGATGTTGAAGTTCTGCAATACAGATCACTTCATTCTTGAACTCTTCTATTCCTTGCAGAGACGTACTTGATAGGCGTTTGACAGCAATTTCTTGTCCCTCTTTGAGCAGGCCCTAGCATCAAAATATACATATGTCACATCACATGGATGCTGCAGGATGTCAATCCAGTTAATTAGTCTACAATTGTTAATTACCTTATAAACAGGCCCAAATCCGCCCTCTCCAAGCTTATTGTTGAATGAGAAATTATCAGTAGCTTTACTTATTGTGGATAGGTTGAACAGTGGTAACTCGATGTCTTTGTTGTGACTTTCATTGGGATGATCATTCACATAGTTGAGTCTCGATGTGCCTGCAAGATGATGATATTGTGGTGTACATTATCGTAAAGAACATAAAGAGAAGCATTCATAAGCATGATATATATGCTTAAGCATAGTATTGTCACTAGTCTTCACCAAAACACAAAATAACTCATTTTCCCCTTACCTATTTCTCTCAGTTGACGATCAAGCTTCTTTCTTTTCTGAGAATACAGTAAGAGGCCCAGGCATAGCAGAAGTATTGAAACTACCATGGATAAAGTCACTGTAAGTATCTTTCGCTTCCTTCCTTCTGATCCTGGGGTAATTATGGATAGATAAAAATACATTATTTTTCCATGTTGATTAAACCATCAACAACTTGTTCAATCATCCTAAGTTTCTACTTCAGCTTCCATGAAATACAACATTGTAGGATGTAACAAATATTACCTAACTCAGACGAGGCGATCCTGATGTAGATTTCTTGCCCCGGAGACATCACTCTCATGTTAACAAGGTCACCAAACCAAAGTAGGCATCCATTTCCATTCCGGCTTCTGCTGATATCAAGACTTGCATAGGCTGTACATGAACAATTTTTGGAACATACTTCCTTACATTCTTTAAGACTCAGAGAATTGTCGAACCAGGAATGTTGAGTATCTGGCAACTTAATGCCGGAGTACCTCAAAAATGCATCTCCATTTCCACAATTTAAAGGCCTTCTTCGAATGCACCCATTCGACGAATCACCGCTAGTCCAACCTCGAGGATCTTTTGGTTGGAACTTATCCAAGCATGCACAAAACCCAGAATTCTCAATGTCACAATTACCATGTGCACCACACCTGTTGTAGAAATCACAGTAATCTCCTGGTAAAGAAAGATAAAGGGTCCAACTCTGATAATCCCAAAACCACCTCTGTGCTACACCAGTCTCACTCACTGTAAACCTTGTAATGAGGGAGTCGTTGAGGAGCTCGTAGTGATACCTCACCTCATTCTTGTTTATATCCATTGAAAAGGTGAAGATTGTATTATTCCGCAAGTTCTTGCTCCCGCTAAAACGGAGGCCATTCCACGGTCCTGTTTTGAACCGGAACGACGTCTCCTGTTTTAGTACATTCTGTGGATAACCAGCAGGATCACAGTGATATGTAAAATTCCCTGATGCTGGATCGCCACTGTTCTTCCACGACCTGATGTAGACTTCTTCACCAGTAATGAAATTCCTCCCGAGTTTCATCTGTGGCAACAGAGTGTCGGTTGGATAACTGAAACTCTGCCAGAGAAAACTCTCCAAGCTATCATCATTTGCATCTCTCACTACAAGATTCCCTGTGTCCAGTAACTGTGCAACTGGATTCTTCTGCACAATGCTTGATGTGTTAGTGGACCAAATAGTACTATTAGTACCGTTTAGAAGAACTAGATGCCCCGGCTCCACCACTCTCATCCACCCCGATCCATCTCTGAGTGGATTGTCTCTGTTGGCTACCCATACCACAGTCCTCACTGTTATTTTCTTGTACCATATTCCCACGTACCGGAGCTTGGAATTCTCCGGGCTGAAAAAACCCAACTCGAAGCTTCCACCTGATGAAATAATGGTGTTGCCGTTATCTGCAAATATCTGAGAGGTATCTATGGTGTCTGTTGCATGAGTTGATAATAAGGAGCTTATGCCAATAAATAAAGAGATGCAGCATGTGATAATATTATTCATGGTTCTGTAACTTACATGAAGAAGAAGAAGATGAAGCTGTGGTTTGAGTATTCCTTGGGGTTGATTTCAATGATGATGCAGTTTGCCATTGCCATTGACCTGAAAAAGTTGGGTCAACCTCACTATTTTCTCAGTGCTTAAAAAACACATAATTGTTATCTTCAACTATGTAGAATATCAATAATTAGCAGATATCCTATTCCAGTGTGTGTAATGTGTATGCATCTAAATAAATCAAGTAGTTCCCATTTTGTATACATAGGGCCAACTTTATACTTAGTCAATGCCGTGTTAGAATATTTGTTTCATTCCACCAGTTGATGTCTGAAGACTGTAAACATTACATGTAAATCATTTTGGTACTGGGTTGATGAGGGATTGGCTAGGAGTCTCATAAAATTTAAGATTGACCTGCTGCAGCAAAATCCTAGGATTGGTTTAGCCCTTCCCTTTTCATATATCTGGAACATTATTTTTTTTTTTATTTAGTCATATGTATAGTGATGTCAGAGGACAACTCTTTATTCTGTTCAGATCCAAACTAGATGATCGTGAGACTATTTGTTGCAGAGAATTTCAAGATTCTGTAGCAAAGTCAACCAGCCAACAGAACACTGAACATACTTGCAACGTCAAGAATTCATGTGAACTTACTCAACGAGGGATCTTAAAGACCGCCATGACCCAAGAAGAAAATTGAAGTTTGGTTATTCCACACGCTCC
This sequence comes from Perilla frutescens, assembly GCA_026008535.1. Lineage (NCBI taxonomy): Eukaryota > Viridiplantae > Streptophyta > Magnoliopsida > Lamiales > Lamiaceae > Perilla > Perilla frutescens. Next base: position 10,548,874 of record BRKX01000019.1, read on the forward strand.
AATATAAGCTACTCTATTGATGTCACCCGAATTTGGAATCGTATCCATAGACTACTATTCAAAATTAAACTGGTTATTTCCGATTCTCCTTGTCCATAAATGTCATAGGAGTGATATTTTGTATAAAATCCCACATCGGTGCCAGAATCTTATTCATTTAACTTTATATAGCAGAAAACTAGAAGAGAGATCGCCGAGCTTAGTAACGTGAGCTTGTGACCCGAGTGGGGGCAATAAAGTGGTTGGATGTTGGGCCAATGCAACTGGCTGGGTCTGGGGTGCAAATTCTGGCCCGCCCATTCCAAGCTGTGAGTTGGGCCATGTGGCCCGGGCGAAGGCTCGGGCTTCGTGGCTCTTAGAGTGGAGGGCACCGCGCCAGGCTGGTTTCACAGAGCAGCGCCAACCTCCCGCTCTCGGCAGTGGAAGGATAACAGGCCGGTGCGCTCCTGGCCCATTCAAAGTCCGCTGAGTTGGTCTAATTGGGACAATCACTTTTTTTTTTTAATTTATTGAACTTCTTTGCTAAAAAAAAAGTGAATAAGGGGATATTATATATCTCTAAATGATGATCATATAATGATAAGAAGGTAGTGATGCTACAAAGTCATTTGCTATTTCATCAATTGATGTTCGACCTGAAGAATGATGAGGAACTCATTTTTCCTGGAATCTATATCATTACTATTTCTACAGTCTGAAAATTATGGAATTTAGGATAGTAGTGTGCCAGAATATCTGATACTTTCTCTATATGCCGTAAAACTACTAATTAATGTTAATAATAAATACTGCATAAAGTAAGAAACGTATGGAACAAAAGACTTCTCTTCTCTGCTAAAATAAGTTTTGGCTTTTATTGAGTTTCAGTTACTCTTGATACTCTGTTTTAGATGGTCTCGAAATGTTGACAACACCAAAGAGCTTCCCCGTTTCCTCCAATATCTAGAGAAAATGTGTACAATTATACTTGTTCAACTGGATTAAATGTCTTCACAATTACTCATTTGTAAGGAGTATACCCTATTTACAATTATACTCAACAAATCTATTATTTTTACTTTTTATTTGTTTAACGAGCTTCTAGCAGTGAAATGGTCATTGCATTAGCCGAACTTGCAGTGTTAGAGCTATGCGAAGTTTCATTTCTTATTACATCTCTTCCTGTGAAGAAACCAGGATGTTTAGCTTCAGGCAGGACCCCATCATTGTTCAGCATCAATACCACTGAAGACATGTTCGGTCTGTCTTCTGGATGATCTTGAACGCACAAAAGACCGACATGGATTGATCGCACTACTTCTGATAAAGAGCTTGTATATGCCAGACAAGAATCAACTAATTCGAGTGCCCTTTCTTCTTTGTAAAGCATCCATGCCTGTTATATTAGCTCATATTCATAACCCTTTTTGTCCAGATGCTGCAAGGATAATTTATATGCCAAACAAAGACTTTTTCACTAGCATGCAATACTTACATGTCCAAGAAGGTTGTGGCGGTGATCTCCCTGAGAAAATCCTCTGTTTTTCCTGCCACTGATAACTTCAAGTACCAGAACACCAAAGCTAAAGACATCCGATTTCACTGAGAACATGCCGTCTGCAGCATACTCTGGGGACATGTAACCACTACAGGAAAACATTCAGCAGGATTTTAGATTGCAAGCACAGAAATTGCATTTGGTGTATCATGTTATAAGGATCATGTACGTACTATGTTCCTACTACTCGGCTTGTGTTGGCTCCAGTTTCATTCCCTCCAAATGTTCTTGCAAGACCAAAGTCTGATATTTTTGGATTCATGTCTGAATCTAGTAATATATTGCTGGCTTTCAGGTCTCTGTGGATAACTCTGAGGCGGGAATCTTGATGGAGATACATAAGGCCTCGAGCAATACCATTAATAATGTTGAAGCGCCTATGCCAGTCTAGTATCTTGCTCTTTACTTGATCTGCCAAATAAGTAAGGACATGTTTTTCTTTCTTTTTATGAAATTGATAAAGTCATATTGCAACTCATATTAGTTATGTGTGATATCCATCATAGTTCTTTCCTAGATAAAAATTATAAAATTTGTCTCCTGTAAATTTGCTTCTTACAATTTCCTTGAATATGTGCTTATCATGTTTAACCTGTAATACTGGTACATTTTCAATAATTGAGCTGGATGCTAAATGTGGAAAAACCTTACCGAAAAGTATTAAGTCCAGACTTCTGTTGGTCATATATTCATAGACCAGCATTCTTTCTTCTCCTTGAATGCAACATGCTAGAAGCTTCACTAGATTTCGATGCTGAAGTTTCGCAATACAGATTACTTCATTCTTAAACTCATCTGCTCCTTGAAGTGAAGTTCTTGACAGTCGTTTGACAGCAACTTCCTGACCCTCTCCTAGCACTCCCTAGTACAAAAATGTAGTTCTGTAATTTTTTTATTTTTGTCTTTTTTATAGAAGTAAATCATTTTCACTGAACTTAGCTTGTATGGGTGCCATTTTTGAAAAATTCATATTCTTCACACGTGTTCTTTATTTTATGCATACTGTATACATTTACATATTCTTTTGGAGTTGGGCGGTTTCTTCCATTATGTCAGTGTGTTTGAGGAAACAATTCTTATTTCAACATTCTCCTATTAGTTTCTTAATTACTTGCATGACAGACATTTTTTATACTGGATCTTATTGAGGATGAGGTGAGCACGAAAGTGTTATGTTAGGCTTACCTTATAAACAGGTCCAAATCCACCCTCTCCGAGCTTATTATTGATTGAAAAATCATTAGTAGCTTTAATTATTGTTGATAATTCTAACATCGGTAGCTCTAGCTCCTCATGACTCTGTTCAGAACGATTCTCGATGTAGCTTTGCCTCAGCCAGTCTGGAAAATGCAGATTAAAGAGGTCATAGACTGATTAGATTATAGAAAGAAAGAGCACAAAATAACTGATGATCTGTCTTACCTGTTTCTTTCTGCCGATGATTCCACTTTTTTCTTTTCTGGGAATACAGAAACAGGCCCAGGCACAGCAGAAGCACTCCGGTTACCAGTGACGACGCCACTATAAGTATTTCTGGTTTCCTACTTCCTGAATCTGTGAAATTATTTATGAAAAGAATTTATTAATTTCCATGTCAACAGAAATTCCTCATCTGAAGAATGTTTGAATTATTACCTAGTTCAGAAGCAGCCATTCGAATATAGATATCTTGCCCTGGAGATATCTGTCTCATGTCAACAAGGTCACCAAACCAGAGCAGACATCCATGTTCACCGTTGCTTATATCCAAACTTGCGTAGGCAGTGCAAGAGCAATTCTTGGAGCAAGCTACCTTGCATTCTTCAAGAGTCATGCTCTCGTTGTACCAGGAATGCTCTGTGTCTGCTAATTTAACACCGGAGTACTTCAAAAACACATCTCCAGTTTGGCAGTTCAACGGGGTTCTTCGAGTGCATCCATTCGAGAAATCACCACTATCCCAACCTTGAGGATCATTGGGCTTGAACTTGTTCAAGCAAGAACAATCAGGTGAAGTTTTAGTATTGCAAATACCATACATGCCACACACTTTATAAATATCACAGTTATCTGATGGAATAGTAAGATATAGTATCCAGCTTCCCGTTTGATAAGACCAAAGCCATCTCTGCCCAACACCACTCTCACTCAGCGTAAACCTCATAAACACAGACTCATTGAGAAGCTCGTAGTGATAATACACCTCATTCTTGCCTATCACAACTCCAAACGAAAAAATGGTGTTCTTCACCAAGTTCTGACTTCCGCTGAAGCGGACACCATTCCACGGCCCCGTCTTAAACCTCACGGACGCACCCTCTTTGATGACATTCTGCGGATAACCAGTAGGATCGCAGTGGTACGTAAAACCTCCCGAAGACGGATCATCCTTGTTCGTTGATGACGTGATGTAGACTTCTTTGCCGGTCATCAAGTTCCAACCGAGCTTCATCCCTGGTAAAAAAGTGTCGGTTGGATACTCGAAACTCTGCCAGAGGAAATTATCCGGGTTATCATCATATGCATCTCTGACCACCAGATTCCCAGAGTCAAGTAATCGTGCAACTGGAGTCTGCACGGTGGTGGATATATTAGCAGACCAAACAGTAGCATTAGTAGCATTGAGAAGAAGTAGACGGCCCGGATCAATGACTCTGAGCGTGCCCGATCTGTCGGGGAGAGGATGGTCTTTGTTGGCGACCCAAACAACAGTTTTTTCTGTAATCTTGTTGTACCATATGCCCACGTACCGACTCTTGGAGCTCCCCGGGCTGAAAAACCCCAAGGCGAAGGCTCCACCGGGTGAGATGATCGTGTCATCACGGTTATCGCTGAGTATTTGGGAAGAATTAATGGTGTCTAATTGTATTGTGTGAGAGGTTTTGAATAGAAAGAGACAGAGATGGAATAATATGGTATTCATTTGTTCTGATTCTAAATGCTAATGTCAAGTTGAATAAAATAGGTAATGTAAGATCACAAAGAATCTCCATGGGTTGTAGCCTGTAGGTTTCTTGAAGTCAGAGTTGCCAAGTGCTTGATTGGAAAATAATCTAAACAATGCCAATATTGGTTACTATTATTTTTGTAATCATGCCAAAAAGCTACACCAAATTAAGTATATTTCATCAATCAAAAAGTCAAAAAAAGCAATTTCTTGCGTGCAGACGGATTTAATAGGACACTTAAAAGCGTCTCATTAGTTGAGATTTATTAAGGCACTTCGGAGGGTCCTATTAGACATTATAATTTTTTGCACAAAAATTTATTCAATCCTAGTCATGGTTTACTCCACGAAGCTTCTTTCATCCAATTGAGATTTATAATTATTTTTTAAAATTTAATTTTCAGTTTTAATTAATATTTCATTATTGAGATTTATTTCATCAAATTATGATTTATACTTATTTTATATGTATAGTCAATAGAAAATTGTTAGGGTTTATAACATTTTTTACAATTTTATTTTATTAATAAATGATTAATTATGATTTATTTCATCCAATTATGATCTAAAATTAATTTTAGAATTTAATTTAATTTAAAGAGTATAATGTCTAATATCACATTTTGAAGTGTGTTGATCAATTCTCAACTAATACCATACTTTTAAGGGATTGCTATTTTCACTACAATAATTACTTTTTACACCATAAAATAAATTAATTAAAAAATAATTAATTTTAAAATTACTTAATTATTCTTATTAAATAAAAATTTAAAAATTAAACAAAACAAAAGAAAACGAAAAAAAAGGGCCACTTTCTTCCTCCTTCCATTCCTTCTCCCAGGAACTGAGCTATCCATGTTATTTTTTTATGTCATCTTCACCATCTCTGACTTGCAGCTAACCACCACCAATTTGCAAAAACAAAAAATTAAATAAATAAGGAATGAATAAATAAATTAAATAAGAAAAATACAAAAAAAAAAAAGCAAGAAGAAAACAGCATTAGCACCTCTCCACCATCTTCAACCTTCTTTTTGGACGAGGCCATCACCACCAACGAATCAACCACACTGCTCCCAACAAGTACACCGTCACCCCATCTACCCGACGACGATGGCCCGACAGAAAATTAAAGATCCTATCAATGACAATCGCGGCAAAAATTGAATAAGTTTGATTCAAACATAGGTTTTCAAAAACAACAAATTTGTTCGAAAATATGTTTTCAAACATGCCTTTTATGTTTGAAAAATATTTTTTGAACCTCAACACGAGATTCGAACTATATTTTTTTGAACTACTTTTGAATTTTGATGAGCCTTTCGCATCGCACAGATAGATATGTTTGTTAAGATAGACAATGAAAGAAGAATTCATAGTAGAAAGGATCGAAGATATTTTTATTTCTTTGTAACTGTCAAAATCAGTTCATACAATGAAAGATAAAATGTATTTACACAACTAACTTGCGTGAGAGCTAAGCTATTAAAGATCAACGGTAATCCCACTCAGTACAGATCTAATGACCTACAAAGCTTCAGCTGGTCCTCGCAGATGCTCTATCAGTGTGGTGACACGTAGATATTGCTAGCGTGCTCTCCATCTTCTGCACATCCAACTCTTACCTTAGAGCTGATCAGCAAACCCTTGTATCCATACAATGCAAGCTGGAACATTAGACACAATTTCTCAGATATGGTGTGAAGGGTATAATACTCATGCATACAACCATGCATTGGCATTTACTGTGTAGCTGCTGTTTTAACACCCCCCCGCAGACTCAGCCGTGGTGACTATCACCAAGGGAGAGTTTGGAAAGCAGCGTCTGAAACTGAGGCTTGGCAAGGGATTTTGTGAAAAGATCAGCTAGTTGCAGCTGAGAAAAAACAAAGACATTAATAATGAAGCCCTTCTTGTAATGAACCCTTGCAAAATGGCAGTCCAAGTCAAGATGCTTGGTTCTTTTATGAAATACTTGGTTCTTAGTGATATGTATTGCAGTACTATTGTCACAAAAGATTGTAACAAGAAGTGAGACAGGAATGTGGAAATCATGAATAATAAAAGAAATTCATATGAGCTCTTTGACAGTGAAACTCAAGCTGCGGTATTCAGCCTCAGCAGTGGAGAGTGATACTGTGGTTTTCTTTTTGCATTTCCATAAGATGAGACAACCCCTAGAAAAATGCAATAACCTGATAAAGATCTTCGAGTGTCAACACATGTACCCCAGTCTGCATCACAATAGGAGGTGAGCTCAACGCTGGAAGAAGTAGTATAACATAGACCTAGAGATGGACATCCTTTTAGATACCTGAGCATATGTAGTGTTGCATCCCAATGATGTTTATGAGGGCTGTTTACAAACTGGCTAAGCTGCTGAATGGCAAAGGAAAGATCTGGCCTAGTGAGATTGAGATAAAACAGCTTGCCAACAAGCTATCTGTAGGACTCAGGCTGAGAGAGAGGATCCCCCTTGCTGGGAAAGATGAAGACCAGGGGAAAAAGAAGTAGATGTTGGGTTACAACCAGTTATACTAGTGGTAGCAAGCAAATCAAGCACATACTTGCATTGGCAGAGGTACACCTGTGGAAGATTTAGATACCTCTGTGCCTAGAAAGAATTTTGCTTCACTCAGGTCTTTGATGGTGAAGGCAGAGTGTAGTGAGGCTTTTATGGAATCAATTAGCTCAAGGGATGGACTAAGAAGCAATATATCATCCACATCGACAAGTAAAGCAACAAGAGAAGAACTTGTACCTCTGATGAAAAGGTAGTTATCATTTTCTGATTGAACAAAATCAAGGTGGAAAAGGAGTTTGCAAAACTCTTGATTCCACTCTCTAGAGGCTTGTTTAAGGCCATAGAGACTTTTCCTGAGTTTGCAAACTTTCCTAGCATGCTCTCCATGAAAACCTTGAGGAAGCTGCATATAAATCTCATTTGTGAGATAGCCATGCAAAAAAGCATTGTTAACATCCACTTGGTGTAGATGCCAACCAAACTGGGAAGCAAAAGCAAACAATAATCTGACAGTGACTAGCTTAGCAACAGGAGAAAAAACTTCATTGTAATCAATGCCATACTCCTGATTATAGCCCTTGGCTACTAACCTAGCTTTGAAACGTTCAACTTGGCCATCTGAAGTGAGTTTGACCTTATATACCCATTTGCAACCTATTGCATGCTTCTCAGGCAAGAAGTGAGACAAGATCCCAGGTGTGGTTCTCCTCTAGGCCTAACAACTCATTTTGCATAGCCATTACTCACTCACTGTATTGAGATGCCTCTTTATAAGATTGAGGCTCATTGAGTGAGTTAACATGAGACAAGAAATCAGTATAAGAAGGAGACAAAGAGGCATGAACATAATAAGGAAAAGTTGGAGGAGTCAGAGCTGTCCTTTGAGAAGAGTAACACACATAATCATTTAGGTGAGCATGCACTTGTCTGATTCTTATACTCCTTCGAAGCTATTGAGGTGGTGCTGTGGAGATAATATCATGAGATGGAGAAGAATCTCTGGAGCTATTTTCATGCTGATCTGCTGCAGTGGGAGTAGGAGGTGAAAAAACCTCTGAGACAGGTTGAATATCCACCTTGGGTGGAGCTGTGAGGGTAAGATTAAGGAAAATGTTAGGACTAGGACAAGAAGGAGGTATAAAAGATTGAAATGGAAGAGAAGGAATGATGTCATGTTGAAGAGGGAAAACATATGGAAAAAATTTGACATCTCTGCCAATATTGATTTGGTGAGACTAAAGATCATAAAGAAGAAATTCCTTGTGTTGAGAGGCTATGCCCAGGAATATACATTCATAGCTGCGTTTATCAAACTTAGATTTGGCCAGAAGTATGTTGGCCTTATAAGCAAGGCATCCAAAAGGATAAAGCTTTGTCATATCTGGCTCTTGTCCAAACAACAGATGATAGGGTGATTTCCAACCTAAAATGGTGGAAGGCATTCGGTTGATCAACTAGGTAACATGTAGAACAGAATAGCACAAAAAAGAAGAGGGTAACCTACTCTGAAACATCGCAGCTCGAGCCACCTGAAGAAGATGTTTATGTTTCCGTTCTACAACACCATTTTGCTATGGTGTGTAGGGACAAGATCTTTGGTGAGAAATTCCATAATCTAAGAGTAAGGTTGTCATCTGTGCATTGACAAACTCCCCACCATTATCAGTTCTTATACTTTGAATATCAGTTTTAAATCTGTTCTTCACCATGAGAATAAAACTTTTGACAATGAACCATACTTGAGATTTAGCTTTGAATAAGAAGGTCCATGTAGATCTAGAATAATCTTCAACTATAGTCAGGAAATATGGTGTGTCAGAGATAGACGAATCTTTGTAAGGTCTCCACACATCCATGTGTATGAGGGCAAAAAGACAGCTGTTGTGCTTATGTAATGTGGGAAATGGATCCTTTTGCTGTTTAGCTTCAAAACAGATTCTACAGCTCTGTAACTCATCATATTCTTCACTCCTAGACCTTTTCTTGGACCAACTAAGGTGCTTCATTGTGCTAATAGAGGGATGACCCAATCTGCAATGAAGATCTTCCAAACTAGATATCTGCACATTATTTACTGAGGCAGCTATATGTGTAGCTGGAGGGAAAATATAGAGTGATCCTTTCATTCTACAGATGCCTAGAACATGATCATTTTCCTTTGCTTGTATGAGACAATAAGATGCCAAGAACTGAACTGTACCACCTATATCTTTAGTTAGCTATCCTACTGAAAGCAAATTGTGTGTAAAACCAGAAGCAAATAATACATTTTGTAGGCTAATATCTTTGTTCAGTCTAGCTGTACCAACAAGAAACACCCATACTGTACTTCCATCTGATAAAAAAAATCTGAATATGATCCTTCAATCTCCTTAAATCTGATAGCAAACCAATTTTTGACAGTACATATGGTTGCTTGCTCTTGAATCAATAATCTATTCGGTGCCTTTGATGCTAGTGGACACTCCAAAAGCATAGTGTCCTATGTATTCAACAGGCATTTTCCCAAAGTCAATCTCAGCTAGGTTAGCTGCATTTATTCTAGTGTCAGTGCCTATTCCTTGCTTGAAATATGTTGTCATATGCTTGGCAATTTCTGATTGTACCAGCTTACTGACATCATGCTCTATATCTGGCTCATTCTCCAATCCTTTCTTTGGAGATTCATGTTCTATTCTACTGTCTAGATCTTGATCAAGAACACAATGTACTCTTCCCTGTCCCCTTTTCAGCCTTAAAAATTTTCTGTACCAGTCCGGTACTCCAATCAACTCAAAACATTCTTCCTTGAGATGTCCCATACCCCCACAATGTTCACAATTTAACTTGGCTTTCTCTTCTCTTGTCAGCCTTTTCTTGTAAAATTCCCCTTTAAATCCAGATCTGGGATGCACATACATTGCACTCTGATCAATTGTATCAGCAAAATGAGTAGAAACACTCATTTGTTCCTCCACCAGTAAGACCATGGCATAAGCCTGGCTTACAGATGGCAAAGGGTCTAAAATCAATATCTGTTGTCGAATTTCCTCAAAGCAGTCGTTTAACCCTATTAAAAAACCCATCATGTGTTTCTCTTCAAGGTCTCGGTTATTATCTTCTAAAGCTTCACAATGACAAGGTCTAGATATCTTTAATAACGACAATTCATCCCACAAACTACTTTTATTGAAATATATCATCACAGATTGATTGTTTTGAGTATATGTTGCAATGTCTCTCTTTAGCTTATATATTGTAGGTCTGTTCTTCTTGCCAAAATGGCGATGCAATTCTTCCCAAAGATCCTTAGATGTCTCCAGATTCTGGAAGCCCCGTGATATTTCCTTCATCATGGAGTTATTAATATAGTTGTAAACAAGATAATAAACTCGCATCCACTGCATATAATCTACTAATCCTATGTGAGGTTTCCTCAAAGTTCCATCCACTGGGCTCAACTTATTTCTAGATATTAAGGCTCTCTTAATTGATCTAGTCCAATTATGAAAGTTTGAATCATCAAATAGATCGCCCATGAGATTCATCCCAGGATGTTCATTCGAACAAACATATAATTCATCATTTGCAAGAGCGCGAGTATTATTGACCTCACTTTGCGAATATCCGAGCTGCACAACATCCTGATTGCCTCCATGAGCTCTAGCACTTTGTTGTGGCGAAGAATTTGTATCAATGTGTGAATGTTCACGATGCTCCTCCTTTGTACCACTAGATCCAACTGGTGCAGGATTTCCATGGTTAGAAAACCCTAGTTCTTCATCTCATGTGTTGCGCCAGGAAAAAGCTTGATTTTTCGCATCATTGCAGCAAAATCTTCTGATCAATAGATGTAGAAAAGAAATTTCTATCGACTGTATGAAGAGAATCAAAATCAACCGGCTCTAGATACCATATTGAGATAGACAATGATAGAAGAATTCATAGTAGAAAATATCAAAGATATTTTTATTTCTTTGTAACTGTCAAAATCAGTTCATATAATGAAGGATAAAATGTATTTATACAACTAACTTGCGTGAGAGCTAAGCTATTAAAGATCAAAAGTAATCCCGCTCAGGACAGATCTAATGGCCTACAAAGCTTTAGCTGTGGTCCTCGCAGATACTCTATCAGTGTGGTGACACGTGGATATTGCTAGCTTGCTCTCCATCTTCTGCATGTCCAATGCTTACCTTAGATCTGATCAGCAAACCCTTGTATCCATGCAATGCAAGCTGGAACATTACACACAACTTCTCAGATATGGTGTGAAGAGTATAATGCTCATGCATGCAGCCATGCATTGGCATTTACTGTATAGCTGCTATTTTAACAATGTTGACTTTGATGAGAGAGAGGGGAGGTTGGCGAAGGTTGCGACAGCGGTGAGCAACAGACATTTTGGGGCTGGGCGCATGTTGCAGCTGCAGGAGGACAGGGCCGGAGAAAGAGATGACAGTCAAAGAAGAAGGTGAAGTGGAGCCTTGAAAGTGCAAGCTCTATTTTCTCAGCTACAAAGAGTAAAAAGCGAAGTATAAAAAGTAAGTGGAATGTAAAGATTAAAAATTGTAATACAAATAGTAGTTTCCTACTTTCAAATGTTTTATCAAACTGCATTTAACTAACCCCCAAAAATGCACACGGAATTTTCTGTTACACTATCTGTATTACACTCCGTGTTATATTTACAAATTACGAGTTTTTCTTATTTTTTTCCAATTTTATTTTTTTGTGATTTAGTTTAATTTAATAATTTTTTAGGGTTCGCCCCACCCAATAAGGGTTTATAATTATTTTTAATATTTAATTTTCAATTTTCAATTAATAATTCATTATTATGGTTGATTTTTTTAAAATTATGTTTTATAATTTTTTAATTCATTTTTTTGTTGATAAATGTTGATTATGATAATTTATGTTATAATTAATTTTTATTTTATAATAAGTATTATTAAAATCATAAATTTTACTCCCTCCGTCCCATTTATATAGTCCACTTTATCCTCGCACGTAGATTAAAAATATTTATGAAAACAAGATATTAAAGCTTAACTTTCATTATTACCCTTACTTAAAATTAATGACTCTAAAAAATTTAAGTGGTTGAGTTTTAATTTCCAATACATAGCAAGGGTATATTTGTATATTACCATGATAATTAATACTATTTATAGTTATGGGACTATGTAATTGGGACACCTCAAAATAGTAATAGGGACTATATAAATGGGACAGAGGGAGTATAATAAAACACGGAGTGAAACACGAAAAAATGTAACAAGAAATTTCAACCCCAAAAAATGTTTAGAAGAGTTAAAATAAAATATATTTTTGTTAAGACTAATATCAATAATATATTTGGTTGATAACTTTTTCAAAATGTATTCAAATAAAATTTAATATTGACAAATAATACTCAATTTTTTTTATATGTCTTCCAAATCTATTCTGACCTCATTTTTTTAACACCGAAAAAATAAATGGCCTAAAATTAACGCCCAATCAAAGAGTGAGTGTATTATTGTCGACTCCTCATGTTCTGCATGTAATTTGAACGCAAATTAGAAAATTGAAGGGAACAATAATTTTTTAACCTCAACACGAAGCGACGTTCTTTTATATTTCAAAATACATAAAAAAAAATTGCAACTCATTTTTTTATCGTAGGAATGAAACGGTGTTGTTCGTGTTGTGTGAGATCTACTGGAGGAAGACGAAGAGTTAAAATAGACTAGCTAGGTTGGATGGACCAGACATTGGATTGGAATGTCTACAAACACATTATCTATCATCAGTTTTTATATAAACCTAAATCTGATCTATTTAGCTATGCAAGCCAAATATGAAATCTTTTAAAATTCTATTTAAACATAAAATAAATTTTATGCAAGGTAATCACCATATTAACTGCCACATGAAACACCACTAAACTATGTCTAATCATTAATAAGAGTATAAGACTGTGGTTGTAAACAAACTGAATAAATATTTGTTCAAGATCAACTCGACAAATATTTATCATGTTCGAATGGGCTAGAGCTCGTCTCGTGAAATGCTCAAAAATTTACTGATCGAACTGTAGATGGCGAAAAATCAAATATTATATATAATATTTTTTTTATTAATTTTTATATATATTTATTAAGTTTTAGAATCTTATTAAATCCAAAATTAGATAAAATATTTAAATAATAAAGATATTATTTATATGATAAAACATCAAGTTTCATTGGCAACAAGTAAATATTTTTGAAGTTATATATATATATATATAGGGGAGGGTTACAATGCAAACCCTACCTAGTGTAGGAACTAGGAACCCATCTTATACCACACATCCATTCAAAATCAACGGCCTAGATCTAGTGAAAAACGCAATGGCAGGATCGTAAATACCTTCAAATTGCTGAATGCGCGAATTCATTAAGGGCAATTTCATCATAAATTGAAAAAACTCACACAACCCGATTTCATAGGCTACCATCATTGCAGTATAGCAGAATGTCGCTTCCATTTACTCCTTCTACACGAAATCGAAGAGCAAACCAAAAGCTATCAAATCGAGTTCAGATCTAAGGTTCCTTACGGTAGTTGGAACGAAGAGCACCGCGGCCGGCGACGACGTTGCAAAGAGGAATGGCGGAGAAAAACGAAGCCAAAATTGAGAAAAAAGGTAATTACACAAAATAAACTGAAACAATTTAAATTCAAGCTTCAATTCCGAGATTTTTATAATGAAAATCCTATTTCTGACTTCATCCCCGTGATTTTGTTGAAATTACTATGAACAACTATAAGCCATGCAAAAATGTTTGTGTATTACAGTTTATTTTTCAATATAAACTATTTTTGTTTCATTATATGTCTAACTATGCTGTAAAATATATATGTTGTATATCTTTAGCAAAAGCTCTGAATATAGGTTGTATACCATGAGTATAAACAACTGATTTTTCTTAGCAAGTATATTGTATATCAGAAATATAATGCTTAATTAGCACGCACTATGTGTATTGTCAGCTAAAAGACACATTTATCATATACATGAAATTTATATATAGGCAGCATAACCATATTGACTCGCCAGCATAAATAGAAATTAAAAAATAGCACTATCACATATTAGAGTACTAGAGTTTTATTATATGTTTAACTATACCATAAAACATACATATTGTATTTGTTTAACAGAAACTCTGAATTTAGTTAGTATATACATTGTATACCATTAGTATAAGCTCTGAATTCTACCAGTAATTATATGTTTAACTATACTTTAAAACATCCATGTTGTATATTTTTATCAGAAACTCTGAATTTACTTAGCATATACATTGTATACCATTAGCATAAGCTCTGAATTCTCTCAGTAATTATATATTTAACTATACCTTAAAACATACATGATGTATATGTTTAGCAACAGAAACTCTGAATTTAGTTAGCATATACATTCTATACTATTAGCATAAGCTCTGAATTCTCTCAGTAATTATATGTTAATTATACCTTAAAAGACACATGTTGTATATGTTTAGCAGAAACTCTGAATTTAGTTAGCATATACACTATATACCATTAGCATGAGCTCTGAATTCTCCCAGTAATTATATGTTTAACTGTACCTTAAAACATACATGTTGTATATGTTTATCAGAAACTCTGAATTTACTTAGCATACACATTGTATACCATTAGCATAAGCTCTTAATTCTCTTAGTATATATGTTGTATATCATGTATATAATGCTCATGTGCTCTTATTAACAGAAATAGAAAGAAGAAAACGAACACCAAGGCAAGAAATTGAAGAATCTGAAGATGAAGACAAAATTGCACATGAAAGAAGAACGAAATCAAGGCACGACAAGCAAGTTGTTGAGGAGCAGACACAAGCCCAAACACAAACTGATGATGATGATACATCAAGCAATGAAGAGTGCGACGGTGATATCTTTAAGAAACTACCATCATTGAAAATGAGAACATGCCCAAAATCATTGTATCAAGCCATAAAGAAGCTGAATACTGAACAAAAAAAGGTGGTTGAAGAGTTGGGATTTGGAAGCATACTGCACCTTGATGTGAGGATAATACCAAAAAAGTTGAGCTATTGGTTGGTGGATAATGTTGATCCCCAGAGCAAGGAGATCAAACTAAATAATGGTAGAAGGCTGCATTTCGATGCTGAAGATGTATCTCTAATACTGGGATTCCCAAGGGGGCCACAGAAGCTTGCAAAGATGAGGAGAAGTGAGCCAAGTAGTATGGTGGATAAGTTTAGGAACAAATTAGGCAAAGATTACAATAGAATTTCAGTATCCTATGTCCGTGATGAGATGCTCAAAGAACGTGATGGTGGGGAATGGTTTCGAAGACTCTTTATGGTATTGCTCACATGTTGCATGATAGAGAATTCTGGGAATGGTTATGTTTTATGCCAACTACTGCATTACTTTGATGAAGTCAACATGGTACGTGAGTATGACTGGTGTGATTATGTTGTGAGGAGCTTAGTGGATGCTGCAATTCAATGGCAGCAACGCAAGGACAGATTCTTCACATGGCCAATCTTCTTTCTGCTGGTAAGTATTTACAAAAATAAAAGGATTTCCATTTAGCATGATTATGTTTCTTTATGAGCATTATAAAAGAAGAAAGTTAGCATAATATATTAATTTTATCAGTAGCATTTTAAATTATAATGTAGCATTACTGCAATTGCTTATTAGCTTGAGAGTGATTATTCCTTAGCATAAATATATTGTACGACACCTTGACATCATTACTAAAAAATTATTATGCAACGGATGTTCTATGTCGATCGAGTGGAATCATTCAGCAGGAAAATACCAAGATCTATGCCGGCATTCATTGGGTGGACGTATAGAAGTTTGTGCACTAGACAAACTAAAGACCTAAACTCTGGTGGGTTTGGTGGAGGATACCCTTGCCCACCATACACATTGCTTGATTATATCAGAAATAACCTACACACTGAACCAGAAGTAAAAAATGAAGATGCCAATGCTGAACAAATGCCGCAACCTGCTGGACAATCTCATGAAGAAACGGCTCTCAACAGTACTGCACAACCTAAGAAAACATAGCAACCATTGACAAACGGGATTTTCGCCCGTATTTCCGAGCATAGTCCGCGTGTTTTTAGTATTTTCCCTCTTATTTTGTTATCTTGGTGCCGTGCTTTTGTTTTATCGTGTAATAAATGCTTCTAAGCATTGTTGTGCGCTTTCAGGGCAAAATCGATCGGGTCGGGACTCAAAGGTACAAAGCCGGCGCGACCCAGGTACAGAAGAGGCGCGAGTGCGCGACAACATAGAGGCCTCGAAAGCAAGCAGCCCAGCGCAGCCCGACTCAGGCCAAGACAGACGCGACAAGCTAGCGCGACCTGAGCCAGGCGCGACGCGGGCACAGAACCGGCGCGACCGCGCTTCCAACCAGAGGGCCCGAAAGGCGGCCAGCGGCGCGACGCGGGAACAGAGACACTCGGCGCGACCAGCTCAGTCGTGCCACACGGCACGGCCCGACCGGGGCGCGACCAAGCCCGTGTCGCGCCCCCCTGTTCCGACGCGATTTTTGCACTTTTTGTTTTCTTTTTCAATTTCTTTTAATAGGCGGAATTATGGGAGTATATATACCAACCTTGTTTCAAAACTAGGGTAACATTAAATCCATAGCCCCCAATTTTAGATAGATGAGTTGAAAGAGAATTTTGGAAGAGAAAGTTGAAGGTTGTGAAGAGTTTTGAAGATAAAGTGAAGTTTGAAGATTTTCTATTTCCTTTTCGGGTTTACTCTAATCCATGCTCTTAGTTTCTTTCTTTCTATTTGTTTATTGTTGTTTTTCTTCAAGATTAAGCATGTATAGCTAAATTTTACAAATCCTAGGGTGATATGAATCAACATTGAATGAATGGATTGATGGATGAAAAATCATGTTAATATCTTCTTTTCTTCATGGATTATTAGTTTGAATGCATCTAATTAGGATTGGCCATCTTAAGTTAGATATTATGTTGATTAAGTTTTGAGAAAGACTAATTAACATTGGGAATTAATTCATGAGCTTCTTTAGGTATAAAATGAGAATTTATGCCTAGTTGATGTTTGGTAGATTAATTGTGCTAAATTTGAGGGATTTGGAATTTAATCCTAGAGATAGGAGAGTTCTCTTTCTCTTAATTAAATCTTAGAAGCTCGAGAGAGCCTTTGATTAATGTTGGAATTAATCTTGATTGGTTTTAATTTGCGATTTGATCTTGAAATCCATTATTTGTGTTGATGAGTATTACCCTAGGATTTCCCTCTTTACTTGTTGTCCCTCTATTAGTGCAATTTTGTTTGTCTTGAATTTATTTTAATTTGCTTAAAAAAATTTCACGCCTAGAGTAAAAGCCATAATCAACCCAAGATTTTGTGTGATGCTTGACTTGTAAAATGACATGCATGTGATGCTTGTGTACCTTGAATCATTCTAAATTCCCTGTGGATTCGACCCCGTTTTACCTTGTAATACAACTTACTTGTATACTTGCAAGTTTAAATTTGGGTTTTAAAACTCTGTGTAGAAAATTCTCCATCCATTTGTAACAAATGGATGGAGGCATTACTTGCTAGGCATGGAGTCAAGCACAAGGTAACAACGCCTTACCACCCTCAAGCTAATGGTCAAGCTGAGTTGGCCAATCGTGAAGTCAAGCAAATCCTTCAAAAGGTAGTTCACACAAATGGAAAGGATTGGTCTTCATTGTTGGATGAAGCATTATGGGCCTATCACACAGCTTACAAGACACCGATTGGAATGTCTCCTTATCAACTCGTGTTTGGAAAGTCTTGCCATTTGCCCGTTGAGCTCTCCCATAAGGCTTTCTGGGCCACGAAGAAGTTGAATCTCGATCCCGTATCATCCATGGGAGAACGGATTTTCAAATTGAATGAGATAGAGGAGTTCCGGATGGAAGCTTTTGAAAATTCGGCTATTTACAAGATGAGGGCAAAAGTTTACCATGACAAGCTCATAAGGAACAAAGAGTTAACCCCGGGGAATGAAGTACTTCTCTTTAATTTAAGACTTAAGCTTTTCCCCGGGAAGTTGAAGATAAATGGAGTGGCCCATTCACAATAGAGAGGATTTTTGATGGAGGAGCCATCGAGCTCAAGGGAAGAGATGGATGTCTTTTTATAGTGAATGGACATCGGGTCAAAAAGTTCTACAAACCCGAAGACAAACTTGAGCCTACCACATGTTACCTACAAGATGCCTAATGTTTTGGTAACCATGTCGAGCTAACGACGTTAAACTTAGCGCTCATTGGGAGGCAACCCAATTTTTATTTTGTTGCTTTTATTTCTTTCCTTTTCTAAATATATGTTGTTTTATGTTTCTTGTCGTTTTTAGTCTTGTTGTGTTGTGGTTT
Source organism: Perilla frutescens (assembly GCA_026008535.1). Classification (NCBI taxonomy): domain Eukaryota; kingdom Viridiplantae; phylum Streptophyta; class Magnoliopsida; order Lamiales; family Lamiaceae; genus Perilla; species Perilla frutescens. The sequence goes on from BRKX01000019.1 coordinate 10,567,283, forward strand.
TTAATAGTTTGTTTAGTGTAGTGCTAAAGTGCAGGGGATTGGGCCAAAAATTTCACTAAGTATGGAGCCCCGAGCACAGTATGGCACGACCCGGTGCTAGAGTCAGCGCGAGTGCGCTTGTACATAGAGGGTGCAAAACCACGTTACCGGGCGCGACGCGACTCAGAGTCGGACTGGCGCGAGCAACTCGATCGCGCCAAATGGCGCGGCCCGACAGATCTAGGACTGGCGCGACCAACTGAATCGCGCCAAATGGCGCAGCCCGACCGGCCCTATGAGTCGCGCCCCTTCAGTCGCGCTGGTTTACGGGTTTTTAAAACCCTCTCCCCTCTTTCATTTTCCTCAATTTCTTCTTCTTCACTTCTCTCACCCTCTCGCACCCACACACAAGCACAGTTAATTTTGCAACAAATTATCACTCTCTCACACACAAGAGCATCCCAATCCAAGGTATGAAGCTTTTAATCTCTCATTTTCCATTTTCTATGGTTCAAATCCTCTTTAGTTCACATTTTCTATTTTCAAACACCCTTTGGGAAAATCATGTTCTAATCGTTGCAATTGGATGTTATTGGATGAATGACGCCCTACCCATGAATTTTAGCTAATTTTGTGTTCAATTTGGGTATTTATGGTCACATTTTTGAATTTCCAAAACCTAGGGTTCTATACAATTTGGGGATAATTTGACTTTTGCTCTTCATTATATTTTTGTTGGACAAATTGAAGGTTGTTTCACCCATAGACCCTAGGCATGGTGAATTTTGTGGAATTCTAGCTATATGGTGCTACATTGTAAATATTGTGCATTAGGGTTTTGATAATGTTTGGAAAATGCCATGTCTTTTATCACCATATGCATATACTCATGATAGCTAAGTTCTAATCATTTCATGTTGTTGTGTTTGGTTGTTGGATACCCAAATGAGAAGCATGAATGGGGGTTGTAGAATATATGGTTTCATATGATTTTGTTGAGCCTTATTTGTGCATGTTAATATCCCGCATTGTTGATTGAGCATTTTGTCCCTCATTCTAAGTTGTTCAGGAAATAGTGGATGATGAACCTAGGAGGAATTGCATTGAATATTGATGCTTGCTTGCTAACTATAAGATGCTTCACGGGTTAGAGATTATTTGAGTGGTAGTGTGTGCTTAAATGTCGCCTACTCAAAGGCTCGAGTTGTGCCTACGCCCGTTATATGTTAATTGCCTTGAAAATGAGTCTTGATGGAATTGTGTTGTGAATGTCCTAGGTATGGCACGACGGGGTAGGGAGATGCGTCGTAGAAGACAAGTGGAGTCCGAGAGTAGTGAGGAAGAAGCTCATGACTACCAAGAGGAGTCTGAAGAAGAGGAAGCAGAAAATGAAGACCATGACAAAGAAGAGGTCGGGGACGATGAGGATGACGAAGAAGAGGAGGAAGAAGACGTTGATCAAGATGAAATTGAGGAGGACGAGACATCATTTCCCCCCTTAAACTGGACGGGGGACCATCCGAGTGAAGTAGGAGTCCGTTTGCTGAAACATGAGCACAGAGTGAAATGGTTGAAGATATCCAAACACTTTGAGATCAAGACAACCAGGTTTGCAGATGCTGCAGCTGCCCGACAGTTGAGAATCAATGATGATGTTTGGCGGTTGTTCGGGCGAGTGGGGTGGATGAATGTGTTGGAAGGAGGATGGGTCACGTACCCAGTACTAGTGAAAGAATTCTTGGCCACACTCAAGGTAAAGTGTACAGACAGGCGAGGCCCTATTTGGTGCAAGTTTCGACTGGGCAATCAAAACTGGCGGTTCACGGTCGATGAGATGAACCGCATCTTTGGCACCCCACAAGATGGCATCTTCCACCAGCATCCCACTTTTCACCTTGAAGACTTTATGAGGCGTATCATAGATCCCGACCCTAGAATGGCACGATATGACTCCAGCAAAGCCAAGGCCTCCCACATTCAGAATCCCGTCTTCCGGTACATTCAGCGAGTCCTATCCTCCACAGTCCTTGCACGCCATGAGAGCAGTGGATTCCGCACTCAGGAGATCCACATGCTTTGGTGCATGTTAAAGGCAATCAGTATAGACTTCGCGGTTCATTTCGTCGATCAGTGCAAAAGGCAAGCTGCACCGGGCAGTGGAAAGATTTGCATTGGGGGTTTGATCACCCCAATTGCTCGAGCTTTGGATGTCGACCTCACAAACTACGTTGCTGTGCCCGGGTCTCAACGGATCAACCTACAGCACCTCCATAATGCCCGGATGATAGGCTCTGCTGCTCCCCTTCCATTCCAGTTCCTCATGAAGAACCGGGTCCAGTTCCCTCTGCCTAACCCCCACCTCACCTCAATTACCACTTTTGAGGATAAGAGGAACTGGATGATGAGCACACCAGAACATCGTGCCCTGATGACTGTAATTGATGTCCACGAAGGCCCACTCAAGGGGAAGCATGCACATCTCAGGCACCCAGGGTAGCAAGGAGATCGAGGGAAGATGTGCAAGAAGAGAGATTCAGCAACATGGAGGGGATGATGACTGAGATGAAGACCAACTTGGGGAACATGCGGGTAGATATGACCTCGAGATTCAGAGATATGCGCACAGAGATGGACATGCGCTTCACAGGGCTCCAGGAGAACTTTGATACGAGGTTCACAAATCTCTAGGAGGATATTGGGACACGTTTCACAGGCATGCATGAGGAGCTGGACTCGAGGTTCTCCAACCTCCAGTCACACGTCGATTCCCGTTTCACAGGGATCAGTGCCGAGATTCAAGGCCTGCAAGGGAACTTTAATACTTTTCAATCTGGTTTCAATGATTTTGCAGGTTATATGCGGCAGTGGACTGGACAGAGCTCCTCTTCACAGCGGCCTCCTCAACAGTTTCCGCAGTATCATCCATATCCATATCCGTATCCGCCCTACCCTCCGTATCAGCCGCAACAGCCGCCTCAAGACCAAGACCGCTCTGAGAACTAAGTTTGCCTCTCTCACGGTCCTACTTGTCTTTTGCCCAAACTTGGCCTACCTTTGGCATGGTCCAAGTTTAGGGGAGGGGGTATGCTAGTGGTGACCGTTGAGCTCTAGTCCTCCAGTCTTTTATGAACAATTTATCTTATATGTTATTTGGATACTTTGGCATGTTATTTAGGATTATTTGATAAGCCCCATTGATTTGTATGGATGTATTTGATCCTCAGGATTTTATTTGGGTTATGTAATAAGTTATGCTCAGATTTGGGTGAGAATCTTGTTTTGATATTTTCATGTGCTTGATTATCTATTTGTCTTCTTGGCATGAGTAGAGAAAAGTAGGATGAGATTGAACATAACTAGAGATTTGTGTAACCTTGCCTATGATGATGAAAAATTTGTGCAAATTTTTTGAAAAATCATGCATGGAAATGAATGATTGGTGATTAGCATATAGATTAAATTATGAAATTTTGGCATGTCTTGCATATCACGTGAGATTTGAGCCATATGACTTTTCTTTGCTTGAGAGTTTCTTTAACAATGCTAGCATCTCTAGAACTTGCTCTACAAACTCATATGATTATGTATGTGCTCAAAGAAACATGAAGATGACCTAAGACGGTTCTTGTTAAACTTTTTGAGCCTAAAATTCCTTTTGCTATGAAACACATTCTTTGTCTGCCCCTTTTCAGCTATGATGATCACTATTTTATTGAAAAGCCAAGGGTAGTGGGATTGATGAAAATAACGGGTTTGGAATGATAACTACTAGAGGAGCATAAGCACGTGAAATGTTTCAAGAATGATAAATATGATTCTAGCCTTGATAAATTCAAAGTGAGTCCTTCTCCTAGAACTAGAAAAAGAAATAATAGAGTGAAAAGAGAAATGATAGTTGATGAGAAGAGCAAATGATCACTCTAGAACTTGTGTTGAAAGTAAAGACACCTTCATAGGAGAAGTGTACTAAAAGTAGGCTAAGGATTTTCCGTTTTATTGCTATATTGTCCTCAAGAGAATTTGTGGAGGGTAGAAGAAAGCTTTGTAGATTGCTTTGCTTGGATTTGAATTAGTCATGGGTTTGAATTCTAGCCACTCTTCCCCATATTTTCCTACCCGTCCAAAGAGCCGAACGCTTCAACCCGAAAGACCTATGTGATTCTTATTTCTAGCAAAAATTGTGATGATATCGAGTTATTTTGCAAGCTTATGGTTGCATGTTGGTGTTGTTTGATGTTGAGTGAAAATACGTCTTTTGGCCCCATGAGGTTTAAATGAGTGCTTGATTCTTCAACCAAAAGAGGGGAGCCGAAGTTTCGTTATTTGATCTTTATGTGCTTTGATCTTGTTTTCCTTGCATGAGTATTAGTTTTTTTTCTTCTGAGGCAATAAGGCTTGAAAATCCCCTATGTTTGTATCTTTCAAATCCTTGCATTTCTTTCTCTTGTTTGGGGACAAACAAGTGTATAAGTTTGGGGGAGTTGACAAACGGGATTTTCGCCTGTATTTCCGAGCATAGTCCGCGTGTTTTTAGTATTTTTCCCTCTTATTTTGTTATCTTGGTGCCGTGTTTTTATTTTATCGTGTAATAAATGCTTCTAAGCATTGTTGTGCGCTTTCAGGGCAAAATCGATCGGGTTGGGACTCAAAGGTACGAAGCCGGCGTGACCCAGGTACAGAAGAGGTGCGAGTGCGCGTCAACACAGAGGCCTCGAAATCAAGCAGCCCAGCACGACCCGACAAGCTCGGTCGCGCCACCCGGCGCGACGCGGGCACAGAACCGGCGCGACCGTGCTTCCAACCAGAGGGCCCGAAAGGCGGCCAGCGGCGTGATGCGGGAACAGAGACACTCGGCGCGACCAGCTCAGTCGCGCCACACGGCGCGGCCCGACCGGGGCACGACCAAGCCCGTGTCGCGCCCCCCTGTTCCGACGCGATTTTTGCACTTTTTGTTTTCTTTTTCAATTTCTTTTAATAGGCGGAATTATGGGAGTATATATACCAACCTTGTTTCAAAACTAGGGTAACATTAAATCCATAGCCCCCAATTTTAGATAGATGAGTTGAAAGAGAATTTTGGAAGAGAAGGTTGAAGGTTGTGAAGAGTTTTGAAGATAAAGTGAAGTTTGAAGATTTTCTATTTCCTTTTCGGGTTTACTCTAATCCATGCTCTTAGTTTCTTTCTTTCTATTTGTTTATTGTTGTTTTTCTTCAAGATTAAGCATGTATAGCTAAATTTTACAAATCCTAGGGTGATATGAATCAACATTGAATGAATGGATTGATGGATGAAAATGCATGTTAATATCTTCTTTTCTTCATGAATTATTGGTTTGAATGCATCTAATTAGGATTGGCCATCTTAAGTTAGATATTATGTTGATTAAGTTTTGAGAAAGACTAATTAACATTGAGAATTAATTCATGAGCTTCTTTAGGTATTAAATGAGAATTTATGCCTAGTTGGTGTTTGGTAGATTAATTGTGCTAAATTTGAGGGATTTGGAATTTAATCCTAGAGATAAGAGAGTTCTCTTTCTCTTAATTAAATCTTAGAAGCTCGAGAGAGCCTTTGATTAATGTTGGAATTAATCTTGATTGGTTTTAATTTGCGATTTGATCTTGAAATCCATTATTTGTGTTGATGAGTATTACCCTAGGATTCCCCTCTTTACTTGTTGTCCCTCTATTAGTGCAATTTTGTTTGTCTTGAATTTATTTTAATTTGCTTAAAAAAATTTCACGCCTAGAGTAAAAGCCATAATCAACCCAAGATTTTGTGTGATGCTTGACTTGTAAAATGACATGCATGTGATGCTTGTGTACCTTGAATCATTCTAAATTTCCTGTGGATTCGACCCCGTTTTACCTTGTAATACAACTTACTTGTATACTTGCAAGTTTAAATTTGGGTTTTAAAACTCTGTGTAGAAAATTCTCCATCAAGTTTTCACTTCGATTGAATATGCAGACAGCATGATGGAGACAGCCAAGATAATGGCTGATGCAATGGTTAAGCTGATGTCAATGGTGCAGGGGGCTCCTCAACAAATGTTTGAGGATATGTTTTTCAAAAAACATTGGATGCAGTGCAACAACTTCTTTTGCGGAAAACCACACCATCATCAACTCAGGAAAAAATAACACTGGAGCAAACTCAAACAACACAAGATGATGATGAGTTCTGGGCTAACCCAGAACGCATCGCAACAATTGAAGAGATTGAGAAGGCATTACTAAAGAGGGCTGCGTATGAGAAGAAAGTAGATGACATGCCAAGCTTTAGCCTTGGTCTAACACAAGAAGATGATGTCTGGGAAAAGGTGATGGATGTAACTAGAGATATTCAAGAATCAGAGCAAGCTCTAGATGAAATCGAGGTAAAGTTTTAATAAATAAAATTACTTTATATTTCATTAAATATCTAAAATATCATAAATTGATACATAATATAATTAAATTTTTTTTAGGGAGATAAATTTACTGAAGAGATGCAAGTTGATGCTGATGTTGATGTTCCTCATAGGAGGGCAGGAAAGGTAGAAAAAAAAACTCAAATTTGATTTAAAATTTCAAACATGATGATTACATAGCTCTTGATTAGCATTTCGTATGAGTAATATTAGCATATAATATGAGCTATATTAGCACACAACATTTGCACAGCTTCATGTCCATGATTTATCAACATTAAAAGTTACATGTGCATACATTTTACAGATAATTATTTTTTTGTCAAATAGGAGGTTGTGGAAGAAGGTATTCGTATGAAAACCAGAGACAAGCAAGCAATAAAGCTATCTGAAAAGTTGATGTCACCATACAAAGTGAGAATCATTGATGCCAAGGAAACAATGACAAAGTGATGAAGCAAGGTAAAACTTAAAATTGAAATTAAACCGATATTATAATTAGGTTATTATTGAAAATTTCACTAACATGCATACATGCACTTCATTGTAGACAGGAGATTTTATACTCTGATGGATGTGTCCTCATCAACAGGGGGGAATTGAGTACTTTGGCACCAAACACCTATATAAGCTATGATGTACTCAATGTTTGGAGTACAATATTGAACCATAATGAAAATCTCAGAGCAAAGGACTCCCCGCTGAGATTTTATTTCACAATCAACCCCTGCGTAAGCAAAATATTTTATGTTCATCAGCATTTTATTATTTCATAAATAGCATTTTCTCATAATACTTAATCATCAACCCCAGAATAACACAATTGTCAACCCTGCCATTGATTGGAATGCAAAGAAAAGAATGAATGAGTTTGTTGATAGAGCTATGAATGAGATAAAAGCATTCCCATGGTTCAATCTCCAAGATATTGAGATGGTATGATATTATTACATTTTCATCATTGAAAAATTTTATTGGTAACATTAACTAACTGTGGCAACACATGCAGTTTTTCTTCCCCATATGCAAGGAGAATCACTTCTTTCTTATTTGCATTGATGTCAAGGACATGGAAGCATTTATCATGGACAATTCACCTCCTATAGAGAAAAAACCAACTGACATCAAAATGAAATATGGCCATATCCCCCCTCTATTGGTAATGTAAAAAAAATACAAACTTATTCCATTAATGTTGTTATCTATATACTTATGTCTTTTATTTAATGGAACTTATAGATTAAGTATTTCATTGAGCTCATGAAGAAAGCCGGTCTGGTTGACAAATCGCAGCATATAAGAAAAAGCATTAAGAGTATGGACCGTATCCAAATGCGGTGGACAGATGAAACAAACCAGGTTGATTGTGGAGTGTACGTTATGCGGCATATGGAGACCTACATGGGGGTCCAAAACTGGAAGACGGGATTGAAGAAGAAGTCTAAAAGACAGATGCGATATCTGAGGATGAAGTATTGTGCGGCAATTATTTCTGCAGAAAGCAATGTTCACAAGGACACCAATGCAGCAAATTCAATCTTATACTACAGACAGTCTTCAGAGGATGGTCCGATTGATGTTGCAGCGCTCTATCTTAACAACGTGAAGTGAGAAAACAATGGCCTAGTTAAATAAGACAAACAATATTATGGTTCATTCCAAAAAAATACTTTTGCTAGTATTATACTTGTGATTTCTGAAAACAATGGTGATATATTTTGATGGTGTAGCCAATGTAGGAGATGGGTTTTGTACGTATGAAATATTTTGATGGTATAGTTAACTAGTATGACTAGAGTGTCCATTTTTATTATATCATACATCCTATGCATCAAAATCTTTCTATCTATAACAAGATTTATCAGCAATATAATAAAGCTTCAGCAGCAATATAATAAAGCTTTATCAGCAATATAATAAAGATTTGGCAGCACATGAACATCAATAAACTAGCTTTATCAGCATTATAATAAAATATTTGGCAGCAAACGAACATGAATAAATTAGCTTTCACATGATTTCAAATTAATTAGCTTACATTAGTTATTTCTTAATCAGCATAAAACCTTAACAACATCAGCTTCAACATAGTTATACATGAAATCATTAAATTAAGTAAAATTCAACATCTAATATTTTCACTAAAAAAGAAACCTCAACAAAAACACATTACTGAACAAAAAACAGAAAAAGAATATTATTTCAATGAACTAAAATTCAACATCCAATATTCTGAACATCACTACTAATACTTTTGTAGTATAACCATAAAAAATATTAAACTAAAGAATTTTATTATCAATAAAAGTAATGAATTAAAAAATCTCCATCATGCTCTACATCATCTTTGATATTACCCCCAGTGTTATCTGCAAAAAAAAAAAAAGAGAATAAATTAGTGTAATTCTCTAGCTGACAACATTGGAAAAAATAATTATATATCGAATTCTATTAGCATAAACTCATACCTAAACAAGCAGCATAAGTATTATTATTCAGCATCTTCAGTTTCTTTACCACAATTTCTAGCATCATGTCTGCATTTCTTTCCACACTTCCCACACATTCTTAAAGGTTTCTTTTTAAGCTCCATATTCTTCTCCTTATTTGATTTCATCCTTGCTTTCACTGTACTACAACTCCCTTTAGTTTTCACAATATTTGGGGGCAACACATCCACTTTGGTAGGGGGAGCAGACCCATAGAAATCTAAAAACAGTTTCTCCTTCACAGACTGAGTTTGTTCTTCAACATTGTCCTCATTGAAAAAAGTTTAAGTTCCCGAACACGACGTAAGAGCATTGACATCTTTTCTTTATCACCATCAACAACACCAAGGCATGCATAAAACTCAGAAATGCATGTATTGATCAATATTTTGTTCTCATCCACAGCAGCACAACTATTCACCAACTCACCCAAAACACCATTCCCAACATCAAACAATGCTGACCTCGTCCATCAAGGAACAACATATTTATCGGGAATTTTATCAAACTTTAAATCCTTTAATAATAAGTATATGTGACAGCACAACAGTCCTTCCCGAACAAATTTCGCACAGCTACAAACAAATGTATTTTCAACACTGTCATGAACAACTTCAAATACCCCATTACAGCCATCATCAACTTTATAAACCAGTCGAGGCATATTCTCAACTATGCTCATAACTCGGCATTTAAAACAAGCTGAATAAATTTCCTTTTGAACCTCACCAAAAATCTTTGTAGTGTACACATTGGCTGCATGTTTCTCAAATAAAATCGAAGTCTTCAATAGAGGAATGGATGATTCATCAATACTGTTCATCTTATCAAATATATGTCGTTGTGCATCTAGAGCACTATCATACTTCATAAAAAATTCAACAAGATTGCAAGTGGGAGATACAAATGAGCCATAGAAGCTGTTAGCACTTTCAGAAATGGATGTAGTCCTACACAACCCGCTCAAGCGATGATTTTTGAAATAAGCAGGAATCCAATCAAATCGAGCATCATACATTGACTTGAACCAAGATACTTCAGTCAATCCAAAATCAACCATGACTTCTTCCCATTTCTTCTCAAATTCAACTGGCTCCAAAAAATCATTCCAAACAATCTTGTTAATCCTATCTTTGAAAGATTTATCTTTCTTCAAATGAGCAGGGACCTTATCTGTAACTTTCAACATAATGTGCCACATGCATAATCGATGTCTAGTATCAGGAAATGCACGTTTGATCGCTTTTTTCAATGCAGGATCCTGATCCGTTATAAGCATACTAGGTGACCGACCCATACAAACCTTGAAACTTTCTAAGACCCAAGAATATGCTTCTGTATCCTCACTCGATAACAAAGCAGCTCCAAAAGTCACCAACTTCCCGTGATTATCTTTCCTAGTGAAAGGGGTAAACACCAACTTATACCTATTCAAAAATAAAAAAAATATGAACATATTAGCAATATCTATTTACTATGTTAGCATTAAATTAACACTATGTCAGCAAACGCAAAAATATTCCTACAAATGCATTAAAATACAAAGTATACATAATATTGTATCCAACAAAATAAGATACTTCAAAAACAATAAAAAATATTATCAACTTGTTTGTATTATACGTCGCATCAAATGACACTGAATCACCAAATGCAGCAAAATTCCTCCTACAAATTGGATCTGCCCAAAATATGTACCTTAACTGATCTTCACCATCAACATGATAATTAAAAAAAAATGCAGAGCACACATCCCTCCTCTTACAAAGATTATCTAGCAGCATTTGAGCATCCGCACCAACAATGTAAGCTCTCAAATGACGGGTAAAATTCTTAACATCATTAATTGTGCATCCAATATTGGAATACCCACCAACCGTTTGATTATACAGCTTGAAACCTGTAGTTGGCCCAATATTTGCCCTTACACAATTCAAAATAAATTTCTGATGTACATCTTGTAAACTCCTATTCACCTTAAAAAATCCCTTATGTTTATCAGAAACTAACACATGTGAGTGACGATCTTCAAATGAGTAAACAACATATCCACGCTCGCCACTAAACTTAAGAACCAAACGTGCCATACATCTTACTCTCCTAGACACTCTTCGCCTCTTCTTTGAAGCATAATCTATATCACCATCAGGTGACATAGATGCATTCTTTGAACCCTCACGATTGCAGACAAGATACCTCCAGGTAACTGTACCATCATTAGACTTTTTATGAGAGCTTAGTCGAATATCAAATCCACAACGCACTGCATAAGCCCTATAAAATTCTATACCATCTGAAATATTCTTGAATATCATACCAACAACTGGCTTTATAGAAGACTCACAACCTCGTGTGTAGTATTGTGTCAAACCAGGAGATATAACTATGTTAGTTTCTAGACATTTATCTGTTATCTTACTACCTGCAAGTTAACAATTATTAAAAAAATTAAGCCGTTAGCATAGCATCATATCCTACGCAACATAAAAAGCAATATTGATTATAAACATGTAGGGAATTACTGAAATTATCTGACATAGAGAGTTTGCTAACTAAAATACAAAATCATGCTAACAACACGCTATGAATACATAAGATAGCAAACCACATATATACAAGCTAATAATACGCACAGAAAATTAATTTGCCCATAATAACAATAAAAACAACATGAAATCTGTAACATCATATATAAAATAGAATGATACATAATCAATTATCGCAATCAACGTTCAAATTTCAAACAAAACTACAACAAAACAGCATAAAAAAGGGACAGATTGAACAAGAAATCAAAAAACCTTGCGGAATTGAGCGATTAAAGAAGAATATATTAATTAATCGATCGCAAATGAATCTGAATTATAAAACTATGATCTCCAATTATGTATAAAAAATACATATGAAAAACGGACAAATAAACAGCATAAAAAACGGACAAATTCAACAAGAAATCAAAAAACCTTGCGGAATTGAGTGATTAGAGAAGAATATATTAATTAATCGATCGCAAACGAATCTGAATTATAAAACTATGATCTCCAATTCTGTATAAAAAAATATATATGAAAATTACCTGGCGATTCCATCAAATGCATCGACAAAGAAAAATACAAAATTTGAATTCACCGATCGTCTACCAAGATATCAATTAAGGAACGAATCAAAATAATATCGATTATATAGAGACGATCTCCAAATCTGCGTACGAAAAGGAAATAGACGAGAATAAGGAATGTATCTTCAAATCTATGGGAATTTCTAAATTACATAACTGCCTTCGCTGACATAAAAGTATGGAAATTGACAAAAATGCCACCGAAAAATTGATTCAATCTGGACGGTTGATTTTGCAAAATTGTGTGGTGTAAGATGGATTCCTAGTTCCTACACTAGGAATTGGTGTATTTTTTATCCATATCCTATATATATATATATATATATATATATATATATATATATAGGATTTGGTTCAAATGAGAACTAGGTATTCGCGTGAGAACTATAAATCATGCTTATTTAGTACAATTTTATATCTTATTTTATTGTATTTTAGTGCTAAACTGTAAACCAATCTATCACCACACATCCCTTAAAAACCGGCGCTCCAGATTTAATCAAACATGCGGTGACATTTTTGTTATTTTCGCTACTTTTTTCAGTCTATGGGGGTATTTTCGTCCGTTTGTTGAAAAAAAGCTGATGTCATGCTAACTCAAAAAAATTCTTAAAAACTTCGAACGATCATAACTTGCTCGTTTTTAATCGGATTAACATAAATAATATATCAAATTAAAGGTCTTTTAATCCTCTTTCATTTAAGATCAGTGAAGCATATGTTTATTTAGAAAAATATGGATGAAAAATACAAAAATTTCATTTTTCACGCGAATTCAAGCTCAGAATACTTCGTTAGCATACGACATATGTTTCGTTAGCATATGACCATTTAAGCTCAAAATACTTCGTTAGTATATGATAAATGTTTCATCAGCATCAGTTATATTGCGATAAAAATTTATTCAATCGTAATTAGATATGCTTCGTTAGCATATAAAAAATGTTTCATTAGCATATGACAAATGCTTCATTAGCATATGCCAAATATTTCATTAGCATCGACTATATTACTATAAATATTTATTACATTTCAATTAATATATGTTTCACTGACATCAATTATATTTTTATAAATGTTTATTTAATCTCAATTATGATGTGTTTCATTAGCATATAACAAATATTTCATTAGTATCAATTATATTCACAATGAACAATACATTAATGCATTAAGAGATTTTTTATATGAGAATGTTAATGCACTCTAACGTTAGCATTGACATATGCAAACTAAAATATTATAATAATGCTAATGTAGTATAATATATCTGATAATAGAATCATACATGTTTAATGCTGCATGTGTATTATTAATGTATAACATTCATCTCAATTAAGCATGATTCGTTAGCATATGACATATGATTCGCTAGCATCATGATTAGTTATATTCTTATCACATCAATTTTAGAGTTTAACAATTTAATTTTATTGATTTTTATCATTTATCGTTGTTAGCACTGTCGTATGCTAACATAAGTATTATGTAATACTAAAGAAAAGTTATACGCAATGCTAACAAAAGCAATAATGTTGTGGATTGAAACCAAATAATGCATCTAACAATCTTCAATCAAATCTAACAACCTTCAATCAAACAACTATAACTTTATCCACGATTCATATTTTTTTAAACTTATTTTTTGTTGAAAATTAGGCTTGGCTAGCTTTCCAACCAAATCAGTTTTGTATTTAAAGTTAGGCGTTGTGCATGAAATAATTCTATTTCGTTAGCATATGATTATGTATTCGTCAGCATATGATTGTGTCTCCGTTAGCCCGCGTCCTGGAAGTCCAATTTTTTCTTCTTTTTTTTTAATTTTAACCCAAACACAAAAATTACCAAAATGCCACCGTGTTTTTTGAAGTTCCCTTTATTTAAAGGAATGCCACCGTCCCTTTGACCAAATCTTGACCATTGGATTTTGATGGATATGTGGTTGGACATTGGTTTATAGTTTACACACTAAGGATGGTTTACACCAGAATCATCCTATATATATATATATATATATATATATATTCAAGAGTCAATGAGATCATGCTACGTTAGCCCTAGATACTCTTACATATAACTATAAATAAAGACATCTATATTAGTTGAAAAACACACTGGAAATTAGAATTAAAGAGCTTAAGAAGTTTGAGAAAATTATCTACGAAGTTCTCTCCAACATTCAAGTCGTTCTTCGCCAGAGTCATCTCAAATCCAGCGGCCGATCTGAAATCTCAAACCCTCTAGACGAAGTTACAAAGTTCAAATATACAAGGTGTTCTAGCAAGATTCAAGTTGTTCTTCATCAGGATCACCTCAAATCCATTCAATCCGGAATCAAGATCGTCGGCCCCCGATTAACGTTATCAAGCCCAAATACCAAATCAAAGAAGATCGAGAATACAAAATCTTTCCTGAAAACTTCAAAGACCAAATCCAATACGAAGTCAAAAAAGATTTGATCGAGGATACTAATCTTCCCCAAAAAAGCTTCGAAGACCGTTTGAAGATCAAATTTTGAAGAAAATAATCAGATGAAGGATAGAGATTGGATCTGTGAAAATATATTTTGATCCGAAAATCATTTAAATTGTACACGTTTTGTGTTTTACTAAATTAAATAAAAAAATTCGTGTACACGAGCCTAAGCTCGAATGCTCGAAAAAAAAACTTATTTAATTCACATATTTGAGCTCGAGCTAAAAAAAAAAATTAATTTACACATTCAAAATATTTATAATATTCATAAACATATTTGTTTAAGTTTAAGTTCGAACACGTTTATGAGCTAGCCAAACCGAATACTACGATATCCGAACTCGACTCGTATCAAAAATGAACGAAGTTGGAATAATTTTTTTACAAGTAAAACTCCAAATAACTCGTTCAGAGCACTAAATAATAATATTAATTTGTGCTACCATAGTAGGTAGACGAAAGTTTCCATGTGACAACTCTTGCATAATTTGCTCCAGACAAATTCCTGAAAGCTTTTTTCTTTTCTTTTTTTAAGAAAAGAAATTCCTTAAAAGTTGGCCATCTCAGTTTTGGTGTTCATTGGTCAAGCACTAGGCGGCTGGGCCTTTTTTTTTTTTTTATGGTCAAAGTTAATGGAAAATGACTTTGAAAAATGACAATTATCTTATTATATTCCCAAAATAAGTCAGAAGAGCAGATAATTCCTAGATTTTTATATAAAAATCAACTTGCTGATGAGCATCCTATTTTAATTATAAAAAATTAAAGTATTTAAGGTAGACTGAATGTCAGTGTCCTCTGAGTCGTCTTCTTCTTTGATTGATCTATCATCTACTAAAGATTATAAATTTGACCTTAAGAGTCTTAATCGTAGCTTAATCATCCAATTTGTATTCGGAAGAATGTGCCATCAATTTGAATATTTTTGTTGACTTGACATGCTACAGGGAATTATACCGTTTATGCCAATAGAATTGCACCCTCTTGCTATTTGTTGTCAATTTTTTTGACTAATACAATAATTTTAGTTTTGAACTATCACAATAAGTAATTAAGTGTTATACTAGGTAGTCAAAATGTCACAATATGTTAGTTAAAATATCACGATAATTTTTTTTGACCAACCGAAACTTTTGTTTCCGAACAAAAAAACGGGGGCAGCAAAAAGCTCAAAATGATGGACCCGGGACACTTCCTGCAGAAGTGATGCATGCACTACATGCACCTTATAATAGAATTTACCCGTTTATGCCCATTCTAAGTTTCTTTTTTATTTTTTTATTTTTTCCACGGAAACAATTAAACATCCAAAGATATCAATCCAGCTCCAACCTCGTGAGGGCTGTTGGTGAAATTCTAGTATCTAGCCCAAAAAATGTAAGCAGCCTGTAATAATAATAATTTAAAAAAAAAAGGAAAACATGATTGCCATTTGAATTATAGCCCAAATAAAATCTTTTACGAATTAGAGTCCAACATCATGGGACTAGTCTGACAAGGTTGAAAATTTAGAGTATGAATTTCAATCTCCTAATCTCCAACTAAAAAAAAAATTGAAATATAATTGTTAAAATTTAAATATTGTATTCAATTAATTATATATTTAGTGTTAATTTATTGAAATTAGAAATATATATGGCCCATCCATAGACATTTTATATATGTAAAAAAATTATCTAAATTGTCAGGCATCGAACTAGCTTGCATGTAAACGAAAAGCTTAAGATTAGAACTAGTAATTTGTAGCTTGAATTGGCTGGACAATGTGAAAAGATTGATCGATTGGCATCCCTATAAACACCTCACCAAATTCATGTTCTCATTAAAATTAATTAGTATATCTCCCGTGCGATGTCCGGATAACAAACGTATATTTAACAATTTATTAAAAAAAACAAATAAAAGCATTGCTTTGCGTGTTGCATTTTCCAAATACAATCTAGTTAAAATGTTCTTTGCATTATGGTGAGACATAAGGCTCGATACAAAATTATTAAAATAAATTAGTAAATTTCACTGCATCCACATCAATATTAATCTATGCAAGAATAATAACTACACATTTTTACAAATTTTTCATTATAATTCAAAACCTCTGACAATAAGTGTAATTGTATGATATATATATATATATATATATAGAGAGAGAGAGAGAGATAAAAGTTATTTTCTTCTAAATTCTTAACTAAATATGTGTTCATTTTAGTTGGAGTACATAAAATGTTATAATTTCACTCAATTTAACATTATTTTAGAATAAATTATACTAATATTATAAAATTGCTGGTTGTATAAACGATCTAATAATGCACAAAAGATTAATGTACCTTAATATTCGTAGCCAAGTCATATTAATCGATACTTGATTTTACAATACTTATGATAATTTCATCTATTTTTCAGCATAATAATTTAATCTATTTGATAATACTACATTAACACAAACTAATTCCAATTTAAAAGCATACTTAATGCATAATAGAACAATCAGTAGGTTTGTTGATTTTATTGGACCAATATTAACCGATATAATAGACAACTAATACTTTTACAATTTAGTGTGAAATTAAATCTAAATATAACTGAATAACCCAAATCTTAAGAATGTGGATGCAAAGCTGGATACATTGAATAAGGAAATTGAGCACCTTCTCAACATGGAGGAGAGCCATTGGAAATCCAGAGCGAGAACATCATGGCTAGCTCAAGGGGATAGAAACACTCCAGTGTTTCATGCTTATGCGTCTGCACGCAAGAAGAGGAACACAATACAAGGTTTGAGAAGAGATCATGGCACATGGATCTCAGATGAGAAAGAGATTGCGGGCTTAGTTTCTAATTATTTTCAGGAATTATTTGAGTCTACAGATCCACAAAGGGCTGATATGGAAACGGTTTTTGATTCTGTCCAGTTGATGCTCGGACAACACAACCCTGAGATGTTGGAGAGGCCTTTCTCGGAGGAAGAAGTGAAAAGAGCAATGGCAAGTATTCATCCTTCAAAATCTCCAGGGCCGGATGGCTTGTTGGGAAGATTTTTTCAAAAGTTTTGGCCAGCTATTGGTGGCACAGTTACAGATGCAGTGTTAAAGGTTCTAAATGCAGGAGACTCAATGGAGGAGCTAAATAGAACATTAATTGTACTTATACCGAAAGTTGTAAACCCAACGAGGGTGCGTGAATTCAGGCCAATAAGCCTATGCAATACTGTGTACAAGATTATTTTCAAGGCGATTGTTAACAGATTGAAGAGAGTATTGGATGAAGTTATCGATGAGAATCAAAGCGCCTTTATCTCTGGGCCCCAGATCACAGATAATATTATTGTTGGTTTTGAGTGCATGCATTGACTTCAAAATAGAGGAAGGAAATCCAGCTATGCGGCGCTTAAACTTGATATGAGTAAAGCTTACGATAGGGTGGAATGGAGTTTTCTCGAAGGAATGTTACACAAAATGATGTTTCCGGAGAGTTTTGTGAAGCTTATTGGGAGATGTATTAGCTCGGTATCTTTTTCTTTTGCTATTAATGAAAATATGTATGGAAACGTACGGCCTACGAGAGGAATTCGACAAGGGGACCCTTTGTCACCACTTTTATTTGTTATTTGTGCTCAAGGATTCTCGTCAATAATGCATAGCTTGTGTGTGAGTGGAAAGTTGCAACCTATCAGATTTGGGGTTGGAGGGCCAAAAATATCACATTTATTTTTTGCAGATGATAGTCTTCTTTTTTTTAAGACTACTCAGGAGGCTTGTAGGGAGTTGAAGCAAGGATTGATGCTTTATGAGAGGCTTCAGGCCAATTAATAAATTTCGAAAAATCAGCTATCTCATTTAGCCCGCAGACATCTAATGAGGTGATCAAACGTACTCAGGAAACCTTAGGATTGCGGGTAGTTGAGGGGCATTCCCTCTATTTGGGTTTGCCTACAGTTACGATGCGCAATAAAAGAGTCCAATTTGGTTATATTCGAGATAGAATTGTGACTAAATTGGGAGCATGGCAGAATAAATTGTTGTCGGCTGGGGGAAAGGAAGTTTTGATCAAATTAGTTATTCAAGCTATACCAACATATGCTATGTCGTGTTTTAAGCTTCCCGACTCTTTGTGTGGTGATATTGATCGAGCATGTGCTCGATTCTAGTGGAGTGATAGTGAAGATAGGAGGAGAATGCATTGGGTAAACTGGAGGAAGCTATGCAGTCCAAAGGACAAGGGTGGTTTGGGATTCCGGCACCTCCTAAGTTTTAACAAAGCTCTATTAGCAAAGCAAGTATGGAAGATGATAAAGAAACCATAATCTTTCTTAGCTCGTGTTATGAGATCTAAATATTTCAAACAAGGCAGTTTGTTGGAGGCTAAAGTTGGGTCGAATGCATCTTTTATTTGGAGATCTCTATGTTGGAGTCGATTGATTTTGGAGCGAGGGATGAAATGGAAAATTGGATTTGGTAGATGGGTGAGAGTTTTACATGATGATTTTGGTTGTCAAATGCCATGCATGATGATCCCAGAGAGAGAACATAGTGACGTGAGCATGGTGGCGGCAGATTTTATTAATGCAGATCGCACCTGGAATGTTGAGAGGTTACAAGAGGTGTTTGGGATAAATACTGCTGAGAATATATACAGTATACCCATTTTGACTGAGAGAGGGGATATAAGTACCTGGAAATTTGAGGAAAAATGATGCTTTTCGGTTAAGAGTGGGTATTTGTTAGAGGTGCACTATTTTGTTCAATTAGAATTTACGTCGAAACCGGTCAATAGTGAATGGTATGATTTGGTGTGGAGCTTAGATATTCTTCCTAAGACTAAAGTGTTCTTTTGGAGGGCTTTTGGGACTATATTCCTACAACAATGAATTTGAGACTGCATCATGTCCCAGTTGGAGGTTTATGTGATAGATGTGGAAAGATGTAGGGAACAACAAGCCATGCATTAATTTTTTATGATCAGATAAAAGGCTAGAAGGGTACTATATATTAACAGGTGATGAGGACTATGAAGGTCAGATCGTTGCTTGAGATAGGGAGAGAAATTCGGAGACGACATGAAAATGATGATTATCAGGTCTGGGTGGTAACTCTGACCTCAGTATGGATGTTTTTATGTAAGGAAAAACATGGCAAGGAGGATCTGAGAATGGATATTGGGGTTGATTTATCAAAGGCATGTATTACTGCTTTTCGTGAAGCAAAGAATACTCTTTTGGCGTCGATGTCTTTGGGAATGAAGGTAGGTTCAAGACATTGGTATCTGCCAAATAGAGGGGTTTTTAGGCTTGATGTGGATGCGGCAGTGAACGATAATAATGGGCACTATGGGGTGGGGGCTGTGATTAGGGATTTTGAAGGCAAAATATGAGCTGCCTTGGCTAATCCGATTCACAAACTAGGTTATGTACTTGAGGCAGAGTTGAACGCGATTTTGTACGAGGTTGGTCTTTGTTTGCAAGAAGATTTGATGCCTTGTGTGGTATTTTCAGACTCATTATTGGCTATTAAACTCCTTGACAATGGAGTTGAGGGAGAGGAATACATGGCAAAGGAGCTCCCTCCATTATTGGAGGTGTTTAAAGGTGGAGGAATTCTTGCTTTTCGGCATATGTTTCGGAAAGTAAATTTTAATGCACATTCACTTGCAGAGTAAGGTACAGGATGTAGTGATTTATGTATTTGGAACAATAATTTTCCTCATTTTTTGAGGGAGAGTATCTAAATATAATTGTTGTTTGTTCTAAAAAAAATCTAAATATAACTGGACCAATATTATTTGGAATATTTCTACATAATTATGAAATAATACATTTATATTATATTAGCAAATTAAAACTCATAACCATCGATCCCAATAACAAAAAATGGATGAAAAATAGTATTTTAGCAAAATTAAAAAAAAAGTATTGATCGAAGTCTTTCACATTGCTTTTCTTGTATAAAATTTTTATCTACATCTCACATCTGAACTATAGTTCTTCTTCCTTTCACTCATTAAATCTCTAAAATCCTAAATTTCTTTTTAACTCATCGCAACTATTAAACAAAAGAAGAATGAGAAATCAACTGGTTTATTCTACAGTTTGTGCTCTCAGTCGTCCTCCTATTTAACCAATTGGATTTTTTTAGCTTAGAACTCCTCTACTTTTCAATACTTCACAAATCACCAAGCAAAAAACATGATTATCAGAACTTCAGAAATATGGAAATAAGATAGAATTATATTATTTATAAAAGCAAAAAATATAAATATATACATTTCTCAATAAAACAAAATAAAACTGATGATGGATTTATAAAATTTAATTATTCATTGGGCCTTCAATTAAAATATTAATAGGGCAAATAAAAATATCATCAACAATAAGGAACACAAATTGTAGTTAAAGATTTGACTATAGCATCCGAGTATTTATAGACATAAACAATCGTATTTTAATTTTTATTTTTTGAGTTTTGAAACAATATTCTATTTCAAAAGACTGTATTTTAAGTTTTGTTGATGCATGTGATCATGAGTTTTTTGCTTGGTGATTCTTGATATATTCAATTCTTTGGTAGTGGTAGTGGATATTAAATGAAACAATTATGTGGTAGTGACACGTCGTCATTTTGCATATAAAATTACACTTGTGGGCAAAGCCCGGCAGATGCTTGAATATGCCCTTAGTGGCTAGTATAGCGCCTAGCTGCAGATATCGTCCCACGAGGAGTGTTTAAGTTTTCTATCTTTCCTTAAATTCTTTGGAACTTGGGGGAATTACTGTCACTAATTCATTCCTGCAAAACTAAATATGAACAAAACTAAAGTGTAAACTTGAATCAGATATTAAAACATGCTCAAGTCAAACATGAATTCAGATTTGGCTGGTGTATGTAATCTCGGGCACATTACCGTAGGTACCTCGATATGACCGTTTGGTTATAGGGAGCAGGTACTGTCGTCTTACATCCCTCAATTCTTTCTTACTGTGTAAGCTAAGAGCGATACGGTCGGTGGCTCTTAGCCCTTAACTATCCAAAACCCAATGAAGAGAGTCATGAAGAGGGTTTGCAAGGATAGCAACATTGAAACGGAGGAACCCAACACTGGCATATGGAACCCCTTCGTCGGTGTGCTCATATCCACTTATACTTCAATCTTCAAGCTTTGGCGCCTACTTTATCACTTAGTGGCTCATTAGGGTTCATTCGCCCTTACTTCCACCGTGACTTATATAAACAATGGTTTAATTATGAGTGATCAGCCACATAACCTCGCCATTGCCATGTCATCGTTCTGCCCAGATTGAAGTTGGGAATAAACTCGAGATAAATTAAGCCCAATTAGCCTATGCATACTCACCACCTTAATCCTTTTCACATTCAACTTGAACACTCACTACAAGAAAAAAATCATAGACCACTCTTGATTTATGATAAGTCCATTTATTTTGTGTTTTTATGGGCATTTTATTCATTATAAATGTCATTTTTAGTGTGTTTTGAGTAAAAAAGAACCAGGATGAGGTCATGGGGCATTGCGGAGGTCAAGTCTGGCGAAAGGGGAATTCTATGCCCGGTTATCCAAGCAAAATCCAAGCTAAAGATCCAGTCAGAGGCACATGGGACTTCTTTCGGCACTCATCCTATATTCGGGTGGCGGAATGGGCATATCAGAGATGGATGAGGCTGACTGTAAGATGCCGTGCCCACTTTGCTCGTTCAGACTTGACAACAATGGGGCTGGGCTAGGTCGATTGCGAGAAACCCGGGATCCGTTTGAAGAGAGAGAAGAGAAGGATAGCTACATTATCCGAAGAAGAGTTGGAGGTGGACTGGACTCTTGGAGGCGTTGCAAAGGAGAGATAAGCCCAATTCCTAAAAAATAGGGATTTGGTCAACTTATGCTTATCCAGTCAGATCAGCAAGGGCACGCCAGCTCCGGAAATCCAGTGAAGACCCCAGTTTGTTGGGGGATCTCTGATTTGGAAATGTAACTATATAAGCTTCTTTTAGTTCTGGAAACACAAGCTTTGGCAATCAGAAACATTGCTACATTTTTACGTTCTTGCATTTCATTTCAGTACGCTGCTTTGCAGCAAGAAACAATCCATTGGCCTTAAGCCTTTGGAACTTAGGATTATGTTTCAAACTCAACGTTTATGTTGAGTATTTTTGTGTATTAAATTCAGTAAGTTATCTTTACAATTATATTCTTCATTTCTGCAAATTTAATTATGTCTAGCATGCTTGGCTAGACTTTTAATTCTGGTGTTTGAACAATGAAAATGGTTTGAATATAAATCTGGACTCGTGAGGCCAAAGAGGGCACACCACTATTAATTGAATTGGCGAATCGTGACTGTGTGTTGGTTCATATAGTAATAAGGGAATTAATAGGTTGTTGTGGGCACACGAGGAATCGGTAAACACAGCAGATCTGGGTTCATCTAGGGCATAATGTTGTTTGTTCACTTACATCTCTTTGGGGAACCGGGGGGTGGGTGACTGATTAGGGATTTAATTGATGAGGAATCTCTTTTAAGTCTACAATGAAAGGATGAATGAGGAAACGCAAAGAGGAATCCGGTCTCCATAACTAGGTGATTTATCATGTAGGAAAATCAGTGTGCCCACGATCGAGTTGATATATATTTAAACCAAATTCAAGTTCAAATGTCAGAACCTTTTGTTATTTGATATTTTCTTTACTTGTCTTTGCAGATTTAATTTCCAATAGTGACAACAAACCAAACCCCCTTTTATGATTGGTTACTTGAAGGTGGAATCACAATAGCTCTCTGTGGGATCGACCCGTACTCATTAGCTGGCTACGCTCGCTGTGGGCACAAGAGTTGTAAATTATTTTTTGACCGCGAAACGACCGCGTGTCAATTTACCACGATTTTGGCAAGAAACCGTGGTAAATTAGATAATAACCACGATTTTCACAAAAACCGTGGTGTATGAGCGTGCTTCCCAGAATAATCACCACGATTTTAAATACTTCAGTGGTGTATATTTATGAATACACAACCGGTATTTTTCAAGGGTGGTATATGTGTGCTTTTTAACTACTGCGGTTAAATGAAAACCATGGTGTTTGCTCAAATTCAAGAATGACTACAATTTGAAACAAAACTGTGGTAACATTAATACATTTTTTAATATTTTTTATTTTTAATATTAAAATTTAAATAAAAATTGAATCGACGCCATATTTCCCCCTCCCTA
The DNA here is from genome assembly GCA_026008535.1 of Perilla frutescens. Classification (NCBI taxonomy): domain Eukaryota; kingdom Viridiplantae; phylum Streptophyta; class Magnoliopsida; order Lamiales; family Lamiaceae; genus Perilla; species Perilla frutescens. The sequence goes on from BRKX01000019.1 coordinate 10,590,975, forward strand.
GAAATTTTGAGTTCACCCCCGCCAGAAATTTGAGTTCACACCGCCATCTTCATCATCCTCTAATTCACCCGTCATCTCCATCTTCAGAAATTATTGTCGTCATTTGAAGTCGCACTCCAAATTAAAGAAATAGATTAGATGCGGTTCCGACAACAAGTGGCTCTGAATTCAGGAAGCCCGCCTTAAGCCGTTGTCTCTGTAATTTTTCTATGACAAATCAGCTCTGACGAATCCCGATTTTTGTGAGTAATTATAGTTTATTCCATTTTTATCGCATTTCTTAGCTCATTTAAAATATGGGGTTAAATGATATTATCTAAAGATTTTGATTATTTTTGGGGATATTGCTGTCTATTTTTTTTAACGATTGTGTGTGCAATCAGTTTTTATTACTGTTATTTGGGACCTCTGAATATATGGAAGCTTCCTTCATTAAGTTTTAAGCTTGGACCTTTGACATAAAATCCAGATTTGTATTCTTTATTGGTCTGCCTAATGCCCTAATCTCTGTTTGGTCCATGCAAGAATTTCTTTCCATTTGATTTGTTTGGCTTGGTCCATCTGTCCTTAGATAGGTATATCTTTGCTTGAGCCTAGAGGTAACATCTTATAAGGCAGAAAACTTGATAACTAGGACGATTTGAGCAACTCTTTAAAGGACTATACCTTGGTATTGTTTAGTTTCTTAAAACAGATTACCTTCTGAAAGACAGTTTATTTAAGATGAGAAAATGCACACATGATTGTCACTTACTCTGAATGAACCTTAAAGGACTATACGCGGCAGTGCAGTTTTACTTTCAATAAGCCAGTTTTAGTGTTCTATAAGTTGTTTCTTTAATGTGGAGACTTCAACATCAATTCTGTTTGTAGGTATGGGCAATCAGGAAAGATAAAGGAGGAAAAACCTCCAAATGAGAATTTTCTCTAAAAAATTCATAAGTTATTACTAAGTGTAGCTAAGCATGTACAAAAGCGGCCTAGACAATGCTGCTCAAGTTAAGAGGGTGTTTGGCTGAGCTTATAGGCTTTTTAAAACAACTTATAAGAAGATTTAGATCTTAAAAGTTTTGCCATACACAGATCATCATTCAAAAGATGATTGCATATCTAAGTGAGGCATTGACCAGATTTCAGGTATTTTAATTCCTCTATGTTTGTTCGATATTTTCTGGAAGCGCTCTCTCTATTCCATATTGCAGTTTGAAAATCTGCATGCTTCTTAACTGCTTACTTTCTCGTTGTTTAGGACCCTGCTGAGGCTGACAAGTTGTTGAAAATTCCGAGAGAGTTGGATGAAACAAAAATTATTGCCCAATTTTTTCCAGAACTTTCCCCAAAACAAATTATTCCCATGTTATTTATTGTCTTGCTTTTTTGTTGACTAGCATTTTATATCAAGTTAGTATGGATTTATATTTATGTTTGAGTTTCTAGCCCAAGAACAAATAGAAAGTGAAACGACACAGAAAGGGATTCGAGGTCCAATGTCTGAACCAATAGTTTTAAAAAATTGTTCCTTACTGGTGTTTGCCTATCTTATAGATACTCCTCGGTCACAATTTGCATATAGTGTCAAGTTATGCCATATTGTCCACCATGCACTGCCATTTCATGAAAATATTGCAGTAATCTCTTTTGTTGTTTCTTCATTCTTTTTTATCCTCTCGTGATATACTTTTTTGGCCTTGTCTCAGCACAAGACTATAGAAGGTGTGCTAGAACGAGGTGAGAAGTCGGACAGCTTGGTTGAGAAGAGTTCAGATCTTAGTGCAGCTTCATAGGTGTCCATTTCTTGTTTATCTGATCAAGTGCATTATAACCTATACATAGAGTTGTTCATTCTCCCTAGTTTTTTGTTTATCATGTATTTGTGTTTTCAGATTTATGCTCTTTAAACTCCGTGATTGGTGTATTGCATTTTGTTGTTATTTTTTTTCAGATTGGATGGTTATTGCTGCAGTTTTATATTGTTAGTTTTACCCCCTAAGTGAAAAATTAAGGAAAGATTGAGATATTTACAATCAATTCATAGTTTGTATGATGGTGCTAAATGTTATTTGTACATGAGAAATATATGGTTATTAGATGATTTTATCATTTGTAATTTTAAAACTAAATTTAGCACTTATGAAATGATATTCAGCATGTGATAATTTTGTGAAGGTTTAGGAGTTCAGATACTGCAGATTCAGATTGACTAGGTGACTGTTAATGGGTTTACTGATTTATATTTTGCTGATTCTGTTTTTCTATCTTCTGAAATTGGTGTGTCAGAGATATCTTATTGCTATTGTACACCTATAAATCAAATTATTATGAATTTCTGAAATGGTACTGCACATTTGTTGTTGCATGTGTTCTTTATCGATGTTGATTAACAAATGCAAACAAAACAGAAGCATGTTAAAGGTTTAATGTAATTGTGATTAAGTGAACTACATTTTGTTGCAAAAGCAGTGTCTCCATTTATAATTTATACTCTTTAGGGTCTTCATTTCTGCATCCTATCCCTGCCCCCCCTCTTCTCTTGTGTGCACGCATACATCTTATTTCTCTCTCCCCCTCCCTTCCCTCTTCTTCATTATTCCAGGTATTTGAAAGATCACTACAGTGCACTTTTTCAAGCATTGATGAGGTACAAAGATTTATCTGCAAATGATTGATTATTCTAGAATTTTTTTCATTTCAAGTATTCTCAGAGTTATTTATTTATTTATTTATTTTTATTTTTTGAGAAAAGTATTCTGAGAGTTACCCAACATTGTTACTGTCTGTGGCTCTTCTGGATTACTTCTGTAATTTTCAGAAAGTGGAGGATATTGAAATGCATGAAATTTTATTGGCTACACATGTGATTTTCGCGTACTGTCCTAATAGAGGATAAAAATCAATTTATTGTTGTTTTCTTGTATATTTCTTACTTCACCTGCATTTTCTGTTTCAGTACCAAAATATATTTCTCACCAGAGCAGATGGGTTAAGGCAGAGAATGTCTGCATCTACAGCCGTGAATGATGGCATGAATTATGAAATTTTAAGGGATATATTTCAGGTAAATATTTTAGACTTATTTTAAGTGTTATAGTGACTGTTGCTTTAAATTCCCAGTTCTCTATGTTTAACAACTATAGTTTTTACCTGCCTTGTTTCAGAACATGTGGAGTTGACATTATTTTGTCAAACATTTTGATTTGTTCTCAGTTTGCTCCCTTTGTTGGTGGTGTAACTAGTTGATGCATCAATCTGAAAGTTAGGTCTCATTTCACTTTCATAGACCTTAAAGTGGATTGCAAACTATATACTTTTTCTTATTCAGTTGCTGCTCTTGCCAAAGGACATGTAGTTTTATGTTTTAACTCGTGATGCACAGGTCCTGGTTTGCACAATATTACAAACATTGTGTAGAGGGTTCCACCTGAGCTTTAGATTATCTGTGTGTGTGCCTCTGTGTATTTAGGTTACTTGTGAACTCTTAACAACATACATATAGTAATTGTAATTTTTGCTGGGGGATATCGATGAAGTTCGTGTGGACTGGGTGAATTGCGTGCTTGAGCATATATAAGATCATTGTGCAAGGTAATTTTCAGTTTTATAATCATTAGATCATTTTTTATATTTTAGCTCGAAGAGATTACTTAATCATCTATTATATGATCAATTGATTTTTTTTATATCTCAGCAAGAGAAGACTTCAATCCACAAGTATGATTCAAAGCTCTCTCAGTAAGAAAAATTGTAATAGAGCTTTGGATTGATCGATATTGTAGTAATTTTTAACAAATAATCAGGAGCTGTGACAGATTGAATATTATATTTTGTACATGTTGTATTTTGATGATCTTTTGCATTTTGAATTATATTTAAATTTGTATTTTGAATGATATTTTAATTTGCATTTTGAATTGTATTTTATATTTTTTGATGATTATCAATTATAATATTTTTTTAATTTGGGATTTATACAGGATAAAAATAATTTAAAAAATAGGGCAAAAAAAATAATGACCACAGTTTTTTAAAAAAACCGTGGTAAATTTACCACGGTTTTAATAAAAACGATCGTAACTTTACCACCGTTTTAATGGAGAACCGTGGTAAATTTACCACAGTTTTAAAAAAATCGTCGTTAACTTACCACAGTAAAAATCTAACCGTGGTAAATTTACGACGCTTTTATCGAAACCGTGGTAATTTTACCACGGTTTTTTAAGAAAACTGTGGTAATTTTACCACGAGTTTAATAAATTTATGGTAAACATACCACGGTTATACTTAAACCATGGTAAAATTACCACGGTTTTTTGTAACCGTCGTAAATTAACCACGGTTTTTCATTAATTTACCATGATTTTTCCATAGCTAGCAATTCTTTCTCGGTTATGGTATAATTGCATTGAGTCGGGTTAAGTGTCTTGGAGGCATAATAGATCACATAGCTCTCTTTACCTCTCTTCTATCCTAGCACTGCTCTGCACCCGCTTGTGTCGCACATAACTTCGAAAGGCATACCCTAATCAGGTGGTTGGATCACCGGTGATGAGACTAGTTTCTTTTGAAGGTCATGGAAGGCTTCTTTGCAATCATCATCGAATTCAAATACCACTTCTTGTTGAAGGAATCGGGTGAGAGGTTGGGCTATTTTTGTGAAATCCTTGATGAATCATTGGTAGAAACCTGCATGTCCGAAGAATATGCGGATCTGTTTCACCGTGGTGGGATAGGGCAATTTGGCGATGATGTCAACTTTTGCCCATCTACCTCGATTCCTCGTTCTAAAATGACATGGCTCAACACGATCCCTTCTCGGACCATAAAGTGACATTTCTAATAGTTTAGCACAAGATCTTTCTCAACGCGTCATTTTAGGACTCTCTCCAAGTTGGCGAGGCATTGGTCAAAGTGATCCCAATAAACAGTGAAGTCGTTCATGAAGATCTTAATGCACATTTTGAGCATATCCGAGAAGATGCTCATCATGCACCTTTGGAAAGTTCCGGAAGCGTTTCAAAGGCCGAAAGGCATGCGTCGATACGTGAAGGTGCCAAAGGGAGATGTTAGGGTTATCTTCTCTTGATTTTCTTGAGCTACATAAATCTGCATATACCCCGAGTATCCATCCAGGAAGCAGAAGTACGATTTGCCTACAAGCCGCTCTAACATCTGATCGATGAAGGGCAGAGGGAAATGGTCATTCCTTGTATGGGCATTGTGTTTCCTGTAGTCGATACAGATTCTCCACTCTGTTTGAAGATGGGTTGGGATAAGTTCCTTATTCTCATTCTCAGTGACCTGAATTTCCAATTTCTTTGGGACAATGTGGACGAGACTAACCCATTCGCTGTCAGAGATGGGATAGATTATGCCCAAATTGAGTAGCTTCAGGATTTCCTTTAGGACCACTTTTTTCATTATCAGATTGAGTTTCTTCTGCAGTTCACGGACCGGCTTTGCTCCTTCTTCCAGCATTATTCTGTGCATACAGACGGAGGGGCTTATGCCCTTAATGCCAGCTAGCGTCCATCCAATTGCCTCCTTGTGTTTCTTCAACAGATCCACCAACCTGACTTCTTGTGTCATCATTAGTGTGGAACTAATGATGATAGGTAATTTCTCTTCCTCACTCAAGTAAGCATACTTGAGGTGGTCAGGTAGTTTCTTCAACTCCAATGCGGGAGGCTTGATGATCGATCACACCAGCTTCTCTGATGGCTTCAATATGGGCAAATCCAGGTGGGGACCTTGGTATGAGCTAGCTTCTAGACTGTAAAGTTGCATGATTGCATTTTTGATCTCGATGTCCTTCTCATCCACGGTATTCCAGTCAGACTAGCTCATTTGGATCACCCATTCCAGGGGATCTTTCGTGAGCAATTTCGTTCCCTCTGTTTGGACCAATGATTCAAACACATCCACCATCTTTACGCCCTTTGTATTGGCAGGGTGTTTCATTGCTTCAATAATGTTGAAGGTGATGGTGTCACCGTCAAATTCATACGTCAGCGTCCCTTTATCAACATCAATCTTTATGTGGGCCGTCTTCATGAATGGTCTGCCTAACAACATGCACGAGTCCTTCTTACTTGTTGCGCCCATATCCAACACGTAGAAATCCACTGGAAAGATCAGATCTTTCACCTTTATCAGCATGTCTTCCAATATTCCTTTAGGGAATATGCTGGACCGATCAGCTAATTGGATTACTATCCTTGTCTCCTTCAATGGTCCAAGCTCCAGTTCTTCAAAGATTGCTAAGGGCATAACATTGATGGAATCCCCCCAAGTTGAGCATGGCCTGATCAATCTTTGTGCCCCTGATCTCGCATGGTATGAAGAACATCCCAGGGTCCCCGCATTTCTTTGGAAGCTTTCTTTGTATCAGTACAGATACATTTTCACTCATCACGACCTGTGCTTCCTTGATAAGTCGGATCTTCTGGGTGCATAATTCCTTGAGAAATCGGACGTAGCGAGATACTTGCTTGATTACATCCAGCAACGGGATGTTGACTTCTACCTTTCAGAAGACTTGAAGCAGGTCCTTGTCTTCGGCTACTTTCTTGTTTTTCTTTAATATCCCAGGAAATGGTGGTGGTACGATGATCTCATTTTTTTCTGCTTCCTTCGGAGTGGGAGCCTTGAGTTCTCCTATTGGCCTGTCCTTCGCGGATCTTTGATCTTTCTTTCCTAGACTATCTTCTTTGGTGGCTTCATTGTCATCTGCCGATTGTGAAGGTCCAGGTAATTCATTCCCTCCCTTCAATGATATGGCATTTACATCTGCCTTGGGATTCGGTTCTGTTTGGGAGGGTAAAATGCATTTCCCCTTCTCCATGTGTGAGATAGCCTCACTAAGTTAGGTGATCTGTGTACCCAAGTAGTTTAGCCCCGCTCTGATTTCAGTCTCAAAAGAAGCAGCTCGCTTCTGGCTGTTGACGGACTCCATGGCCATTTGGATGTGCCTATGGGTCTGGATACCTTTGCCTTTGATTGTAACTCTGGGCGTATGGGTCCTCCGGTTTCCTCCGTCGATTGCATTCATGGACTCCTTGCCCTCTTGCACTTGTGGGTATTGATCATTGTAGTGGCCCATCATGTCGTATACTCCACATATCCGCAGGGTGTTTGCAGATAGTTGTGTCATCATCTTCTCTATCTTGTTGAAAAGCTGGTCAAGTTTTGTCTCCGATCAGATGAGTGCATCGATTTGCCCATAGCTACCACTTGGGGTCTGTCGTATACATCCTCTCTGGTTTCTTCTGCCATCTCTTCGATCAACTGGATTACTTCATCTACCCTTTTGTTGAGTATGGACCCTCCATATGCTACATTAAGTAGGTTACGGTCCCCCACTCTTACACCTAAAATAAAATATTGCACCAAATCATGAGCAGGGATCTGGTGATGTGGGCATTTTGAGAGAATTTGCTTGAAATGCCCCCAATAGTCGTAAAAGCTTTCATTCGCCCCAACCTTGGTAGTGGAGATCTTCTTCCTCTTGGCTTGTACTTGTGTTGTGGGGAAGTATTTTTCCAGAAATCTTTGATGCAATTTGTTCCATGTGGTCACGCTCCCAACGGGAATGGTGTATAACCGTTCTCTTACTCCATCATGCAAGGTAAATGGAAAAGAGAGTAGGCGTATGTAATCAAACATAGTTCCAGTGTTGTTTCACTGAGTGCCACAAGCCATTTCGAAGTCCTGCAAGTGTCTCTGCAGGTCTTCTCCAGGATGGTCATGAAATTTGGGCAAAATTGAGATGAAATTCGATCTCAATTCCCAATTCTCAGCCGGATGCGGTAGTGTTATTTCAGATGGCCGCATGTTCATAGCTTGTGGGAATATGAGTTGTCTCAACATCGGTTGAGGTAGGTGTGGTGGAGGTGGTGGTATTCTTTCTCCCATTTCTTCACATTCGGACTCAAAGAAGAGTGGATTGCACTTTTTTTCGAGCGAGGTGTATGTGCTGCTGGTATTACTTTCTGCCTCAGAGGTTTGGCCTTCTAAGGTTTCCAGTGGTGTCTCTTGGTTTATGATCATTTCCAGGTTTCTCCTTACTTGTGCCCTCCTTCGCCGTGCAGTTTTTTCTATATCTGGATCATAGACTAGTTCTCCTACGCGGTTAGTGCGTACCATAAACAAGGCTAAAATGAGAAAGACTAAGATAGAAAAATGCGTTTACACTCCCCGGCAGCGGCACCAAATTTTGACATACTGTCGTTTTACGTGCAAAATTACACCTGTGGGCAAAGCCCGACAGATGCTTGAATATACCCTCAGCGGCTAGTATAGTGCTGTTTGGTGTTTATTTGTGTTGTTTTATTGCATGATTTTGCATGTTTTATTAGTATTTCCTAGTCCCTTTTATCTAGTTTATTTCTAGATTTCGTGCGATTTTCTTCACTTGTTGCTCTCATGGTGGAATATGCCAAGTTTTGAAAAACTTGAGCTTTTGTTCGTATAATCTGGACTTTTAGGCAATAAGGTGGCGAGGAACGAAGACGAAAGCCGAAGAGATGAACCCGGAGGAAGTGCCCAGGGACCACACGGCCGCGCAAGCCGAGCGGCCGCGCGTCAAGACCCCGCAGCCGCGCAGAGCCCCGTGACCACGTAAGGGTGCTCTCGGCGGAAGCACCCCGCGGACGCGTGCACACCTTACGCCCCGCGGGCGCGCTAAATGCCCTGTTTCGCCCGATTTGGCCAGACTCATGCTCGACTATCGCCTCTTCTTCACCATTTTGCACCAAATAGCATATCCTTCATCCTCCCTCCTTGTTGTATTTGGGATATTAGACCTTTGGGCCACCCTAATCTAAGCAATAGGGGAATAGAGATTAATTCAACCTAACTCTAGCTTTGGATTTTTCTTCCACAAATCTTTCACAAATCCCTCTCATTTAATGCTCCCTTCCCATCACTTTTTCTCTCACCTTACCATCACCATACCACCACCATACCTCTCATTCTCTCACAATCTCTCTCTCTTACGTCTCTCTCCTCTCATTTTTCTCATATAGATTTATGGGGATTCACTACATTCACTCATATACACACTCCACTTCACTTCATCTTCTCCAACCCACCTCCATCTCCATTTTTCTCTCTTTACACCATCACCACCATTTTTCCCCATCATCACCATCACCAAAGAGAAGAGGAAAAAAGAAAGAAGAAGGGAACCAAGCCAAGCAAAATGAAGATAAGACGAGAAGGAACCGACGTCGAGCCATCCGCGGAAGCTACGCTCGAAGAAGATTCTCTTTTGTATTTTCTTTGTATTTCTTGGATGTTTTGTGGAGATTTGTTCCAAACTCTTGAAGGATATATATTATTGTAGAAGTTATTGTTATTTGCATTTGATTTATGAAATGACTTCCTTCTATGATATTTATGTTGGTTTGAGCATGTTTAGTGGCTAATCTCTCTATTAGGGGGTAGAGGATCGATGTGGTTTTGATCTATGCTTGTTCTTGTTGGTTGTTGTTGTTGGAATCGTGCCTTTTCATGTGAAAGTACTTGATCACTACTTGAGAACTGCTAGGATTTGGAGAAAACTTGATTTGTGATTCTAAATCCCGAAATTGGTTCCTTCGACGTTAGGTGGATGGGGTTCCTAAGCCTAATATGTTAATCTTGCTCGTATGATATATCTAAAAGCGATTTAATGGATAGACGGTGACAGTAATTGAAGTTAAACCAATTGAGAGGGTCTATTGTATGAGTAAGATTAGCATTACCAACTTGAGCAAAGCATAGTGATAAACCATTGAGAGAATCTACACCCCAATACCTTTATCATTCTATTTTCCTCAATCTCGTTTTCATTTGTTGTCATTTGCATTATCTTGTTTCCTTGCTAATTTCAATTCTTAGTTTAAATCACCATAAATCACATGTTTATAATGTTTAGGTTTATTTTCATCATTTTAGTATGTTGAATGCATAGCCCTTAAGGTAGTAGCTCATACTACGTCTTCCTTGAGAGATCGACTCATGTTAGCTCATCACGTCTATAATTGACCCCGTCCAATTACGGGTGTGGTCCAAAGTAATTATTGTGTTAAGTCGAAACCGGAAATATAAATAGTAAATTTAGATCTTGAAACAAATTTTTAGCGCCGTTACCGGGGAAGGTGTAAAGTTATTATTTTTATGGTGCTATAATTGCTTTTTGTGTATTTTGTGATCGTGAATCTTTCTTGTTTAAGTGTTGTGTTTGTTTGCTTGTATAAATTTACCTTTGTGTTTGGCTTTCATATCTCTTTCCGCAAGTTATGTGTGATCTCCGTTTTATTTGTGGTTGTGTATGTTAGGGAGGCGAAGTCTCAATCGAAGACTAGCCCCCGTTTTTTATAACATCCATCGACCAAGGAGAATCAACGTGTTCGAGTGGGAAAGCTAGATGGACGCTAACCCCCTCAACAATCCCGAAAATGCCAATGCGGCTAGGAATATGAGAGACTTTGCTCGTCCCGTGATTGGGGTGTCGACTTCTTGCATAGTTCTTGGTAAAGCCGCAAGGAACTACGAGTTGAAGAACATTCATTTTAGCCAACTTCCCTCTTTCTATGGGATGTCGGCCGAAGATGCTTTGAACTTCATCCGGGAGTTCTATGCCGTTGTTCAAACATTTCCTCTACAAGGTTTGAACGAAGATCAATTGAAGATGAGGTGTTTCCCTTACACCTTGAAAGATCGAGCCAAGACGTGGTTCATGTCTCTTCCGGCCAATTCATTGGCCAATTGGAATGCCATCTACGAGAAGTTCATGGCCAAGTACTATTCCAATTAAAAGACCCAAGACTTGAGAGCTCAAATTGTTACTTTTACCCAATCTCCGGGTGAAGCATTTCATGAAGCTTGAGATCGATTCTGAGGTCTCCAACAACAATGCCCGCACCACCATCTCGCACTCGAGTTGCTCAACCAATTCTTTTACGATGGGCTTTCCCAGAATTTCCAATTTATGGTGGACAATGCATCGGAAGGAGACATTGGAGGTCAGACCGCCGAAGAAGTTTCAAATATCTATGAGACGATGGCCACAACTTCTCAACAAAAGAGTGCTAGGGGGAAGAGAGCTTCCGTCAATGAAGCCAACCCTAGTTATGATGTAACGAAATAACTTGCCGAGTTGATAAGGCAAGTAGAGATGCTTCGAACCTCCGAGAGACCACCCCAACAAGCGATGACCGTTGAGACTTGTGGGATTTGTGGAGAGTATGGCCATGGAGCCAACTTGTGCCAAAAGTCGATCGAGCCGGAATTAAGTGAAGAAACTCATTTACATGCCCTTCAAGAGCAAGTGCATGCCCTTCAAGGATTCCAACCACACCAACCTTACAACCCATACTCTCAATCATACAATTCGGGGTGGAGAAATCATCCAAATTTCTCTTGGAGACAACCTCAACAACCACCTCAACCGCCACCACCTCAACAAGCCGGAGGTAGCCAAGCTCCACCTTATCCGATGCCGCAACAATATCCGGCCCAACCCAACCAACCGCCTAGGCCGACACTGCAAGACACCTTGCAATCATTCATTCAAGACACACAACAAAGATTTGAATCTGTTGAGGCTTCCGTGAAGAGAATTGAGACTCAAGTGGGCCAAATAGCCGGGACCATTGGAGAATTGGCCAAGCAAGCCAAGCCGGGCAAGTTGCCAAGCCAACCAGAGCAAGCTCAAGCCATTACCGTGCTTAGAGGAGGCAAGGTGGTCGATAACAAGGTGGGAGAGTCAAGCCCAACCAAAGAGGATGAAAAAGAAGAGGGGGCTCCTCAACATCAACAAAAGGAGCCCGAAGACAAAATGAAGCAGTAAAGAAACCCACACTCCACAAAGCCACCAATCCCTACAATCCTCCAATTTCATTTCCAAACCGGTTGAGGAATGAGAAGCAAGACACCCACTTTCAAGAGTTCTACAAGCTCCTTTCAAAGGTGAATGTCAACCTTCCACTCCTTGATGTCATTCGCAATGTGCCGGCCTATGTTAAGTTCTTCAAGGAACTACCTTCCAAGAAGAGGAAGTTTTTGGAGGATGAGAAGATTGTGGTGTCCGAAGTGGCGAGTGCAATCCTTCAACATCAATTACCACCCAAGCTCCATGATCCAGGTAGTTTTACTCTTAAAATTGCCTTGGGAAATGGTAAAGAAGCATGTGGTATGCTAGATTTAGGAGTCGGAATTAATTTGATGCCCTACTCTATTTATAAGCAATTAGAGTTAGGTGATTTAAAACCAACTAGAATGTGTCTACAATTGGCGGATAGATCCGTAAGATATCCTAGAGGAATAATTGAAGACATTCTAGTTAAAGTTGGTGGTTTGATAATACCGGTTGATTTTATTGTTTTGGATGTGGGTGATGTAGAAGAAACGGGTAAAGAGCGCACACTTCTCCTAGGTAGACCTTTTATGGCTACAACAAACACCTTGATTGATATTAAAAATGGAACTTTAAAAATGTCGGTGTTAGGAGAAACCGTGTCATTTTCCGTACATGAAAACAAGGTCATTCCCGTCTCCTCATTTGAGGAAAATTGTTCTTTCATTGATACTATTGATGCCTTGGCCGAGGAGGTTTTCTTATAGGAAATAGGCTCCCATTGGAGGAGTGAAACCTTGTCCGAGGAACTTGCTATGGATGAAGCCTACCTCAAGTGTGGGGGAGACGAGTTGAATGCCGAAGAGATGGAGATTTTGCTAGGAGAAGGCATGAGCTTAATGGAAGTCATGGCCTCGACCGAGGAGGAAGTGAAGCTTACTCCCGAGCTTGAGCTAAAGGAGCTCTCATCTCACCTCAGGTATGTCTATCTTGATGAGGACGAGAAGAAGCCCGTGATTATCTTTTCCGGGCTTGAGAAAGACGAAGAAGATCTCTTGGTAGCCGTACTCAAGAGAAACAAGCAAGCCATTGGATGGAGCCTTTCCGACATCAAAGGCATTAGCCCCTCGACGTGCATGTATCGCATCATTCACGAGGAAGGGGCCAAGCCGGTTAGAGAAGGACAAAGGAAGCTCAACCCCGTGTTGATGGAAGTATTGAAAAAGGAGATTCTCAAGCTCCTAGCGGAAGGGATCATTTATCCCATAGCCGATAGTGAATGGGTGAGCCCGGTCCATGTAGTACCAAAGAAAGGAGGAATTACGGTCGTGGAGAACGACAAAGGAGAGCATGTGGCTACTCGAACCACCACTGGGTGGAGACTGTGCATTGACTACCGAAAGCTCAATGCCACCACTAGAAAAGACCACTTTCCCCTTCCTTTTATTGATCAAATACTTGATAAACTAGCCGGTCATAGTTTCTATTGCTTTCTTGACGGTTTATCGGGTTATTTTCAGGTTGCCATCGCACCCGAGGACTAAGCCAAGACCGCATTTACGTGCCCGTTTGGCACGTTTGCGTGTCGAAGAATGCCGTTTGGACTATGCAATGCACCAGGCACGTTTCAAATATGTATGTTCTCTATCTTCTCCGAAATGATTGGAGATTTCATTGAGGTATTCATGAATGATTTTTCGGTCTTTAGATCTTCATTTTCCGATTGTTTAGAGAAGTTAAAACTTGTTTTAAAAAGATGCATAGAAAGTAGCCTTACTCTTAGTTGGGAAAAGAGTCATTTTATGGTTACTAGTGCCATAGTCCTTGGGCATGTTGTTTCTAAAGAATGAATGAGCGTAGATAAAGCTAAGGTAGATGTGATTGAAAAATTGCCTCCACCCGTTAATGTGAAAGGTGTTAGAAGTTTTCTAGGCCATGCCGGTTTTTACCGTCGGTTTATAAAAGACTTCTCAAAAATTAGCCAACCTCTATGCCATTTACTTACTCAAGATGTTCCTTTTGAGTTTGATGAAAAATGCTTTCATGCTTTTAACACTCTTAAGGAGAAATTGATCACCGCACCTATTGTCATTCCTCCTAATTGGTCTTTACCTTTTGAAATCATGTGTGTGATGCATCAAATTCCGCCGTGGGTGCTGTTTTGGGTCAACGGATTGATAAAATTCTTCGTGTCATTTACTATGCTAGCCTCACATTGAATAGTGCTCAAGTAAATTACACCACTACCGAAAAAAAATTGCTTGCCGTTGTGTTTTCATTGGATAAATTTAGATCCTACATTCTAGGTTCTAAAGTGATTGTGCATAGTGATCATGCGGCTCTGAGGCACTTGTTGACCAAACCCCAAGCTAAACCTAGACTCATTAGGTGGATTTTGCTTGTGCAAGAATTTGATGTAGAAATCAAGGATAGAAAGGGGTGTGAAAATGTGGTAGCGGATCATCTATCTTGCCTTCTCGTTGATGAAAATTTTAACTTATTGCATGAAAAATGAGTTGATTGTGATACATTTCTATATGAGCATGCTCTTGAGTTTAATTCCACTTCTTGGTATGCCGACATTGTCAATTATCTTGCTTGTGACAAAATGAGACCTAACCTCTCCTTTCAAGAAAGGAAAAGATTTTTGGCAATGTGTAGGTACTACTTTTGGGACGACCCATACCTTTTCCATTTGGGAAAAGAGGAGGTGATTCGAAGATGTGTCCCGGAGGAGGAACAAACCGATGTTCTAGCCTTTTGTCATTCGTCTCATTGTGGTGGTCACTTTCGAAGGTAAAAGACGGCTAGAAAGATCTTGCAATCCGGTTTGTATTGGCCTTTCATTTTTAAAGATGCTCATGCCTATTCCATTTCATGTGATAAATGCCAAAGGCTTGGTAATATTGAGAGAAGAAATGAAATGCCTCTAAATATCAATCTTGTTGTTGAAATTTTTGATGTTTGAGGTATTGATTTTATGGGACCATTTCCTACCTCAGTTGGTTTTGAATATATCCTATTAACCGTTGATTACGTGTCTAAGTGGGTTGAGGCTATCCCCACTAGGTTTTGTGATGCTAATGTGGTTATTAAGTTTGTGTAGGAGCACATTTTGAGTAGGTTTGGATTTCCTCGAGCAATCATAAGTGATGGTGGAACGCACTTTACCAACAAGCTCTTTGAGAAGTTGATGAAAAAGAATGGAGTGACTCACAAGGTGGTGACTCCATATCACCCTCAAACTTCCGGTCAAGTTGAGACGAGCAACAAACAAATCCAAAACATTTTGAAGAAGACTATGAATGTGACGAGGAAGGATTGGTCGACAAGGCTAACGAATGCACTTTGGGCATACCGGACGGCTTTCAAGACTATTCTAGGAATGAGCCCGTACTGCCTCATTTATGGAAAAGCATGCCATCTCCCAGTTGAGATCGAGCACAAGGCCTATTAGGCCATTAAAGCGGTGAATTTTGATCTAACGAGTGCAGGAAAGGAATGAGCATTACAGTTGTCCGAGCTCGATGAATTGAGGAATGAAGCTTATGACAATGCCAAGATCTACAAGGACAAAGTGAAGCGGCTTCACGATAGGTGCCTCATCAAGAAGGAGCTCACTCCGGGCATGAAGGTTCTCCTTTTCAACACACGATTGTGGCTCTTTTCCCAGAAAACTTAAATCATGATGGAGTGGACCGTTCATCATAGAAGAAGTGTTCCTCTACGGAGTTGTCACGTTGAAAAATCCGGGAACCAACATTACATTCCAAGTGAATGGTCACCGAGTCAAGCCATATTTCGAAGGATTTTCTCAAGAAGCCGATGTCGAGGAATTGAAGCTTGTCAATTCAAATTAATTCTCCAAAGACTTTGTCTAGCTCGAGACATTAAAATGAGCGCTGCATTGGAGGCAACCCATAATTTTCTTGTTTTTACGTGTTCGTCATTTAAGCATTTTAGATTTTTGTGTGTTTGAGTTTTTCGCTTTTCTGTGTTTGTTTTGCAGGGGGTAAAGTCGGGGCGATGCCAGGGTGAAAGAAGCAAATTTGGCTAAGTATCAGCCCGCGGCCGCGCAGCCCCCGTGGGCGCGCACATTTTGGCACAAAATGAGACCCCACGAGCGCGCAACACACCGAGTCCCGTGGCCGCGCACCATCCCGCGGTCGCGCACCTGCCTCCTTATAAAAGGGGACCACTCGTGGAACCCTAAATTCCATTCCACTCTTGCGCCACTTTTGAGACTCTTCTTCCTCTTCACCCGCTCCACAACCCTTCCTCATCTTCCACCACTCAAGTTCCAACAAATTACAGCTCAAGAAGACTTCTCTCTCCACGTCACGAGCACACGTCACCATCCTAGTTACCGCGACCGCGCCTACCCTCCGTGCCCGCGTGACATCACTTTCCAGCCTCCACGCCGCTCGCCACAGCCTTTCCAGCCACCACCTCGCACCGCCGCCGGCCGCCGCAACGTCGTTTCCTGCACCGCCACTGAGCCCCGCGACCGCGCAGAGCCCCGCGGCCGCGCGCCCCTGTTCTCCCGCTAGCTTCCGCGACCGCACACGACCCCGCGGCCGCGCACTCTCTGCCCGCATCCGTTCCGCGCGCCATTACTCATGCCCACGCACGTCTTCTTCGACTACAATCCATTTCCTCTTACTTGACAGCCACTATGCCGCCAAGGACAAAGAATCATTCTTCTTCCCATGAAGATGGCGCGACGAGAACCTTCAAGAGCTTTACAGTTGCCCGTTCCAAGTGCGTATCCACACCGAAGGTAACCGCTATCAAGCTTTCACTGATTATGAGATTACTTCCCCATGATACCTTGATTGGAACTTGTTGAAATCGTTGAAAATCAATGGGAAGGTGGAAAAATACTTGAAAGTGTTGACTTTGGATAAATTTGCTAAATTGAAGTACGTTCGCTTTAATCCGTTGTGCCTTGAATTTTTGGTCACCTTCAAGCTTGATTCTATGAATTCAAAGATTACTTTTCGTATGCTTGGGGAGGAATTTGAAGTGACCTTGGCTAGAATGAAATCCTATTTCGGGTTTTCGACAAATGGGCCACGTGATAGACCATCCGACTTCAACACAGCTGCCGTCTGGCAAGAGCTCACTGGCTTCAACAATTGGGATCCTCAGGGGACACGTACTGGCTTTATCAGGGATCCTGCCCTTGCCATCATACATAAGTTCCTCGCCTATTCTATTTCGGGGAAAGAACAAACCAACAAAGTCAATGCTACGGAAGTGTATCTTCTTTGGTGTGCCCTTCACAACACCAAGGTCTGCCCGTCTTACTTCATCTGGACCGCCATCCAGCAGATGACTAGGCGCACAAAGCAGCATCCATCCTTTTGTGCTTTCATCACTGCCATTGCTGTTAAGCTTGGTCTGATTCCAGACCGAGGCCCTCTCCCTGAAGGCCAAAGCAAGGTGAAGGAGTATATGATCACTGTAGACGAGCTCAAATGCGCCCAGCTAATCCTTGATGAGAGGAGATTGGTCCCTCACACTGATCGGCCCTGTGTCTCCAAGCTGATAAATGCTCAGCGTGCTGCTCTCAAACGCTACAGAGAAGCCGGCTCCTCTTCCGCTCCACGAGATGATGATGATGAGGACGAGGAAGAACATGAGGAAGAGAATGAGGAAAGAGAAGAAGAAGAAGAAGAAGAAGAAGAAGAAGAAGAAGAAGAAGAAGAAGAAGAAGAAGAAGAAGAAGAAGAAGAAGAAGAAGAAGAAGAAGAAGAAGACCAAGGTGATGAAGAGGATGAACAGGAAGGTCAAGTCCACTACCAGCAGCCGACTTATCCCTCCACGATGCCCCAACATGGGTATCAGATACCGCAGACTGATTGGAGGTCCTCCCAGGATCACTTTGACACCACCATGGGGCAGTTCCAGCAGAGCTTCCAGTATAATTATGCCGACTTCATGGGCCAATTTCAGCAGCATTTTGATACATCCATGGGCCAGTTCCAGCAGTCCTACAGTAATACCATGGGGCAATTCCAAGACCGATTCGATGCTTCAATGGGCGAGTTTCACTAAGAGTTGGGATCCCTCCGTCAGGATGTTAGAGACATGAGGCAAGACATCTATGGTTACCTCGATAGGCATGACGAGAGGATGACGGCCCTCGAAGACAGCTGGAATAACTGGATGATCTCTTATCCCTTCCCGCAGCCTCCTCCTCCACCTTATAATCCACCGCAGCAGTGAAGTTCTTTCGTGTTTTCCTGTGTATTTTTGTGTTCGTATGCGTGTTTTTATTATTTTTAGTTCACTCTTTTTGTCATTCATTGGTTGTATTTGTCATGTGTTTTGTAGGAACCAGCGCCTGTTGCCGGTTTTCTACGCATTGTAATGTGTATCTCTTTTCTTTCCTCTTATTATATCTTATTTTCATACATTGAGGACAATGCATGTTTTAAGTGTGGGGGAGAGCTTGTTATGTTATGTTATGGATTTTGTTGTTTATGTGAAGTTTTTATTTTTATTTTTGGTGTTGATTATGTTGATTTTGTTATTAATGATAGTTGTTCTAGTTATGTAGGTATGTTATGATTCTCCCACTTAGTATCTTGTCTTGCCCGATTGTCAAATTTGAACAATTTTTTATATGAATCTTCAAAGAATTATTTTCAAGACGATCATGAATGAATGAATTGTTTCGTGGTTTCACTCTTGAACATGAATTATTTTTGAATGTGATCACAATTTGATGATTGGTGTTGAAGAGTCTTTCCCTTGAAAGAATGGAAAGCATGCTTAGCTTTGTTCATGAAAACTGCTCCCTTTATCATTTATCCTTGTTTTTAGATATAAAAATATAAAAAAAAACGAATATAAGATAAATAAAATATAGGGAAAAAATAAGGATCTCTACTTCTCTAGTTGATTTATTCAATTATGAGTATGGAAAACCACATAAGGACACTAGGGATTTCCTCCCTATGGTTTTACCTTATGAATTTTGATCCATACCCCCATGAATCGGTTTAAATAAAGGGGATTGCACTCCAGATTCTACTCTTCTCATGTGTTTGTCAATCCATTCACATGTTACATGATGAGTATGGGAAACCACATTAGGAAGCTCGGTTGAACTCAATGATTAGACCTAATGACCCTCGTCCTATATTACAATCCCTTATGTTATTGTAGTTCGTTCTTAATAATGTGGATGTGATTTATGGGGAAGTAATTTAATTGAATTTGGGCTAACATGTTTTTCCTAGACTTGAGAGGACAAGCAATTCACTTGATTGGATATTGTGTTCACATTTTTGGATAATGAATGTTTATATTGTGGGAACCATGCAAATTATCAATTACATGATCGCCTTGCGAGTATTTCCTTCTTGCTTCATATTTTTAATTTCTTATTTACTTGAGGACAAGCAAAGAGCTAAGTGTGGGGGAATTGTTTGGTGTTTATTTGTGTTGTTTTATTGCATGATTTTGCATGTTTTATTAGTATTTCCTAGTCCCTTTTATCTAGTTTATTTCTAGATTTCGTGTGATTTTCTTCACTTGTTGCTCTCATGGTGGAATATGCCAAGTTTTGAAAAACTTGAGCTTTTGTTCGTATAATCTGGACTTTTAGGCAATAAGGTGGCGAGGAGCGAAGACGAAAGCCGAAGAGATGAACCCGGAGGAAGTGCCCAGGGACCACGCGGCCACGCAAGCCGATAGCGCCTAGTGGCAAATATCGTCCCACGAAGAGTGTTTAACTTTTCTATCTTTCCTTCTATTATTTGGAACTTGGGGGAATTACTGTCACTAATTTGTTCCTACAAAACTTAATATGAACAAAACTCAAGTGTAAATTTGAATCAAATATTAAAACATGCTCAAGTCAAACGTGAATTCGGATTCGGCTGGTATATGCAATCTCGAGCACATTACTGTAGATACCTTGATATGAATGTTTGGTTATAGCGAGTAGGTACGGTCGCCTTACACTCCCCCCCCAATTCCTTCTTACTGTGTAAGCTAAGAGCGATACGGTCGACGACTCTTAGTCCATAACTATCAAAGACCCGATGAAGAGAGTCATGCATAGGGTTTGCAATGATAGCAGCATTGAAATGGAAGAACCCAACAGTGGCATATGGAACCCCTTCGTCGGTGTGCCCATATCCATCTATACTTTAATCTCCAAGCTTCGGTGCCTATTTTATCACTTAGTGGCTCATCAGGGTTCGGTCGCCCTTACTTCCACCCTGACTTACATAAACAATGGTTAAATTACGAATGATCAGCCACATAACCTCACCATTGCCATGTCATCATTCTGTCCAGATTGAAGTTGGGAATCAACTCAAGATAAATTAAGCCCGATTAGCCTCATGCATACTCACCACCTTAATCCTTTTCACATTCAACTTGAACACTAATTACTTAGCCAGAAAACTTAATAAACAATAAAGCAAGAATTAAATAACAAGGCGTGAGTGTAATAAAACAAACTAGATTAAATATGGACCTAACTCCAGATTTGGGTAAAAACACGTACGCGCATCAGCTGAGGGCAAACCGCCAACTGCTGTGTAGAATATTTAAAAAACTGAAAGACTAAATTGTGGAAATGTAAAATAGATTCAAGTGTGTCTAGAAATAAAAATGAAACAAGTATTTATAGTTGTTTAATTGGCTATATACGACCCAACCCAACCCATACAGGAACATATAATTAGTTGGCCTTCATCCACCTTGGCACCAAGATCATGCAGTGGCTTTTAAGGGTAGTGGTTCCTCTTCTCTTGTCTTTCTTCATTTTCTGGACCGTTGATCCCTACATTTAGTGGAACTGCTGCTGACGTGGATCCATTCTGTTGAGTAGAGGAGGTTGCTGAATTTTCGTATTTAATCCGCAACAGACTCTCAAAACTTCAGTGTCCTCTTTATGTCCTTAATTTAGTAGGCACCACATTTATGCCCATAATGGATTCAATTGTGCTCATCTCTCCCTTGTTATACTTAACTCCCTATAGGACTCTAGATTCACTAAAATGTAGTAAAAATAAGTAAAAAGATAAGGTAAAAATATCCGAACTTGAGTCTGTATCAGGTAGTAATAGTGGATATTAAGTAAAAATGTAACATTCATTTTTTTTCAATCAAAGTAATTTTTTAATGATCCTACATGTGCTTATGTGATTTTGTAGAATGTTGGATCCATTGTGTCCCCTCGTGTTTCCCTTTCAAGTATTTATCACATTCATCAACTTGCATTAATTTAGTATATGTTGGTTAATTCTATGATTCTGGATACCTTGTCACCTTTTCTTCTTCTTCATGTCATGTGCAGGATCCACATTCTAAGAGACGAATTGGGACAAGCCGTAGGTAGGGAGGATTGTACATCATGGATGAACTTCAAGTACCTGAAGTTGAAGCTTCTAGTGTTGACTTATCTTTTTTTCATTTGACTTCATCGTCTTGGTCATGTTTCTTTTTCTCGTTTGAATTTTTTAGTTCTCACTGGATCTTTAGGAAAACTAAAAGGTCATGATATTTCCAGTTGTAGTGGTTGCAAACTTGCTAAATTTTCAGCATTACCTTTCTATAAGAGCATGTCTGTTTCTACTTTACCCTTTAACTGATTCACTTTGATGTTTGAGGGCCTTCTCCTCTTGCCACAAAGGAAAGGTCTCACTATTATGTTTCATTTATTGATAATCATACTCGTTATTGTTGGGTTTATCTCCTGAAACATCGTTCTGACTTTTTCGATATTTATAGTGCATTTCATGCTCTTGTGAAAACTCAATCTTCTATTGTTATCAAGTGCTTTAGTTATGATTTTGGAGGAAAATATACCTCTAATAGTTTTCGTGAGCTCCTTGCCAATGATGGCACTATCCAGCAGACCTCCTGCACAGACACTCCTGAACAAAATGGTGTGGCTGAACGAAAACATAGACATATTGTGGAAACTACTCATTCTCTTTTCTTGTCTACCTCTGTTCCTAGTGAATTTTGGGGGGAAACTGTCCTCATAGTTGTTTACTTAATTAACAGAATCTCTTCATCTCCTATTGTTGGTATGTCTCTTTTCGAAACACTTTTTGGTTATGGTCCTGAATATGCTTCTTTGAGAGTTTTTAGTTCTACTTGTTTTATTCTTCATCCACATGTCGAACGTAAAAAATAATCTTCTACCTTGTGTGTTTTCTTAGGTTATGGGGATAGACAAAAGAACTATCACTATTTTGACCTTGTCACTCATAAACTATATTTATCTCATCATGTTTTCTTTCTTGAGTATATTTCTTTCTTCTTCATCCCCTCTACTTCTCATATTGTGTCCGGCACTGACCTCATTCACACTTATCCTTTTACTAGTGACACTTAAGATGGCATTACATGCATTGATCATGATATTCATGATGATTGTACAAACTCTCCATACTCATGCCACCCCCTCTCTACCTCCTGAGATTGTGGATCATGTTCCTCGTCATTCTATACGCGTTTGTAAGCTACTCAATTACCTGATTTTGATTACTCTTCCTACTCCCCTACTTTCATTTCTTTCCTATCTTTTATTCACAAAATTTGTGAGCCTACTTCCTATAAAGAAACAACTCTTGGTCCTTTATAGCAGCAGGCTATGGCTGATGAGCTTGATGCGTTGTCCCACACTGCTACTTGAGATTCGGTACCTCTTCCGTGAGGCAAACATGTTATTGGTCCCCATTGGGTATACAAGATTAAGACTAAGTCTAATGGCTCGATTGAAAAATACAAAGCCATATTGGTAGCCAAAGGTGTTTCACAACAATATGGCTTAGATTATAAAGAAACATTTGCTCATGTTGCCAAGATGACCACCATTCATGCCCTTATTGCGGTTGCATCGGTTCATCAGTGGCATATTACTCAGATGGATGTCAAGAATATCTTCTTAAATAAGGATCTTATTAATGAGGTTTACATGACTCATCCTCCATGAGTGCCCCCACAATTTTGGACATCTTTGCAAGCTTAAGAAGTCTTTATATGGTCTTAAACAAGTATCCCGTGCTTGGTATGAAAAGTTCTCCATTGCTCTCACCTCTCTTGGTTTTCGTTCAAGTGATCATGATTTTTCTCTCTTTATCATGAACTAATCTCCTGGCACCATTCTCTTATTCTTATATGTTAATGATATTAATATTACTAGCAATGACACAGATGGCATTGCTCTCTTGAAATCAGATTTGGCCTCTCATTTTGAAATGAAGGACTTAGATCATTTGCATTACTTTTTTGGTATTGAAGTTTTATTGGCCTCCTAAAGGATATCTTTTTTCTCAGTCTAAGTATGTCACATATATTCTTGAACGTTCTCATCTCACTGACACACGGATAGCTGACACTCCCTTTTAGGCCAATGTCAGGTACGCTCCCTCAGATGATACACTTTTAACAGACCCTGCTTTGTATCGTACTATTATTGGCAGCTTGGTTTATCTCGTGCACTATTACTCGTCCTGACATTACCTATGAAGTTTATATTGTTAATCAGTTCATCTCTTCTCCCACCACGATCCATTGGGTAATCGTTCTCCATACTCTTCGGTATCTTTGAGGCACCACATTCCAAAGTTTTTTATTTTCTTCCACATTATCTCTTGAGCTTCGGGCATTCTCTGATGCGGATTGTACTAGCAATCCTGTTGATTGCAAATCCACTATTGGCCTATGTATTTTTCTTACTGACTCTCTTATTTCTTGGAGGAGCGAGAAACAACATGTTGTCTCTTGTTCTTCTACAGAAGCTGAGTACCGAGCTATGGCTTCCACCACCACCGAGATTGTTTGGTTACGTTGGTTACTTGCTAATATGGGCGATTCTCTTCACAATCCCACTCCTATGTATTGTGGTAACAAGAGTGTTATCCAAATTACCCACAACTCCATGTTTCATGAACGCACAAAACATATTGAGATTGATTGTCACCTCACTCGCCACCATCTACAACATGGCACTCTTACCTTATTCTTCATAAACTTTTCTTGACAGATTGTTGATTTGTTCACCAAGGCTCTTTCACTTCTGCATTTTTGTTTTCTTGTTGGCAAACTCTCAATGATCATTGCTGCGACGTCTTGAGTTTAAGGAAGGATGTTAGAAGATATTATATGTATCTTTGTTATTAATTGTTATTATTTAGGGTATTCTTGTCATTTCTAGTTAACCCCAATTTTTCATTCCTCTTTTTAGTTGTATGTTTGCTTTGGAGGAACATATTTTTTATTCTCACTTTTTGTAAACTTCTTGAACACATTAGCTTTCTTCTTCTTCTTCCTCTTCTTCCTCTTCTTCTTCTTCTTCTCTTATCTATAATGGATTGTCTCGTAGATCTTATGTTGGTTTAACACTGCTATCATCAATGTCTGTAAAGAGTTTTTCCTTCTGCTCTCTTCAATTTTTGCGAATTTACGTTCTATAAAAAAATAGAGAGAAGAAAATAAAGGAAAAGAAAGGCGTTGTTGTGGTTTTTTTTTTCTACATGGATTAATAGTTGGACATGTCAGCATCTATATTCATCATAAATATTTGAGAATTTTGAACACACAATTAAAAAATTATTGCTATAATTGCACACTTTAAACTTCGAGTTGAATTTGCAAATACTATATACCCAAAGCTGGTTATTTATGATGCAATTAACCCTTTTAATATTATGATTCACTAATTTCATCTTAAAATATATATTTAATATTATTTTGAAAAAATTAATTAGCTCGCATGTTACTGTATAGGTAGCGAGCCTCGCACTAGCGATGGGTGAGTGCATCACACGAGTTGCTACCGTGCTACTGATTCAATTTTAAGATATATATTTATTTTGAAAAATGTTTGGGCAGCGAGAGGCCGAGCGCAGTGCACGAGCATGCATGTTAGCACTACCGCATAAGCCTCTAAAGATTCGATTTTAAGGTTTAGTAATTTGTTTTAGGATATATATTTTTGTCTAAATGTATGAAACTGTAAAGATTAAGAAATAATGAGGGAGTTTTATGGAAGATTTGAGATGTAAATTAATATAAATCATGGTCTCTACAATTACAAAGGATAACTAATGCATCCTCAGAGACGGTGACTAAACGGTGGTACAAAGGCCAACGAATGGAGCTACCATCATTGACTCATTGTTGGAGTCAAAATCCGGCAGTGGAGACGGTTGTTAAAGAAGTTATCGTGATCTTGATACGCCGCCACTGAATTGTCTCTCTCCGAACTAGCTCGTTATTGCAAGTAATTTTGTTGGAGTAAAGTGTTGTTTGTCTCATATGCATTTTCAGCATATTTTTAATTTGGACTAAACAACAAAATAGTGACTAGATAATTAACTAAAACTGACAGCCTCACTAACAGTTGGTCAGACAAAAGATTGAGGTGGCAAACATTATTTCTATAATTAAATTTTATATATAGTCATAAAAAAATAAAATAAAATAAAATAAAATAAAATAAAAGCTTTCAGATTACAAATACAATAATTTGCCTATATTATAACAAGACAAATTAAAAACTTTCTTTCGATTCTTGGATTTCCCATGCTCTATATGCTATTTTTTATAAATTGTGTTAATCTTACTTTTTATCCTTATATAAGGATTAAGGGGGTTATTCAATCCATCAAATTTATCCCACAACCCTAAGCCATTCTTGCTTCTCTTCTTAATCAGCGTGTTGAATAACATAAAATATATCTCTAGTGTTGTGGTATCGGGCCCGGCTAGGGGTTCATTTCTTATTTTTCGGCCTCTTGCGATCCCACTCACAGCTGCTCAGGCAGCAAGGTACTCGGAGGAAGGCAGCTTAGATACTCTTAGAGTAGACGAGGCCTCAGACGTTAGATCTAGAAGATCTGAGGAGTGTCTTCACAGGCAGGGCTCACAATGGGGACCAATCTACACACACACAGCCAAACACAAGTTAGATTTAATATAATACTCAGAGATCAACAGATCTGAAGAAAGCATCACAAGTATAAAATGAAAAATAAGTGAAATTAGAGATTTAGAAGTGGGAAAATGTGCTCAGAAGCACAGCGGGCTCAGATTTTCCCACGGACGGTGGCTATGGCGTCTCCGGTGACAGGTCAGACCCAAACCAAGAGGGGATGGTGAAATGATAGACTTTGAAGCTCTCACAGTGTCAATCAACCCACAAGCAGCTCTGCCTTCTCAACTCACAGGCCAAACAAGAATCCACAGTCAGGAATCCAGCCAAAGACACTAAGAAATGGGCAGAGGTAGCTCAGAGAAGAGAGATCGGATTAGGGTTAGGTTTCTGGGTGTGAGGCTTGAGAGAGAGAGGGGAAGGATCGAGAACCTTATAGATTAGAAATAATCTGCATAAGGTAAGTTAGGGTTAGGTTTAAATATGGTAGGGACCGGGTCATGGGCTAGGGTTTAGAGTTTAGGGCTCTTTTCCAGGCCATCAGTTAGGGTTAGGATTAAATATGGTAGGGACCCAGATCCATATTCAAGGATCTTTTCCAGGCCATCAGCTTTGCAACTGGAAGGCACTTGGTGCCCATATCTGCAGGGTTAAATTATGAAGGTATCTTATCAAGCAACACATCACCTTTTTCAACTATGTCTCTGATGGAGTGGAATCTTACATCAATGTGTTTTGTCCTGTCATGAAACACAGGGTTTTTGCATAATTGTATAGCGGATTGGCTGTCAGAATATAAGAGAGGTTTATCATCAATTAATTTAATTTCAGACAAGACACCATGAAGCCAAATAGCTTCTTTCACAGCCTCTGTTGCAGCAATATATTCAGACACAGTAGAGGACAAAGCAACAATACTCTGCAGTTGAGATTTCCAGCTTATGCAAGCATCACACAATGTAAACACATATGATGTTGTTGATTTTCTTTGATCCCTATCATTTGCATAATTAGAATCAACATATCCCACACATTTAACACCATCAGAAGACTTAGAAAAAATTAAACCACTTGACATATTTGATTTCAAGTATCTCAACAACCATTTCAAAGCCTCCCACTGAGGCAGCCCTGGATTAGCCATGTATCTACTTAAACATGAGACAGCATAAGCAATGTCAGGTCTTGTGCTAATCATTAAGTACATAACAGACCCAATAGCATTGGCATAGAGAACACCTTGCATTTCATTTATCTCAGAATCACTTTTAGGGGATTGGTCTTTACTTAGCATGAAATGAGAGGCAAGGGGCACATAGATAGGTTTACTACTTTCCATATTAAATTTCTTCAATATTTGTTCAGTGTAAGTAGTTTAATGTAACACAAGAGTATGTTTCTTCCTATCTCTGTCAATGTTCATACCAAGTATTTTCTTTGCATCACCAAGATCTTTCATGTCAAAATTAGTACATAAACAAGTCTGCACATGCTTAATAGTTTTCAGGCAAGGACTGATCAAGAGCATGTCATCCACATAAAGAAGTAGAAACATAGGCACTTTAGATTGCATGTAGTACAGACAATGATCAAATTTGCTTCTAGTAAAATTGATACTTTGCATGCATCTATCAAATTTAATGTTCCACTGCCTGGGAGATTGTTTCAGACCATAGAGGGATTTTTTCAGCAAACAGACATGATTTGGGTGAGATTTATCAATAAAGCCCTCAGGTTGATGCATATATATGTTATTCTCAAGCTCTCCATGCAAAAATGAAGTGGTAACATCTATCTGCTTAAGTTTCCAATCAAAGTGAGCAGTTAATGCAAGCATGATTCTTACAGTAGTGAATTTTACCACAGGAGCAAATATCTCATTATAATCTATGCCCTCTTTCTGTGTAAAGCCTTTTGCCACAAGCCTTGCTTTATATCTGATATTTTCAAGTTCTTGATTAATTTTATAAATCCACTTGCATTCAACAATGGAACAATTATCTGGTTTTTCAACAAGCACCCAAGTATGGTTATCATGTAAAGATTTTATCTCACTATTCATAGTAGCCATCCATTTGTCAGAATCAGAGGAACTCACAGCTTCTTTGTATATTTTAGGCTCAATCTTATCCACATTATTAAACACATTGAAAGCATATAAAGACAAATTATAGTCATTATATCTTGAAGGGACTCGTACATTTCTCCTAGGTCTGTCTCTAGCAAGCTGATAGTTATCAAGATTTTCAGGTTCAAGCATAGATTCAGAAACAATTTCATTTTCATTTTCAGAGTTAGAACTTGTCTCAGTATCAGACACAATCATGTTATCAGAGTGATCATTACCAGATTCATTATTAGAGGCAAAGTCATTCACATCAACATCATCAATTTCAGGTTCATGCAAGGTATCATCATTGTTATGCATATCAACCTCGTGTGGCATAGGATCAGAGTGCACAGGGATGGAATCATCCACCTTACTAGATGCAGCAGGATTAAACAGGAACTCAGGCAAATTCTCCACCTCACTTGGAGCAACAGAGAGTGGGGATTCATGAAGACAAGGGAAATCTAGCTCATTAAATGTGACATCTCTACTTATGCAAGTTTTAAAACCAGACACAGTTTTATCCCAAAGTCTGTAGCCTTTTACCCCTTCATGGTATCTAAGAAAGATGCATTTTCTAGCCCTAGGTTCAATCTTATTTAATTTATGATGAACATAAGCAGAGCAGCCAAAGATTCTCAGATTAGACAGACAAATAGGTTTATTCCAGAACACAGATTCAGGTAATTTTTCCAGCAAAGGAACAGATGGGGATTTGTTAATCAGATAGCATGCAGTCATTAAAGCCCCCCCCCCCCAAAAAAATTGTTTATCAAGACCTGAACCAGCTAACAAACTTCTAACTCTCTCAAGAAGAGTTCTATTCATCCTTTCTGCAACCCCATTTTGTTGAGGATTGTATGGCACAGATTTATGTCTTTTAATACCCCTATCAGAGCACCAATTATCCATGGAAACATTGCAGAATTACAGACCATTGTCTGTTCTTAAACATTTAATGGATTTATTAGTCTGAGTTTGGATTGCAACAGCCCAGTTTGAAAATTTTTGAAAAACTTCAGATTTGCTTTTCATAAGAAAGACCCAAGTTTTTCTTGAAAAATCATCTATCACAGATAGAAAATACACATTACCACCATGAGTAAGCTCCTTTGAAAGGCCCCAGACATCAGCATGTAGGTATTCAAGTATTTCAGAGCTAATATGCATTCTAGGGTAGGGAACAGAAGCAGGAAAAGGTAATTTATGTTGTTTTCCCATCAGGCAAGGTTCACAAAATGGCATGCTTGTCACTTTATCATTTTTAAAAGCACCAGCTTTATTCAGAATGTCAAGATCCTTGTTACTCATGTGTCCTAGTCTAGCATGCCAGAGAGCAGTCATATCATTATGCACCACATTAGTTACAGGAATAAGCACAGAGACAGCTTGCACAGCATATAAATCACCCTTTCTAGGTACATTGAAGTAAAGCATGGAGTTCTTTTCAAATCTGAATCTCAAATAATTCACAGAACTATCAAGCATTTTATCAGCCATTTTAGAAACAGAAAGTAAGCTAAATTTTAATTTAGGGACATATCTGACATCATTCAGTGTGAGCATACTTCCATTTTCAAATTTCAAGCGTATATCTCCTTTTCCAACAATCTCACAGTGTTGCCCATCAGCCAGAGCAACATGACCAGTACTCAAATAATGCAAGTTATGAAACATGTGTTTATGAGGAGTGACATGAAATGTGCAATCAGAGTTAATTAACCATTCATCTTCATGCACATTTTTAGAAATAGCATTGGTGTAGTTGATGAATTGAAAAACATATGCAGCATGAAACATATAAATGCCATCTCCTTTAAGATAATCATAATTCACAGAATCTTCATGCACATTATTAGTCTGGTTTGCACTATCATAAACATGATTTGCATGATAATCAAAATTCCCAAAACCTTTGTTCTTTTTAGGCATTTTGCATCTATTAGAGAAATGGCCAGGTTTACCACAATTCCAACATGTTTTCCTTGGTTTCTGATCAACATTGTGGTTATGACCATGATTAGGATCAGACTTGGATGCATGAGCATGATTGTGAACATAATTTGATGCATGGTTGTGAACATAGTTATGATTCATATGTTGATTTTGCCCTAAATGCATGTTTCTCATATGTGTTTTAGCAGCAAGCACACTGGGATTCTCAGGATTCATAGATTTAAAGCCATGATTAGAGTTTCTGTATTGTTCACATACATGATCTCATTATGCAGAGGTTTTGATTTCAATTTTTTCAGCTCATTTTCTTTAGCTTTCAATCCAGTCACAATCATATCACAGGTAACCTTAGACCCACCATATTTTAGAGCAGATCTGACTTCAGAAAATGACTCAGGAATAGAACCAAGCAAGATTTGAGAAGCATACTTTTCATGAGTGTCATCACCAGCAAGTTTCAAGTCTTGCAGAAGTTTATTAAATTTATCCATATTTGCATCAATGTCTTTAGAAGCATCCATTTGATAATTCATAAATTGATCTTACAGAGCATAAACAGATTCTTCAGAAGTAGCAGTGTAAAGAGAATTCAAGTTATCCCATAAATCTTTAGCACATTGATGATGAGAAACTTTTCTAAGCACATTACTACTCAGATTTAATAAAATTGTAGTTCTGGCACTGTCATTCATATCATGTAACTTTTCATCATCCACAGATTTGTCAATTTTAGTGTAAATAGCTTTGTGATGTTTTTCTTTTGTCAGATTACACTCAATCCTGGTTTTCCAATCCTGAAAATCATTTTTACCAATAAAAGGAACCATATGCAGGTTATTCATGATGTTGAGCACAGAAAAAACCCAAAAAAACCAAGATTTTAATGCAGAAAGCAGAGACCAAAGCTCAACACAATCAGATACACCAGGAAGGCACCAAAACACCAGAAACTCAGCAGAAAGCACTCAGAGGAGTTCAGGAGGCTAAAAAACACACCAGAACACAGAGAAAACCAGGAGATAAAACTCCAAGAACACTGAAATCAAATTCTCCGGGGAATAGAGTGCTGAGGCTAGCCCAGTTCTCAGAACAGATTTATCTGTGGAGCAGGGGGTCACTCAGGACAATCCCACACTTGATTCAGCCCAAAAAATAACTGACTCAACAATGTAAGTCAGTTCACAGGAACTCAAAACACCAAGTTCCACTCAGAGCACCACCAGAAAACCACAGAGAGCAAAAACAATAGGAATCAACCGAATAAAGCCAACAAGAATAGGCAGAAGACCCCACAGAACCTCAAGAGACACGGAGATGGCAGCAGAAGACAGACAAGACCACAAAAGACCCTTAATGACCTCCTTTCCTAACTCTGCTATCTGGGCAACTCGCACGAGGAGACCCACAGGGGAATCCAGATGATCCGGACCTAAAGCAGAGGGTTAGGATGGCTTGGAATACTAAGAGAGTGATTAAGCAAGGTGGAAGCAACAAATCAGGTAGGATCGCAAGATACAACACAGAGTTTTAGGATTTAGAGGCAATACCAGAGCCGGCTCTCCCAAGCAGGGAAGAAGCAGGACTTATCTTTTAATCTGAGCCCGTAGGAGCGAAGTAGGCGCGGCCCTTACCGGCGGCGGGGTGAGAGGGATAGAGGCAGGAGAGTGCCTCCAGCCAGGTCACCATGGCTCTGATACCACTGTTGTAGTATCGGGCCCGGCTGGGGGTTTACTTCTTGTTTTCCGGCCTCTTGCGGTCCCACTCACAGCTACTCGGGCAGCAAGGAACTCGGAGAAAGGCAGCTTAGATACTCTTAGAGTAGATGAGGCCTCAGACGTTAGATCTAGAAGATCTGAGGATTGTCTTCACAGGCAGGGCTCACTATGGGGACAGATCTGCACACACACAGTCAAACACAAGTTAGATTTAATATAATACTGACAAGTCCAATTTCTCTCATATTTTTGGAGTCTTTTTCTCGTTCTTTGTCCTTGTTTTTATTTAGAGTCGGAAAAAGCCAGAAATATGACCAGGGGCATGAAGAGAGAAAAATCACGCACTGTGGGCATTTTGGAGCTGAAATATGATGATACAAGTTCGATGATATTTTCATAGCACCAATCTCCATAAAAGGTGCCAGCTTGTAGAGTCCATCGCATTTCAATATTGCTGAGAAATGGTCGTTATGCCCACAAGGTTCGAAGAGATTCTAAACCTGGCAGACTTGTTATGGGCACAATGCGAGAAGTTCGGTAGAAGTCATCCAAGATATTCCAGATTTCGTTCAATAACGAAAGAAGATCATGTCAAAGAGGATATTACCAAATCTGGAGAAGATATCTTGAAGCTTCTAGAAGATCAATCTTTTCCACAAGGAAAGCGTCCTCTTGTGGCCGCGAGCTGAAGAGATAGAATCAGAATCTATTTTGCAAGGAAAGTTGACCTATCTCTACAAGGAAAGTTGATTTATCCATACAAGGAAAGTGCAGCTGCCAGAAAATGAAAGAATGGGCACACCGACAAACAGTCCAGAATTAAGTGTTTTCATGGGCCGATTTGAGCTTCAAACTTACTTGTGGCCCAAGGATGCTAGGGATTCGACCTACTTGTATAAATACCACTAGAGAGGATCATTCACGCACACCAGAAAACACCAAAAACACCATATACATTATTATTTTACTTTTTACTTGTATTTTTTATTTCTAGTTTATGTTGTTAAGTTCGACGTTGGAGTCGAAACTCGTTTCTTATTTATTTCAGTAAGTTTTTATTTAATTTCATGTCTTTAAATATTGTCTTTATGTTTATGTCTAGCATGCGTGGCTACACCTTTTATTCCGGATTGAATGGAGATGATAACTTAACAAACATGTAAAAACTGTGAGGCAGTTTGGGCATAACACTGTGTGAATTTGGTTTCCGTCGTGTATTATTTTCTTTGTTGCACTAAAGCATGTTAAGCTAATTAATGTGGCTAATCACTCGTTAATTAGAATTGGCCACGCTAAATCTATACATGGTCAATGGATCGTAACTGTGTATTGATCATAAAGGGACTGGGTGCATCACGGAGTATTGTGGGCACACGAGAAATCAATGTTTGCAATAGATCTAGGTCTGTCTAGAGCATAAAGCTGCTTGTTGCTTACAATCAAATGAGAAATCGGGGTTGGGTAACAAGGTAGGGTTTAGGGGACGAGAAATCACCTCTAATCTAATCTGAAAGGATAGATTAGGCACAAATGAAGAAATTCGGGTGTCTATAACTGGATGATTTAATTCACATAAGAAATCGATGTGCCCATGATCGGGAAAATCTTTGTTAAGTTTGATTCGAAGTTCCAATCCGGAATACTTTACTACTAATTGTTTTCTTTGTTTTTTCTTTGTTTCTTTACGACAAGCCGAAAGACTTGCTCGTGAAACCATCCTGGAGAAAGAAGAACATTCTCAACCAGAGCACGAAGTAAGAGAAGAGCAGCAAGGAAGAGCAACTATGGCTGGAGAGAGCTGAACACTAAGGCAGTTAGTCTTTCCGACTAACATGAACCTCTGTCCCATAGGCATTACGCTCCCAACTATCACTGGAATTTGGGAACTAAAGGCAAATTTCATCCAAATTTTGCCTAAGTTTCATCGGACAACTGGAGAAGATCCTCAGAGGCACATACAAGATTTTGAGATGATGTGTCAAACCCAACCCATGGATAGGAGAAAAGATCAATATGTACGACTGGTGTCATTTCCGTTTACTCTACAAGACGGGGCACGAGACTGGTTGTACACTCTGCCGACTGGCAGCGTGACCACATGGGCACAGCTGCAACAAAAGTTTTTGGAGAAATACTTTCCCGCATCCAGAGTGCAAGAGATGAGAAGAAGAATTGGAAGTCTGAAGATGGGCACAAATGAGAGCTTCTACGACTATTGGAGTCGCTTTCAGATCATGCTAACAAAGTGCCCATAACATCAGATCCCAGATCACGATCTGATTCAATACTTCATATCAGGCTTGAGGGCATATGATTGGACCATTGTCAATGCCTCTTGTGGAGGATCTATTCTGAACAAATTACCAACCGAGGCCTTCAGGATTTTAGCAGAAATGGCTGATGAGAATCGTGATAAGAGTGCCGAGGACATAAGAACAATTGCAGATGCTGGAACATCAATGCATTTTGAGGCCAAGATGGAAAGGTTCTTTGAACAAATGGAGAGGGTTTTGAGCACAATAGGAGTACAAAAGAAAAAACCATGTGGGGTCTACAAAAGTGTAGCCCACCTTACGGATGAATGCCCAACGCTGCAGAAGGAAGTTTCTGAAGTAAATGCCTTCGGAGGGCATAACAACAGTCAAAGAAGATATGATCCCTATTCTCAAACATACAATCCAGGTTGGCGGGATCAAGAGAACTTCAAGTGGAAAAGGTCGGATCAAGCCCAACCACAAAACCTTCCTATGCAGCCAGCTTTTCAAAATCAAAGGCAAGGACCTTATTTGGAGGAGCTGGTCCAGACCATGGCATAAGAGACGTTGAGGGCACAACAAAAAACTAAAAAATTTAAGCACTATGTTAGAGAACAAATTTCACAGCTTACCCAAGCCATCAAGCAACTAGAAGAGAAAAATGGGCAATTACCATCTCAAGTGGTAAACCCCCGAGAGCAAGTGAATGTTGTGACCCTGAGAAGTGGAAAAGAGCTACCAGAAGCTGTGGCAGAACCAGAAGCTGAGAAGACGGAAAACATTGAGGGCACAGAAGAAGAGGATTAGAAAGAGAAATAAAAGGTTGCAGAGCCCAAGATAAAAAAAACAAAGGCTATCGGGAAACCACCTTTTCCAGAGCGTCTTGCACACAATAGAAAGGAGGAAGAAACGAAAGATCTTCTCAAGATTTTTTGAAAAGTGGAAATCAATATTCCACTCTTGGATGCAGTTAGGCAAGTACCTAGATATGCCCGATTTCTCAAGGAGCTCTACACTAAAAAAGTACGATTTGAAGATAACGCTAAACTATTCGTGGGAGAGAATGTTTCGGCAGTTTTACAAAAGAAAATGCCCAAGAAGTGTGAAGATCCTGGTATGTTTATCATACCATGCACCATTGGAAATAGAAGGATTGAGAAGGCCATGTTAGATCTCGGAGCATCTATAAATGGCATTCCCATGACGATTTATGAGGAACTAAAATTGGGACCACTTAAACAAAACAAGGGTGATCATTCAGCTCGCAGATAGATCTAATGTCTACCCAGAAGGCCTGATAGAAGATGTCCTAGTCAAGATGGGGGAACTGATTTTCCCAGCTGATTTTTACGTGCTCGATATGGGCACAGCAACACCCACCTCATCAGTGTTACTACTCGAAAGACCATTTATGAAGACTGCTCATACCAAGATTGATGTCGATGAGGGCACACTAATGTGTGAATTTGATGGGCAGATCGTTGTATTTAATATTTTTGAAGCAATGAAATACCCTCAAGAACCGGAGTCAGTCAACTTTGTGAGCTAAAGTCATGCCCAAGCCACAGTTTCCAGAATGAACAATCAAGAAGCACTGGAATGGGCATTACATGCTGGCCTAACTGATTGCAATGCCATCGATGAAGATGACGATATCAAAGAAGCTATCATGATGCTGTATTCCTTGGAGGAAATGCCATGTGGAGTGGGGGATTACAAGTTGCCCACCTCGAGTCAGACTGAAAAAATGATACCCTCTGTGCAGAGGGCACCACAGCTAGAACTGAAAGATCTTTCCAGACATTTGAAGTATCCCTATCTTGGGGAGAATAAAACATTGCCGGTTATCGTAAGTAAAAGTCTGAACTTAATGGAGAAAAACCGGTTGATGAGATTGTTGCGTCTGTACAAGAAAAGAATGAAAAGAACCTATGACCAACTCATCCGCTACAAGCCATTTGAGCGTGGAAAAAAGGTTCTGCTATTTAATTCCAGATTGAAGCATTACTATGGGCATAAGGATCCTGTTTTAGGATCTGTCAGGCACGTCGAGCCCATCTACATATGAAGAAAGAAGTAAGCGTCATGCCCGCGACAATAACTAGGGCACTAACTGGGAGGCAACCCAGGTTTTTTTTTATTTTCTTGCAATTTATTTTAATTCTGTTATTTCCTTTTAAGTTTTTTTTCTAGTGGATAGGATGAATTTTACGGTTTTCTCTAGTTGTGTTTTTACAGTACAGGGCACGGAAAAATGACTACCATTCTGGAATGCATTGGCAATGCCCTCCACGCCACTTCAAGGAAGCCTAATTTAACAAACATCGTGCCCTCTCCAATCTGGTTCCCTCTTTCCATTAGTTTAGTTTTTTTTATCTTTCTTGAGTCGCCCTTGTTCACCCACTTTGCCTGTAGCAAAGTGTGTGGGTGGCGAGGGCATTTGAAGTCTGTTTGCTTTTGCTTGTTTTGGTGACCACATTATTCACCCACTTTGCCTAAGGCAAAATGTGTGGGTGGGATGGCCACTTAGTTTTTGTTGTTTTTTTTTCCGTGAAACAACCTTTTCACATCCATTTTGCCTAAGACAAAGTGTGTGGGTGAGGGTTATTTCACTTTCTTTTATTAGTTTGAGTTGAGTCAAGCATGAGTAGATATTTGAACTTGAAAGCATGGGGTCTAGGGTCCTGTGACCATTAGGCAGCTTGTTTAATTGCATATTCATGTCAGCATGCCCATAACACTGTTTAAATGATAAATGAACTAAGTACCCTATGAGAAATTGAGCCTATCTTCTTGATGCCTGCAATAATTCTTTCTTGTGTGATTTTTACATCTTTGAATTTAGGAGAACTAGAATTTGCTTTTGCTCTATTCTGAGATCACAATGAATTTGGGGGTACACAAAAAATGCTTAGGCAATTTTCTTTTGGAGCCACAAGACCAAATAAAACCACCCTTTAAATCATCTTTACAGCCCCTTTTGAGCCAAAATTCACAATGCTCTGGTCATGTTCCTTTCATGAAACCTACAAAAAGGACCATGGGCACAAGGGAAGGATAATATGGTGTGTTACAAGGCACGAAGTGCACAAAAAAAAAAGAAAAAGAAAAAAAAAGAAGAAGGGGTCGAAATGAAACGAAAAAAATGATAAAGAAACCCCAAGAAAATTAAGTACAGAATGCCCAAAAAATAAAAAAAATCTAGGACATGTGCTTCATAAAATGGGCACGGTGGCAAAGGCCAGTGAGAGTCAAAAGAAATCTTCCCAAAGGAAAAACCTGACTAAATTGAGCCCAGATCCAAATATTTCCTACCTATGACCCATTACAACCTCTAAGTCCTTAGCATATGTGTGTTCTCGATTCTAAAAAGTGGTGGAGGAAAAAAGAGCAGTTGCAAGCTTATGGTGGCAATCAATTCAAATATGTTTGCCTTAAGCGTATACACTGAGCCCAAAACACTTTGAGTGAGGAAAATATACAGTGGGCACAATTATATGTTAAGCAGTTTGCATGTTGATTTATGAGATCAGTAACTTAGCCTCTATGCCCAAAAGGAATTATGTCTATGTATGCTTTGTGTCGAATCTTTGTGTGTCTGTCTTTTCCGCCTTTCTTTTATTTATTTTTCTTTCTTTTCTTTTGGGCACGTTGTACCCCATGCTTGAGGACACGCATATCTCAAGTGGGTGGGTGTGACAAGTCCAATTTCTCTCATATTTTTGGAGTCTTTTTCTCGTTCTCTTGTCCTTGTTTTTGTTTAGAGTCGGAAAGAGCCAGAAATATGAGCAGGGGCATGAAGAGAGCAAAATCACGCATTGTGGGCATTTTGGAGCTGAAATATGGTGATACAAGTTCGATGATATTTTCATAGCACCAATCTCCATGAAAGGTGCCAGCTTGTAGAGTCCATCGCATTTCAATATTGTTGAGAAATGGTCGTTATGCCCACAAGGTTCGAAGAGATTCTAAACCTGGCAGACTTGTTATGGGCACAATGCGAGAAGTTCGGTAGAAGTCATCCAAGATATTCCAGATTTCATTCAATAAGGAAAGAAGATCATGTCAAAGAGGATATTACCAAATCTGGAAAAGATATCTTGAAGCTTCTAGAAGATCAATCTTTTCCACAAGGAAAACGTCCTCCTGTGGGTGCGAGCTGAAGAGATAGAATCAGAATCTATTCTGCAAGGAAAGTTGACATGTCTCTACAAGGAAAGTTGATTTGTCCATACAAGGAAAGTGCAGCTGCCAGAAAAGGAAAGAATGGGCACGCCGACAGACAATCCAGAATTAAGTCTTTTCATGGGCCGATTTGAGCTTCAAACTTACTTGTGGCCCAAGGATGCTAGGGATTCGACCTACTTATATAAATACCACTAAAGAGGATCATTCACGCACATCAGAAAACGCCAAAAACACCAAAAACACCATATACATTATTATTTTACTTTTTACTTTCATTTTTAATTTCCAGTTTATGTTGTTAAGTTCGACGTTGGAGTCAAAACTCATTTCTTATTTATTTCAGTAAGTTTTTATTTAAATTTCATGTCTTTAAATATTGTCTTTATGTTTATGTCTAGCATGCGTGGCTAGATCTTTTATTCCAGATTGAATGGAGATGAGATAACTTAACAAACATGTAAAAACCGTGAGGCAGTTTGGGCATAACACTGTGTGAATTTGGTTTTCGTCGTGTATTGTTTTCTTTGTTGCACTAAAGCATGTTAAGCTAATTAATGTGGCTGATCACTCGTTAATTGGAATTGGACACGCTAAATCTATACATGGTCAATGGATCGTAACTGTGTGTTGATCATAAAGGGACTGAGTACATCACGGGGTATTGTGGGCACACGAGAAATTAGTGTTTGCAATAGATCTGGGTCTGTCTAGAGCATAAAGCTGCTTGTTGCTTACAATCAAATGAGAAATCGGGGTTGGGTAACAATTTAGGGTTTAGGGGACGAGAAATCACCTCTAATCTAATCTGAAAGGATAGATTGGGCACAAATAAAGAATTTCGGGTGTCTATAACTGGATGATTTAATTCACATAAGAAATTGATATGCCCATGATCGAGAAAATATTTGTTAAGTTTGATTCGAAGTTCCAATCCGGAATAATTTACTACTAATTGTTTTCTTTGTTCTTTCTTTGTTTCTTTTTATTTCTATTTTTTGCAAGATTTACTTTAAAGTATTTACATACAAAGTACGGAGACCACAACAACCCTCAAAACTTTGGAAGTAGTGACATTGGAAGGTAGAATTCGCAGCTTCTTGTGGGATCGACCCTTTACTCACATTGCTGGCTACGCCCGCTGTGGGCACAAGGATAAGTCTCTCTTGAGATTTATTCTGACCGTGAAACGACCGCGCGTCAAATACTCAGAGATCAACAGATCTGAAGAAAGCAGCACAAGTATAAAATGAAAAATAAGTGAAATCAGAGATTTAGAAGTGGGAAAATGTGCTCAGAAGCACAGCGGGCTCAGATTTTCCCATGGACGGCGGCTATGGCGTCTCAGGCGACAGGTCAGACCCAGACCAAGAGGGAATGGTGAAACGATAGGCTTTGAAGCTCTTACAGTGTTAATCAACCCACAAGCGGCTCTGCCTTCTCAACTCACAGGCCAAATAGGAATCCACGGTCAGGAATCCGGCCAAAGACACTGAGAAACATGCAGAGGTAGCTCAGAGAAGAGAGATCGGATTAGGGTTAGGTTTCTATGTGTGAGGTTTGAGAGAGAGAGTGGAAGGATCGAGAACCTTATAGATTAGAAATGATCTGCATAAGGTAAGTTAGGGTTAGGTTTAAATATGGTAGGGACCGGGTCATGGGCTAGGGTTTAGAGTTTAGGGCTTCAAATTTGGGCCAAAAATAAAAAGAAACGAGATGAGAAGCAAGTTGGGCTAGAATCGGAAAAGAGCTATTAGGCCAATTTCAACATCCAGCAAAGCAAATTAATCGAAATGCCTCATCCGAATGCAAGAGTTTTCTTGTTTATTTTGGTGATGCTATCATTGGTGTATATGAGGAGTTATGGTGCACGTGGAGTCTTGATGGAGGCAGTGGGAGAGCCAAGTGGTGGCATGACTCGTCTAATGGTGCGTCACTTGAAATACTATCGAAGAAGGTTGGATACACGGACAATGAGAGTGGCGTCGGGAGGGCCTGATCCTCAACATCATTCTAAAACACCAACATTCTATTAATGGCATAGCTTTAAATCACAACTATTGCTCTTAGTTTCACATTTAATTTGCTTATCATTAATCTTTGTTGTCCCTTTAATTTATTTTGTTGAAAGCATGTCCAAAATTTGATGAAATTATGGAACACGCTCTCTCTCTCTCTCTCACACACACACACACATATTGTGCAACCAAATATATGTTGCTCAATTATTAATTTTTTACTAATTATGATTTTTTTGCCCTTTTTCCCAATTGATCTGAAGCCCTTTTTTAGTTAACTTGTTTGCTTAAATGTGGTTGGAAATTGATTATTATAATTAATTTAATTGATTGTTTTAATTAATAATTACATTATGTTTTCATTTTTAAAAATGAAAAACTAACTGTCAATTCACAATCTACGTTTTGTGTAGATGAATTTTGTATATTTAAAATCTCAAGTCCAATTTCGGCAGAAAGAGATATTAATTATTAAAGTTGACAACATAAAATATAGAAGAGTGACATGTATGATTGAAGTGGTGCGCCAGTTCGAGTTTATTCTTGAATCATTGGCTTGGAAGATTGCACCGCTTCAACATAAGGCTTGGAGGTGGTTCAAATGCAAACCAATGGCTCCAACCAAGGCATTCGTTCAGCTGAGGTGGTTAAACCATGAACCATTACCTCCAATGGTTGCGTCCGTTCAACGAAAATGGTTCAAATGTGGAACAATGGCTTGATTCATTGCTTCCATTCACCTTAGAAGCTTCAACCACCAATTGGTGGTTCAAACCATTGCATCCATTTGATATAGAACCGTTGAATTGTGTGGATTAATCAACCAACATAATCCAATGACCTAGATTGATCCGGATCGAAACAATGACACCGTTTCGTAAAGAAACACCATGACTCTTCCAATATTATAAATAGAACCTCCTGGATTTCATTTTCTCCACTCGAAAATCAAAAGTTTTCTATACTTCTCTTCTTATCTAGTAATCGATTGAAAGTCTCGATTATTATTTTGTTCGTCATAACGTCGTTTTTGTAAGTTCAACAAAACGTCGTTGAAAAGTCGTTGTCTCTTAGAGGCGATTGCCAAAGTTCATTTTGTATTAATATTGCGGGGCAATTTTTGTCTTGCGGAAAGATAGTCTAACTCCCGCCTCGACTTATAACCTACCCGTTATTCTGTCCGATTATCCTCAAAGAAAAATCCATAATTTACCCAACAAATGTTCATATATCCTTTTCTTGATCATATGATTATCAACACTCGCTTTTTTCTTATTCTATTTGAGTTTTAATATCACATAACGTTCTATGACCATCTCCAACCAAGACCCATATCTCATTTTGTAGCTACCTTTTCACTCCAACCAAGACCCATATCCAAACTTAAAATGAGTATTTGCTACTTTTGTGAATAGTAAAAACTCAAATTTAAGTTTACACTATTCCAATACCTATCTATTATTTAAGTTCTGCAAAAATTGTAATTTAATCCTTTGTTTATTTGTAGATTTATAATAGTGTATTTTTAGTATTTTGTAATGATTTGTATTGTGTACATATTTTTCTTTTTTGTATTAAATTTATTGTATATGATATTTATTAAGAGAATAATTAAAATTATAATTGTAAAAATTAAAGTGACATAAAAAATAAATTTATGCACATAAACACATAAGTTAAAAATCATAACAATGACATTAAAATAAATAATGGCTTGTCTTCTTCTTGAATCTTTCGCTAAAATTAAGGCTTAAATAAAAAAAAAGTTTTAGATAGTGAGAAAACAAATGGAGATAATTTCGGCTGCAATTTCTTATTTCAAATTTCTGCTTATTATATTTTCACCTTTGTTGATTAATATGTTTTGAGTAGCTATTTTATGATATGATTAGTCTTGATCAATACATAAATTAAAAACCATAACAATGACATTAAAATGAAGAACATATTCCAAATAATGAAAATAGGAATACATCACATACGACGAAATTACCTAACCAATATTAAAATTAAGATATCTAGTAATATTATATTTTGTAAGAATTGTTGATTAATAATTATTTATATTGGATGTTCCATGAATATACAAAAAAAATAAAAAAAAATTAAGAGGTTCAATTTATAAATTTGATAAATATGTTGGTATTACTGAAAAAGATAAAAAGTGGTATGAGAAGGAATATTGAGAGAATATTCTTTTGAGTTTGAAAATGAATTTATTGATTGAAGATGAATTATTATTTGATGGGACATTTACTGCAAATGAGTTTAAATTTGAATTGCTCGGTAGGAGATGGTCTAAGCCGGTGAGAGTGGGGCGGGGCCCAATAACAATACAATGACGTAACAAATTTCGTTATAACTACATGATCTATTTCGCTCTAACGATACATGTAAGAAGTAATTTTCTATATATCTATGTGCGCGTGTCACTCATAATATGTATATCAATATTTAATTTTTTGAATTTGCGACCCAAGTTATTTAGTTTGGGCCCCGAAAGATTAGTGGTTTGATTTGTAAAAAAAATTCGTATGTAATTTTTTTTAACTAACATATCCGACTTTTAGAATAAATTCCACACCCACATGTCACAACTACACGGTTATGATTATCATAATTTAGTCTAGGATTTATATAACCTTTAAGTTTCTAGTATTTAGCATAAAATCCTAGTTATCAATGGTTAGAGAATCAAATACTCCCTTCACTCCAATTATATACGGTCCTAATTATTATTTTGAGGTGTCCCAACTATATAATTTTATTACTATAATTAATATTATTTTTCATAATAATGTACAAATACACCATTATTAGATTTTGGAAATTAAAAACTAACTATCTAAGTTTTTGAAAGTTATAAATCTTAAATAAGGTAACATTGAAGGTTTAGGCCTTGTTTCTTTACATTTTCAAATGAAAATTTCTCACTTTTTACTATTCAAAAATTAAAATATCGAAAACAAGTTTGTTTTACTCATTTTCAATTACAGTTTTCACTTTTTCCAATTCTATATAACATATTCAATCACATATATATATATATATAATTACAGTGAGACTCATTAATTAAATATTCATTAATTCATCATAATCACACAAATATTTATCTTTTCATCTCAACCACACATTTCAAATTGAAAATATAATTAAACAAATATATTCCCATTTTCCATACCTATAACTCTAAATATTAAATCATTCATCGTAACAAAATCATTACATTTTTTTAAAAACCAATACACCTCGTAAATTGAAATGAAAATACTAAAAACTGAAAATTGATGTTAGAAATAAAAACAAACAAGCCCTTAGTTTTTGTATCTTGTTTTCATGAATATTTTTAATCTAAGTGCGAGTAGAAAAAAAACTATATAATCGGGACGAGGGTATTAATTAAACTATAGTTCAAAATTGGTAAAGCTATTCAGCCAGAATGTGTTCAGCTAGAAAAGGGCAGAATAGTAATTGTATAATAGTATTAATAAAATATTAATTAATGTAATTAGTGGAATAAGTGTGTTTACATTAGTATCATTCCCGCCCATTTAGGAGAGAGATTAGCCAAATAAATTCGAAATTCAAAATTTGAAAACCAAATCTCTCATCAATAATTACAGATTCTATTCTCAATAAAGATAACATTGAAACTACCATTTTAATCACAAATACACATTAATAATAAAATTTGATTTCATTAATCTTTCATACACATATGCAGATTTTGGCCAAATAACTAAGTATGGAACTCAAAGGCAGAAAGCTCAAGGAGAAGAAGTTTTACGTTGTATTCCAAAATATACGAACTTGAATTTTTTCTAGTTGAAAGAAATGTGTGCCATATGTGCTCGGTTGTAGGGGAAGCTTGTATAAGTCTTTTCCAATAGAAGAGGAAGTGATAGAGGCGTACGATATGTATTTCCAGTCCAATAATTATGAAGATGAAATTTCGAGTATCGGCCATGGAGTGGATTTTGCTGTTGAACCAAGCAAGTACCATATTAATTCGGTTACTGAAGAGAAGAAGAAAGATGCAGGCTTGGACGTCACTTGTGAAGTT
Source organism: Perilla frutescens (assembly GCA_026008535.1). NCBI lineage: Eukaryota > Viridiplantae > Streptophyta > Magnoliopsida > Lamiales > Lamiaceae > Perilla > Perilla frutescens. The sequence continues at coordinate 10,635,028 of BRKX01000019.1, forward strand.
GTGAATACAAAAATTTACGGTGTAAAGATGTTTATGTTCGATGTTGTCGTTGGAATTTTTATATCAATCTTATTAGTTAACATTATTAGTTAAATTCGAGCTGTTAAGCATTGATTAAATAAATGAATGATATTTTATTTGTGGAATCTTGATTTCAATGTTCATTGTTGTGTTTTGCTATTGTAAGAATGTGTTCATCTTATTTGTTATTTGTTTAGGATCGGTTAAGTGTTTTCTTGTAAAGATTATAATTAAATTGCAATATTGTATTCAAAAGCAGTTCATTTATAATTTAATAAATGATTAAAAAAATAAAGATAGACTGAATTCTTTTTCCCGTAAAAAATTCAATTAGCTTATTGGACTAAACTAAATTCAATAAAGATAGACTAAATTATTTTGTAAGTAAAAATTCAATGAGCTTATTGGACTAATCTAATCAGTTTAAATAAAGGAGAAAAAAACATTTTATTTACCATAATCGATCAAGTTCAATTTAGATAAAAGGAAAAAATTAGTTTATTTAGCATATTAGTATAAATTCATTTTAAGCCAGTTTATAAATTTATTATTTATTTTATTGGAATAATCTTGAACAAGATAAATGAGAACAAAATTGAACACAAGAGAAAGCATAACATCATTAGATAAACTTAAATATTCATAAATTAAATGAGTAACCATGAAATTGATCAAACTGATCTACATAGAAACTGGAAATTAAAATGCAGATAAACTAAACACATGCTGGAAATTAAAACTAGTAGAACTAATTAGACATCGCTTGAAGATGAGTCCGGAATCACAATAACAGGAACAGGCTTGAAGTTCCCTCATCATCTTTGCTTAACGTCTTGAGATCCAGATAACACTCATACAACTTTGTGAGGGAAATTTTTTCCAGCAACATATCCCTCATGCACTCATCATCCAAACTTCGAAGCATATGACCAAACAAATGGCCAATCTCCATCTTCATGGTATTGTGTTCTTCACGGAGATTTCGATAGAGTATTTCAAGACTACGAGGAGAAGGAGGGATCGTCCATTCCGAAGATAGAACGCGTTTTGTGGGTGTGAATTTCTTTATCGGAGTAAACTTCTTGATGGGAGTTTTTTCGACCATTGAAAATTAATTGGAAAGATAGGGGCGAATGGTGTTTAGGTAGCATATGGTAAAGTGAGGAGAGACTTTGTGAATTGTAGTGTATTTATAGTGAGTGCTAGGTTAATGAGATTAATTTCCCCATAAAACCCTAAATGAGACTGCATAGGGAAAAAATATTTCCAAATCTTTTGCAAGATATGGTTCTACAAATCTCGTGAATCTTAAGACCAAAAATTTAACTAATACAAATCTTAGAAAAGATTTGTGTAAATCTTACGGCTAAATATTAATAGAGCAATCTCCTAGATTTGTGTAAATCGGAATATTTTACAATTTAATTGACTATTTAGTGTTTCACAAATTAATTACGTTACGAAAAAAAATTACGTTCTAATTATCTATCTAGTAATTAAAATTGAAAATATCTAAGAATTCTAAGAAAAATAAATTTAAGAATTAAAAATCTTATTTACAAATCGTAAGAATTCAAAATTAAATTCAAAGAATTCTAAGAGAAATAAATTTAAGAATTCAAAATCTGAAAATTTATAAGAATTCTAAGAAAATTAAATTTAAGAATTCAAAATCTGAAAATATCTCAGAATTCTATGAAATCGAAATTTTAAGAATCATAGTTCACAAAACTTAATAATATAAGATTATCACACCACTAATAATGACAAATGTGAAAGTGTCTATATAGTTAAAATGAGATCACAACACTAGTAATAAGAATTTTGAAATTAAAGTCCGTGCATGCACTCTTACACCACTATAAGAATCATAGTTCGCAAATTAGTATAAGATCACACCAATTTTGAAATATATAAGAATTCTAAGAAATCGAAATTGTAAGAATCATAGTTCACAAATCTTAATGTGAGATCATCACACCACTAATTTAAACAAATTTGAAAGTACAATGCATGCATGCACTATATATTTAAAATGAGATCACAACACTAGTAATAAGAATTTTGAAATTAATGTCCATGCATTCACTCTTATACCACTATAAGAATCATAGTTCACAAATTAATATAAGATCACACCACTAATAAGAATTTTGAAATTAAAGTTCATGCATACACTCTTATACCACTATAAGAATCATAGTTCACAAATTAACATAAGATCACACCACTAACAAGAATTTTGAAATTAAAGTCCATGCATGCACTCTTATACCACAATAAGAATCATAGTTCACAAATTAACATAAGATCACACCACTAATAAGAATTTTGAAATTAAAGTCCATACATGCACTCTTATACCACAATAAGAATCATAGTTCACAAATTAACATAAGACCACACCATTAATAAAAATTTTAAAATTAAAGTCCATGCATGCACTCTTATACCACTATAAGAATCATAGTTCACAAATTAATATAAAATCACACCATTAATAAGAATTTTGAAATTAAAGGCCATGCATGCACTCTTATACCACTATAAGAATCATAGTTCATAAATTAACATAAGATCACACCACTAACAAGAAATTTGAAATTAAAGTCCATGCATGCACTCTTATACCACTATAAGAATCATAGTTCACAAATTAATATAAGATCACACAACTAATAAGAATTTTGAAATTAAAGGCCATGCATGCACTCTTATACCACTATAAGAATCATAGTTCACAAATTAACATAAGATCACACCAGTAAAACTTTCTTCATAATATCAAGGGCATGCAAAGGGCAAGGCCGCAAGGGTAAAAGGGCAAAGGCAAGAGCGAGGGTTTAGGATTTAGGCAAAGAGTGATTCTTTACAATATATAATAGTCTTTTCCTTAATTACATCAATTGAATCCGAAACCATATAATAATATTAAGATTGACCTTATATTGTTTCAAATTAATATTACATTTATATTAGTATAGAAACTTATAATTTACTATATAATTTTTCTTCTTATTAATTTTTGATATTTTAATATCGAAATTATAATATAATTTTCGAACACACAAATAATTTTCGCATATCATAATTTTTGAAATTTTTGAAATCATATTATAATTCAAACAATATCATAATTTTTGAAATTTTAATATCAAAATTATAATATAATTTTCCAAACACCACTAATAATTTTTTAATATCATAATTTTTAAAATTTTTGAAATCATATTATAATTTAAACAATATCATAATTTTTGAAATTTTAATATTGAAATTATAATATGATCTTCGAAACCATATCATAATTTTTAAAACTTTGGAAATACTATTATAATTTTGTCAATCATTAATTACCACCCAGAGAGGACCAATCGTTGGAGCGGAATTCTAATCGAGTACTGAATTTTTTTTAGAACAATCGAGTACTGATTTTATGATTCACCCAAATCTCTAGGAGATTAAGCACACGTAAAAGGCACAATTGAGTGAATGTCTCATTTGGAATCATGTAGCAGTTAATGAGTTGAACCAACCCAGTCGACTTTAACATAAAATAAACATCTCTCCATTAATGACTCTTAAAATAACTCTTGAAATTCACACTGAAAGAAACAAAAAAAATATAAAAAAATATGGAATCATGCAGCCGTCTAACAAGTTCAGTGACCAAGAGAAGAAAGAAGCTTGCTGGGAAACGTCTATGAAGAGCTTGAGTGCGGCGATGGCTTCATCATCCCAACTCAATTCAAGATTTGCTGCAAGATGATAGACTTCCATACCCGTTTGGTAAGTTTTTCGATACATGTAACAAGATAAATGTTTTTAGGGTTAGGGTTTTCTAATACAATGTTTTTATTGGTTTGAAGACCTTGCCGGCGGTGGCACTCGATATCATCGGTCGGTCGTCCAAGTGAATAACCATTGAGGCTGAAAAATCAGATTGGGAGTTTGACTGTCAATATGAGTATCGTAATATCTTGCCGACGAACCATCCAATCTGCCGAATCACTGAAGGTTGGAGTGAGGTGGTGGATTTTTTCAGGATCGGGCAAGGGAATAAGCTGATTTTTAAAAGACACTCTGCAGATCCCTTATGGTTTCATCTGTATGTCGAAAAATATCTGGATACTATCAAGATTGAAGCTGGCGAGTGGATTTGATGTTTATGTGTTTTATTTTTTTTTTCTTTCAACTTTCTGTTAATGATTATGTTTTTTTTCTTTCAATTTTGTGTTAATGTTTATGTTTTTTTTATTTATTAATGTATTTGATGGGTTTTTTTCTATTTATGTTAACTTATTTGTGTTAATATAATTTTATTGGTTATGTTATTTTTCCTTGAAATTATATATTTGTTTAGGTTAATCTACATGAAATTTTATATTCTGCAAAAAAAATTAAAATACATTAATGCGACTAAATTTTTACATGCCCAAATTAAATATCATTACACTACAAACTATCTTGTACAATGATAGTCTCTAACAATCTACCCACTTGGCTACTGCTTCAAAATCAAGCGCCACTATGCCTTCTATTAAAATAATCTCACGAACTGTGTCGAACTCATCCATTCCATTTAGTCTGAATTCTTTATGCATCGAACACTCCTAGTTATGATAGAAAATGGATCTTAAAAATATTGATAATAATAATAATAATAATAATAATAATAATAATAATAATAATAATAATAATAATAATTTATAAGATATAAGATATAAAATGATTTTTAAGCTTACATTGTTAGAATCGTTGAACTGACTGAAATAAACATTAGTGGACGTGACAATGTTACTCTCTTCATCGTATTTGATTCCGGGCAACCTTTTAAAGTTTTCGAAATGGTAAAAAACCTCGTTCAATTCCTTCAATTTCATAACCAGATCAATGGTAATAAAATGACGATCCCGGGCCCTGGACATCATTTTCGCAAATAGGCGCATCATCTCTGCAGCGCATATTTTGTGGGAAAGATCAACGTACCCGACTCTTAACCGCAAGAAACTAACGAGGACTGTCTCGTCAATTTTGGATCAAACCATAGCTATTCTAGAGATGAAAATTGAAGGTTGAGAATCTGCAATTTTTTTTTTTTTGCTTTTGATGGATAAGTTGAAGCCACAACTAACTTATAAATATAAGTTTATTTTAAAGCATGAGATGACTAATAACCAAATCACTTTAATGAGACAGCACACATTAATTTTCAAGTACATTACTCTGACAATTTTTCTTTTTGAGATAGTAAAATTCTAGGTTCATCCAATTGCCATAGATAGTAAAATTTTATGTAACAATATGGAATTAAAAAAATTGAAAATATCTAACAATTCTAAGAATAATTTTCAAGTACATTACTGTAATAATTTTTATGCTCGTCCACTTGCCATAGACCATATGCTCATCCACTTGCCATAGACCATATAATTTTTAATTTTTATGCTCATCAACTTGCCATAGACCATATGAAACTCTAAATTAAAGCATGATATTCATTTTCATTTTTAAAAATGAGAACACAATAAAATATTTAACAATTCTAAGAAAATTATAATTTTTTAGAGAAAAAGAGTGATTACAAATTGTAATTAAATGACACGACCGTTCATACCCTAAACTACTTGACCCTTTGATTGCTATGATAAAGGCTCCCAATGCAGTAATCATTACAAATTGTTCCATACACGGTAAAGGCTCCTGTTTCAATACCTTTAATTAATTTTTTTCCATCTGTAATCATTACAGATTGAACCAAAACACGGTAAGCCCTAATTAGACCTATTTCCAAGGAGAGTAGATTCAATGGCTTTCTCATACGCCATTGATTAATTGTGTATTAACTGTTGATCTTCTGCATACCATTTATCGAGTTTTAATTATAGAATATCAACTGTTGATTTTTTCCTTTTTTTAATTCAGAATTATATCAAAGGTCAATCAAAGTATTCACCATCTTCACTATTCCTTCACAGCCATGATGAGTCAAGCTTGGGATGAACTTGATGAACAATGCCTTCTGCATGTTTGGATTGATGAATCGGAAAGATTTGATCTTTCCAATGATCAACAAGTCTGTGACTTCTTTCTCAGTGTGACTTCTTTCTCAATGTGTCCTAGTTTTTTTGGTATGGGTTCAAGAAGTGTTTTTTCTAGGGCAAATTGTGACAAAAATGCAAGAACTGAAAGATCGTTTTGAGGATGTTGTCTGGATGAGGAGGGTTTCCGGTGCCGTTTATGATCGGAAGATGCATGAGGAAGTAAGTATTATAGTTCTATTCCACACCGTTTATCATATTTCTTGTTCAATCTAATAATATGTCTTAATGTAGGAGATGTTGCTCCAGTATATTTTCGACGTTAAGAAGGCTGAACGGATCGATCTGGACTGGTACAGGCGGTCATTTGAGGGTGCTCAATTTAGATGGATTAGCAAACTGAGACTGGTGATTGAGTCTGCGTGGCCTAACAACTATTAGGATTTTGTAATCCTTTTTTATGTTCTTTTGGGATTCTGTAATCTTATTTTAGGTTTTTGATTGGCAGGGACCAATTATAAACTTTCTTAGGCATGTAATTAATACTCGTGTGATATGGGTAGTTGGTTCCAAATCTGTCTTTATATTAATTGCATATTCTAGAATCTGCTTCTCACCACCATTATATAATCCATATTCTCTATATTCTCTGTGTTTTATTTTGTTCATTTTTTAGAAAAAATTTAATAATGACAGACCCGACTTCAGCGAGAGGAATGAACTTTGGAAGAACCTGTTAAGATCTATTTTATTTATCAATATTGTTTACTTTTGACATTATCTCTTATTAAATTCTCCAACAATGACGAATCCCTTTTATTTCCTTCAGGTGACCATAGAGGTTTTAATGTGCAGTGCCAGTCGGCCAAGTATGCTAATCGAATGGTAAAGTTATAATATCCCTTTGTAATTGTTGTTAATAAAATGTTGTCTAATGGTGATTTATTTTTGTAGTATTTGTCGAAGCATGCGAGCGACATCCTTGGTACATCATCTAAGATGATTAAAATTTGTACATTTTATGGCTTTCAAGAATAGGATGTTGAATATGAATACCGCGAGCTTTCATCGAAGAAGAACAAGAAGAGTGTCATGATCCGTCTCAAAAAAGGGTGGAATGATGTTGTTCAATATCTTGGTATCAAGCGTGGTGATGTTCTGCGGATCGAAAAATACAGTGGTATTACTCGTAGTGTAGATATTTTCCTTGTTACTACAATTGATATGGTTAGGCTTGATCTTGATGACTAGTATTTTAGTTATAGTTTATTATGTATTTAATCTTAGGTTATGACTTATGGATTGTATGTGTTTGTTGGATGTTATGATATAATTATGAACTTATGTTTTCTGGCTAAAGTTTTTTGGGATTCTCTTTAGATTAAACCTTATTATATGTTTATGTTCTCTGTTTCTGGATTCTGTTTAGATTAAGATGATCATTAATGTTTCTGGAAGATGTTTTGGGATTTTGTTTACATAAAACCATATGATATGTTTTTGGATTATGTCTTTAGGTTTCTGTTTAGATTAAGATGATCATTAATTGTTTCTGGAAGATGTTTTGAGATTTTGTTTACATTAAACCATATGATATGTTTCTGGATTATGTCTTTGGGTTTCTGTTTGGATTAAACAATCTCTAAAAAATCCGCACTCTAAGTGCTCGAATAAAGTCCTCTGTGAAACAATCTCTAAAAAGACGCAAACTAAGTGCTCGACAAAAGTTCTCTATGAAAGAATCTCTAAACAAAACGCACACTTTGTGCTCGATGAAAATTCTCTGGGAAATTTCTTCACAATAAAAACGCACACTAAGTGCTTGATAAAAGTTCTCTATGAAACAATCTCTAAACAAAAACGCACACTTTGTGCAAAAGGTAAAAGTTCTCTATGAAACAATCTCTAAACAAAAATGTACACTTTGTGCTCGATAAAAGTTCTCTGTGAAACAATCTCTAAACCAAACGCACACTTTGTCAAACAATGTCTAAAAAAATCGCACAAAAAAGGCACACTAAGTGCTCTATAAATGTCCTCTGTCAAACAATGTCTAAAAAAATCGCACTCATCGTATTCGATGAAAGTTTTCTGTCAAACAATCTCTGAGAAAACCACACACTAAGTGCTCGATAAAATTTCTCTATTGAAACAATCTCTAAAAAAACCGCACGCAAAGTGTTCAATGAGAGTCCTAACATAATGCTAGAAACAAGTACTTCCTTGTATCTCGACCACTTGTTCATCCTGCTGATTCGAACTACCTCTTCTACCTCTACCTCTATCTCTTGCAATCAAAGCACTGGCTCCTCTTCCTCCACTAGAATTTGCTCCTCTTTCTCCACTAGAAATTGTGTCTCTCTTAATCTTTTCTGCTACAGATTGCATTCTGTTAACTACTGGTCTTCCTCTTCACTTACTTAGCGGTGGATTCAAGAAAGTACCAGGTTGAGTACTAGCATTATCTACCGTTCCAGTGGAAGAACTCACAAAATTTGTTGGCGCCCAGTTTGTTAGCTCAGCTTTCATATCTTCGCATCTTTGTTTTATGAACTTCATCTTTTCTGGACTTTGATAAGCCAAATCAGTACATTCAACAAAAGCTCGTTCTGTATCCTGGAATCTCTTGTACTCTTCTGTCATATGCGGATATCCACCGGCAAAAAATATGCTTGAATGACGTCTGTAGATGTCCTTCCGCCACCTTCTCAGTACATACCTCTCATTCACAAAGCCAACATCTTTCACAACTAGAACCTTCAGAATATGACAACATAGAATTTCCTTAGACTCAAACTTTCGACAGTTGCATTCGAAATACTCTCCATTCGGCCTACACTCAACTGTATATGTGCACTGCCAGTTGATATCAGCACTTTTTTCAGAAACTTCATACACTTCAATGCCCACAACATTGACAACTGGTTGCTTAACATTGCAATGCAACATTAGCATTATCTCCTTCTGCAATAACTGAAATATATTATTGGTGTATGCATCTCTAAACTGTTGCTCCCACTTGAAAGATGAAATGCATTTTCTAATCTTGCACTTCGACTCATAGTCAGCTTGCACTTCTCTATGAATCTTATCTCCAATTGCAATTTCATATTGTTCCACGAATGTTTTCAGCATACTTCTTGAAGTGATATACCCGTCGAAGAAAGCATGCATGGATTCACTCCTTTGCGTTGACACCATACCAGCCCAAAATGTGTGATTTAGATAAACATGCACCCAACTTTGCCTTTCAGCATATAAATCTCTCAGCCACCTATTATTTTGGAGTCTGTGATCAACTAAGAATTTAGCCCACCTATCCGCAAATTCACCTATTGTGAGGCTGTCATATACCATATAATTAAACTATTTAACTGCCTTGTAAAAATTAGTTGCCGCCTTAAACTTCTGAGCACACTTCGACACAATATACCACAAGTAATATCGGTGGATGGTGTCGGGCATTACTTCCCTCACCGCAGTTTTTATACTGCCACATTGATCTGTTAGAATTGCCCTTGGATGAATACCTCCCATAGCTTCCAACCAATTGGTGAACAGCCACTTGAATGATTCTGCATCTTCATGTGATAACAAAGCACAACCTAGTAATATAGACTGATTATGATGATTAACCCCGACCATAGTTGCAAAAGGCATGTCATACTGATTCACAAGATAGGTTGTGTCAAAGCTGATAACATCATGAAAATCTTCATAAACAGCTTTGCTCCTAAGATGGATCCACATCACGTTTCGAAGCCTTCCTTTATCATCTATATCCATTAAATGAAAAAAGCTCATATCCTTTTGTTGCAACCTCATGAAAAGTGTACGAAATGGCTTCAACATCTCATTTGCCAACTGGTCAGTGAAATTTCTGCAATCTCTGGCGATACAACCTAAATTCTGAGGCCCGCCGGCTTGAACTTCCAACAACCTCACATTCTTACACACTCTCAAACCAGCAATGTCGTTTCTTTCCAATTGTCTCTTCATATTTACCGACAAACTCCTATGAGCCGGCATGAAAATTGACATATGTGGTTCATGTTCATGATTATGATCTAAGTGGACGGTGGACGCCCTCCAACAACCATTATCTTGTTTTATAGCATTCACTCGAATTGGACAATTCACTCGTTTGGTAGATTTTTTCACTTCTCCTCCATTGCGTGATCTATCACAGGAAATCACAAGATACTTTGGATTATCAGATCCGTGCACTTTCCAAGCGGTCCTAATAATGACACTAAAACATTTACTCTTTGCATAAGCTTGGTAAGATGCGAAGAGCATTTCCCTACTCTCAAATTCCATGTTTCTTTGAGGACCTTCTTGCATAATTTCCTCATCATATTCCATTTCTTTTCCAAATTCTTCATCTGGTGCTTCTCCATTGTCTTCCACATATTCTACATCGTCACTCTCTTCATTGACATCGTTATTTGCATCTGATGCATCGTTTGTAAAATCATCATCGGGTCTGAATATTGACAACAATCTTTCTTCTACGTTGCTATCCATATCGACCTCTGTTTTTTTTTTTTTGCAAGTTTGAGATGTGCACAATGGAGTATAGCTATGGTGCTGCTGTAACCTAAAGTATTTTTAGGGAAAGATAATCACAATAATTGTATCTGCAGATTTGCTCACTGCTCGAGAATCACTAAAGATCCGCTGCCATGATTATCTCTTGCATTAGCGGGAAATCAGTAGAAGCAATTAATTTTGCCCGCCTAAGAGTCTTAATTATGGAGCCAAAATGTTTAGGGACAATAAGGTAATTAATTAGGAGTAAACCGGCCCACATTTGGACCGGATTTAATCAAACTCGCTTAGCACTAATTAAATCGGATTCTGGCCAAATATCAGTACCCGTTCAAAATTTATAGTTTTTGTAATTTCAAGTAATTAATTTGTTTTAAATTTTGTACTTCTAATAAAATAATATAAATCTTAAAATATTTTTAAGTAATAGAACAAATAATAGAACAAGTATTAAGGGTGAGTCAGGTGCTAATTTACATACACGATAATATAATAAGATAAATATAACACAAATAATGACTTGGTGTTTGTCTCATATCATCACCGTATCAATAAGCTGGAGACCTTATTAGACAATTAATATTTTTGTCCTGTTATGTCATTATCATTTTGATACAAACCACAACACACACGATTACATGAATTAATAGTTATACTTAGAATATTTACTTGCCAAATTTATTGTTTGATTTTGGATTAAGAAATAAATACCTTTAAGTATTTTCTTTTTTGTTTCATTATATGAGATGAAATATTCAAATTTTGACTTTATTCATGATTTAGTCAAACATAATATTAGTTGGAATTTGGAACATGAAAGTAGTATACGAAATAAAATTAGCAATATAGAATGCATGTCACGACAAAATAATGTGTAAATCACATCATTAATTGGGGTGGTCTTCTGTTTGCTTTTCTGTTTTACGTTTTTTCTTTTTTTTCTGCTTTTCTTTTTCTTTTTTCTGTTTTTCTTTCTTTTTTTCTTAAAAAAAACACAAATAAACTCCTAACCCCCCTCCAAATCATAAAAAAAAAAAAAAACTCCTAAAAACACCCCCAAAAAACCCTAAAAAACACAAAATAAACCCTTAAAAAAAATATGTGTCATTGATTAAAAAAACTATTATTATACTTGTACATATGGAACAATAATATATTAATAGCTTGTAAATAATTTAATAATTTTTATAAAGTACAGTAAGTTAATTTATATACAAATGGATATTTCTATTTTTGACAAGATTTTTGTTAATGTATTAAACATAACATAGATATATATACACACACAAAATTCAAGTATAATTAAAAATTGGGATTAAAAATTAGTCGATATGGAAAAATAGCTGGATAGTGATTTTTTTAGACTCTAAATTAATACATATATATATATATATATTTGAAAGGACAGAAATACCCGTAATTCAAACTCTAATTTTCCACTCCCCGCACAGTTTTTTTTGTAGTATATCTATCAATTTAACTAAAAAAATTGCTAAAAATAAATAATTATAATTTGAAGTAAATAGTTAATTTTTTTTAATAACATTAGATTATTAAAATGAATTTTGATTATGTTTATTGCCGACACCTAAACCCTACGGGAAAAAAAAAGTAGAGAGAAAAAATAAAAAGACAGAAAACTAGAAAGGGCAGCGGACGACAGCACAAAAGAACCCACACGTGGTTCATTGTTCGACGCCCAATAATAGCGCGTGTTTTTCACGAGCGAATCAGAATTATTCCCATTGCTCACATCATCAAAACCACGCGCCATCACCCGCTAGTGACGTGGCAGTCTATCACCGCCTTCGGATCACTAGCACCTAGCGCGCGTGTGATTAAAAGCAGAGATGGTACTGACCATTCACTAGCGTTGTAGAGAGAGAAACCAAAGAAAAAAAGAAAAAAAATTAAAAATTCTAGAGAGAGAAAGCGAGTGGGAGTTCGGATCGAAGAACAGAGAGCACGAGCCCCCCTTTCTTCAATTCTCCTGCCTTCCCCCCCAAACCCTAGTTTTCCTAATTTATGTCTGCTGTTAATTATTTTTTTCTTTTTTTCTGAATCTGCTTTTCACACTCATTTCTGCTAATTTTATCCGCTCGTCAGATCTTTTAGCTTTTATCGTCCTCGTTTCTGGGTATTGTATGTTGTTGTGAAAATCGGATCTGCGTATATAGATATAGACAAACTCTGTCGTTCTAAATAAATTTAGCTACTGTTTTCATTTCTTTTCGTTCATCCTGATTCTTGATAACTGTTGGTTTGGGCGTTTGTTTTGCGACTCTAGGGTTTTTTAAACCCTGGATTTTTTTTTTGGAGTCGGCTTATTCTAGGGTTCTTGAGTCTCGATTTGAGCGTAAGGGTTTTTGATTGAGAAATTGGGGATTACATGTATGGCTTCGGGGACTTTAGGGGAATCTAATGATGATGTGAATTGGAGAGGGAGGTGTCGATGGACTGAAAACAGTATAGTTTATACGCGGAAAACCCACAAGAAAGCGCAGAAAGCCTGCAATAATAACGATACTGCCACCACCTCAACCTCCACCGCCGAGAAACCCATCTCCGCCCCGGCCACCACTGCCGATGCCGAGGTTTCCCCTGCCTCTCCACCGCCCACCATCCCTAGCACGACAACCACACCCAACGGGAGTGCAGATGGCCATGGTGTGCAAGACTCTGTAGGAATTGTAGTGTCGGAGGATGTAGATTCTTGCCAAAATTTGCCAGAGAATTCTCTGCATCAAGAACAGGGTCTCCCACATGGGTCGCAGGACAAAAAAGAAGATTCTTGTTACCATGCGCCACTGCTAGAACGGAAACAAAGTCCACATGTGCCCTCAGTGGCGGTGGACAGTCATCATACTCCTGGTAATAGAGTAGAAGAAGGCAGAGATAGTCAAACGACAGTGGTGCAGGATCCTGAGGATTCACGATTGCCTGACAGTGATGAGGCCAAGAATTTGGAAAGAACACCCTCACCTGATGGTGAAAATGAGTTGGTACAGACTCCACAGGATAGGAGTGAGCCATCACTGCTCAGGGAAATTGATCTTCCAAACGGCAGAGATGTTTCTGCAGCACGTCAGCCTATTGAAAATGAGGAACGGAATGAAGGAGTGATGCATGGCTCTTTTCAAATTTCCCATGGCAATGGCTCAATTAAGGTAAATGGAGTGAAGTCACCTCAAGTGTCCAAAGTGCAGCTGCCCGTTGGGGATGAAGCACAAAATGATGGAGAAATGATGCCGGGCTCACCTCAAGTTTCCGAAGGTAATGGACGAGGTAATGCCAATGGAGTTGTGAAGCCACTTGTGATATCTAGCATTGATGATAGGATTAGATTTAATTTATGTAAAGCGACCCCAAAGAATGAGATCAAGAAGCTTAGGAAGGATCTAGAGTACGAGCTTGATCAGATTAGAAGGCTAGTTAAACAGCTCGAATCCAAAGAGCTTCAGTTTGCTTCACATAATACTCAGATTAGCAACAGTAACCTCAATAATAGAAGTAATTCTATCAGTACTGAGGGTGCTAATTCTGGTGAGTACATTCATTCACAACCCCAGCTTGCCAGAAGTAATGTGGTAGATCGAAGGTTGTTGTTGAGGGTGAATGCAGAGGTGGGGACGCACCAGGAAACCAGACCTATCGGATTAGCAAGGGTGAATTCTGATATTGGTGCTGCACGGAATCTAGAACCTCGATTGTATAGTAGACAACTCAGCGTCGCAGTAACGAATAACAGGTCTAGTGAATTTGTTGAGAAGGAGAAACGGACCCCAAAGGCAAATCAGTATTACAGAAATTCAGAGTTCCTTTTGGGAAAAGATAGACTGCCTTCTGAAAGTAATAAGAGGCTGAAGACAAATAATGGGAGGAAACATGGCGGAGAAACGGATCATGCCATGGGATATGGTTTTGGGTTTGATAAAAACAGGAATCAGGTGTTCAAAAACTGCAGTAGCTTACTTCAGCGGTTGATGAAGCATAAGTTTGGTTGGGTTTTTAACGAGCCAGTGAATGCCAAGTCTCTTGGATTGGTTGATTACCACGATATCATTAAGCATCCTATGGATTTGGGTACCATTAAGACTAAATTGTCCCAGAATTTGTACAAGTCTCCGAGGGAGTTTGCAGAGGATGTCCGACTTGTTTTTCACAATGCAATGACTTATAATCCAAAGGGGCAGGATGTCCACGTTATGGCAGAACAGTTGTTGCAGATTTTTGAAGAAAGGTGGGCGGTTATAGAATCTGAGTACAATCCTTATTGGAAATATCAAGTTTATCAGGATGGGGGGTTACCCACTCCCACTTCTAGAAAGGGTGTGCCGTATTCTCATTTTGGCCCTGCTTCAGTCTCTGCTCCTGGTCCTACCTCTGCTTCTATTCCTTTGTATTCTTCTGTTGCTTCACATAGAACTTCTGATAGGCCTGAGCAAGTGACATCATTTATGGCTGTTGATCCAAAAGTTCATCGACCTCATGTTGGCAGGACTCCTGTTCCTAAAAAACCTAAAGCAAAAGATCCCAATAAAAGGGACATGACTTATGAGGAGAAGCAAAGACTTAGCACCAACCTTCAAGGCTTGCCTCCTGAGAAGCTTGATGCTATCGTTCAGATCATTAAGAAGAGGAATACCGCTCTTTCTCAACATGATGATGAGATTGAGGTTGACATTGATAGTGTTGATGCGGAGACTCTCTGGGAGCTTGATAGGTTTGTGACTAACTACAAAAAGAGCTTGAGCAAGAATAAAAGGAAAGCAGAACTCGCCCTTCAAGCGAGAACCACGTTTAATCCGAAGGTCACATTGACGGTAAGAGCAGATGATTTCTTTACTTGATTGCCTAAGACTGAATCAATTCTTCTGCCAGATCCTAATAAAAATGTGTTGAACCACATTGCAGAACTCAACCCCGACAGTTGCAATCCAGACTGAAAGTGGAACAGGTATTATTGTTACTCAATTATTCAGGCATTCTAGATTGTTCTTTGCCGGCTCTAAATTGTTTTAAAACTTTAATCTGACAGTTGTTTTTCCTTCTTTTGCTTTTTCCCTCCAAAGGTTATAAAAAGGGCACCACTCTTGTAGATGATGAAAAAGAGGGTAATAATGGGAGTAGGTCCAGCAGTTCCAGCAGTTCCAGCAGTGATTCTGGATCGACTTCGAGTGGTAATTGACTATTGTTGCACTTTTATAATTCACGCTGTTTGACCATTCTTTCTTCAAACTTTGTGTGTATGTTTTTAATTCTTATATGTTCTTTCTAAAAATGGCATATATTAGGCCTAAATCTGTAATGTGCTGCAGACTTTGGTTGAGAAGTTTTCTGTCTTTTCTCTGATTAACAATTAACAATGTTTATGCTTTGACTTGCAGATTCTGACACCGACAGTTCCTCTGGTGATGGATCTGATGCAGGGCATTCGCCTAAGACATGAAAGAATCTGACTGAGGTAAGGGCATATTTTTCTGCTCATCTTTTTACTTAGCCGTTCACATTTTGCTTTGTGATATCATCTGCCTACAAGTTCCATTGGCCCAGCACCTTGTCGCCGATCCATTATTCAGTTTTTCTATATAGCCCCTCCTTTAATTGCACTTGAAATATTATGATGAGTTTCATCTGCTTCATAGGTTTCTAATTAAGTACTATAAACTATTAAGAATGTTTTATCATGCTAAGTGGTTGTCTGTATGGAAGCTGACGTGAAATCTGCTTGAGTTTCTGAGGAATGGGTTCGTTGGTATCGTACGTTTGAAGAAAAAAGGTTTTGTGGAATGCTTTTGTTGAAAACTATGATGTGTAGCTTGTTTGGACAATCTGCACCCCTCACACTGATGCCTTTTCTTTTAGGGCGTATTGTGCTCTATAGTGTTATGTGCTTGTCCTCGGAAAGTTCTAACATAACTATCCTCTTTCATGTGCACTGGCCATCAAAATTGTTCTTGTGGTTTGATGTTGTGGACCTGATTCTCTTCATCAAGTACTCTTAGTCCCTTCATTATTCATTTTTTTAATAGCGAAACAGGATCGTCTTTTGCATATAAGCTTGGAAATTCCAAGCTGTTTTTGATAATGAAGTGACAATATCATTAAAGCTCAAGAGGGGCCAATGTCTGTGACCAGCAGAAAGGTTCTCAAAAGAATCTCGCTGAAAAAGGTGTTATGTAAGCACTTCACATGAGTCCATGATTGAATCTGTTTGTGTTAAACCTGAGAATCGTGCCAGTTGGATAGATGGATTTTGGTCGTAACAATAATGAGCAACAAATATGTTTCTTAGTAGTTTTATAGCCAAGGAAATGCCGATATGAAACATGGATTTTAGACTGTAATCTGTTGGGATTTTAGACTGTAATCTGTTGGAAAATTGTGGGATACGCATCTGTTGGTATTTGATTGTTAGTAGAAGGAACATTGAGGTCATCTAGAACTTCTTGTTGCAAGATTGCATGATTACCACTTGATGTTGGCACATGATTTTACTGTTTATTACCTGAAATCAGGATGTGTCCGCTGTTAAGTGTTTTCTTTGTGCTAAATGTGATGAATATAATGCTAAGTTTGATGACACGTTTCAAAATTTGCAGGACATGTTTGGGACTACGGTAATGCTTCTGCGTGCAAATGATGGGTCAGTCCGGCCTGAAGGCACATGACATATTTGAGACTATGGTAATGCTTCTGCAAACAGATGATGGATCATGCATGGACTTTGGTCCCGTCGTTGCAACTTGCAAGTCTATCGAAAAACTCTTATTGGGAGAATGTATTAGATGTAAATTGCCATGATATCTACCAATTTTTGGTGATAAGGAACTTGTGGTAGGATTTTAGTTAAATCATTTGACTAGTGAGAAAGGGCTTAGAGCCAAGATTGAATAGTTTAAACTATGCAAATTAGGATTTTAGTTGTATCCTGTGTTTTTGGCACATTGTATTACAGTAGTTGTACATAGCTTCAGATGTAGGATTGCTGTCAGTCGAAATTCTCTTCTTATTATTAGCTGTTAAAAATTGTTTTAGGCCAATTGTGTGGATTTTCACTTTTGCTAGTATTAGTGCAGTCATTTTATTTTTATTTTTATTTTTAGTCTTTATACTGTTGAGATGTGTGTTACACCCAATTTGTCTGCAGTTGAGATCTAAATAACCCCCCTCAGAATTTTTTATTGCAAAAATTAATCCATTAGCGCTTCTAGTTATATCAAACGACCATTATTATTTTTATATTTCATTTTAAACTTATCTTATTTTAGTTTAATTTTACAATTATTTTTATATTTCATTAACGGCTCGCACAACAGTCAACACGAGTCACTACATGCATCTACGATAAATATTTCGTGAAGTTGAGAATCTGTTAGTTGACTACTGTATTAAGATGGTGAATTTTACGATGGTCGGATTTAAAAAAAATCAAAAAAAAATCTGCATGATATATTTTGATATAGCGCCCATAAAAAATAATTAAGTTTTCAATTTCTATCCAACATGATTTTTTAGTTTCTACTTTTTACAGTCATGATTTTAAGCACTTCACTGAACGATATTCAATCTATCACGAAAATGTGAAGATGAATTTATAGTTTTAGTTTTTATGAGGAGTGGGCACATAGTTAATCAATATCATAAAAACTAACCCACTCATAAAAACTAAACTATAAGTCTGTCTTCACATTTTCGTGATAGATTGAATATTGGCATTAGGTTAGATTTAATGTCAAAGTCAAGACAAAAAAGAAGAGGATTATAAAATAACTGATGTCATTACTTTCTTAAAAAATTCTTAAAAACTTTAATCGATCATAACTCACTCGTTTCAAATCGGATCAATGCAAATAATATATCAAATTCATGCTCTTTAATTCAAGATCGGTCATGGATATGTTTGTTCAAATAAATATACAGTAAAACCTCTATAAATTAATAAACTCTCTAAAATAATAAAATCTCCCGGTCCCGACATGGGCCTTTGTAAAAAATCATCAAATTCGATAAGATAATAAGATAATAATTTTTCGGAAAATCCCTTTATAAATATTAGGTCCCATTAAAACTCTAAATTAATAATTCATCATGCATGAGTATATTTAATTGGCTATAATAGTTATTTAAGTGCAATGAATTATTGTAAACATGTATATTTAACTAATTCCAATAAATTGATACATACGTCCATGAATATAATAGTTAATTGTATACAATGAATTGATATTATACATGAATATATTTAATTAGTTACAAAGAATTGGTTGATGCATGAATATAATCAATGAAACATATATGAATTCATTTATTTTCAATACATATGTACTAAATTTGCTGAATTTAAAAGGTCTCTCTTTTAATTAATAAAATATTAATTTATCGATATTAATATCTCTCTAAATTAATAAAATTTCATGATCCCAAGATTATTAATTTATAGAGGTTTTACTATAGATGAAAAATACAAAATATATATTTTTATTTGTATCTAGTGTGAAAATATTTTCGTTAACTTTTAAATAATGGTCGTCAACATTACGATAAGTTGATAACGTATGCTAACGAAGCATTTATTATATGCTAACATATTCTATTCATTGTGCTAATAACTGATTATCATAATGTTATCGTAGTATACATACTTATATTGTTATTCAATTAGGGCTTAGAATTATTTTTTATGATTTAAATTGTATGTTTTAGTTACTAATTGATTATTATATATTGTTTATTTCATCAAATTAGAATATATTAATTATGGTTTTTTCTATCCATTTATGGTGTATTCCTTATGCTAACGATGAATTGTCATATGTTAATATAGGATATACATAGTGCTGATAACAATATCATAATGCTAACGTTGTATATTTATATTGCTATTATGGTTTATTCCATCCAATTAAGGTTTATAATTATTTTTTAGAATTTAACTCTATTTTTTAGATTATTGGAGTTTATTACATCTAAATTATGGTTTATTTCATCAAATTAGGATTTATAATTGCATTTTAGAATTTAATTTTGCGTTAACAATATGAGAAAACTTTCATTAGCATTACGATAAAGCTTTGTTAGCATGACAATAGTGTTTCGTTAGCATGACGATACTGTTATCAACTACCTAGTGCCTTTTTTATAAATATTACTGAATTACGTTAATACCCTCGCCTAGAAGACATATCAAATATTACATAATTGTCACACCCTTTTAAATAAATCTAGACCATGGATTTTTGTTGATTGTATAGTGTGAGATGGGTTCCTAGTTCTCACACTATGATTGATTTGCACTATAACCACCCCATATATGGGGGTGTTGTGATACCCCCGACCCTTTTTGCTAAATTATAAATTATAATTTTGGAAAATGATGTTGAATTAATATTGTTTGAATATTAATTATGATGGTATATTCGTATTTTATGACGTTGTTTCAGTGCAGGTTGTCCCACTCGAGCTGATACTTCATAGCACGGTTATATTATACTGGGTGCATAATATTGGTTGAACTTTCAATACAAAAATGTCGAGTTATATGATAGTGAATGAATGTGATTGTATTTAATTTTAGTTTGTCATACCTTGAACGCCCTAACGCTGAGTTGATCGGGGGTCTCGCTGAGTTTCGGCAGGGTTTCGTCCGGAGGTCATAACTTTCGACTCGGTTGGAACCACGAGGCCCATGAGTACTCAAATCGAAGCTCTTTCAAAAATATACAAGTTTGAAGTAGCCAATCATCTGGAATATTGATCTTTCAAGTGTCTTGCAGTGCGACCATGAGGCGCGACCTCAGTCAGGCCGTGTGCCGAGGGGCCTGCGCGACCGAAAGGCGCGACCTCCTCCAGACCGTGTGCCAAGAGGTCTGCAACACGACCTCAAGGCGCGACCGGTCAGGTCGTGTGACACCACTTCAGAGAGCTATTTTTCTTTGGCTCGAACGCGACCTCCGAGCGCGATCACCCCTAGGCCGCGCCCTGTTTCGGAAATTCCATTCTTTAAATACCACACTTAACCCTTTCACCCTCATTTCTTTCTTCTCTTGGGCGATTTTCTCCCAATTCTCTCAAGAAAATACTTCAAGTTTTGGAGTGGATTCTCTCATCATCATCCATCAACCAAGGTAACTTCATACTCTCTTCATCTTTGTGATTAAACACCATTTTCATGTTGATTTGACTTAGGGCTTGTATCCAAAAATTAGGGTTTTTGATTTTATTGATCCTCTTGCCTAGATATCTTGAACATATGGTTTATTGAAGTTATATCGAATTCCTATGGCTCATTGTTGCTAGAGTTGGGATTTTTGCCCTAATTTCCCCTTGTTTTGTTGATGGTTGGTTGGGGGTGTTGTAATGGTTTTATGAAATTGATTTTCATGTATCTTATATCCTTAGGATGGAAGTACATGTATTGGAAATTGTGGGTTCAAAGGATTTAAATTGAGTCTTGTTCTTGTGGCTTAAATGGGTGCACGTAACGTGTTCGATTAAATGTCTTAAAGAGTTTTAATGTGTATTTTGAGTCCAAAATCATATTATGAGCTCGTATATCCATGGTTGTATATGTGGATATGTATGAAAAATCTTAAGGCATGTAAAGCATGTGTTTGGTCAAAATTATGACATAATTGTATAACTCGACGTCTAAAATGAAAAAGAGGATTAAAGGTGCTAGGCGACGTATTGGGGCTCGAGGTGGACAACTTGTGCACGGCAAAGGAGTATTTCAAGGTTGATAGGATTTTTAAAGCGTCTCATAAGGTGGGGTAACTCTAAACTGTGAACACGTGTAAAGTTATAGTTATTGTTGTGCTTTGATTATATAAGTATGAAGGGTCTTCGGACCGATGAAATGAAAGAGATCCTTCGGGGTCGACAAAGAGATCCTTTGGGGTCGATAAAGAGGTCCTTCGGGATCAATATAGACTTGTAAATGTCCTCCCTAGGGGATAATAAGCCAGCGGGCATCCCTACAGGGCCAAAGATGTTCATTAACAGGGGCATCATGATGTTTGGACCCTACGGGGTTGAGACTAGTCTCCACAAAGTAAAGAAGTATCCATATGTTATATTTTCACTTGTGCAATTGGCTATAACTGTTTACAATATTCCCCACTGAGTATGTTGTTAAATACTCACTCCATTCATTCAATAAATTTCAGGTTGAGGAGTCGAGGCCGGAGTAGGAGCGTTGTGAACACAAGAGAACCCTCACAAGCTTGTGTTTATTTTTGCATGATCTTCTTTTGAAATACTCACAATGTTAATATTACATTGATCATTCTCCTTTTTTTTATGATCAATGATCATTGGGGATGAGAATAGCCCTATTTTGTAGTTATGATATATTTAACTTGATACAATACAAAACATTTTAAAGGCGGGTCGTTCGACCTTGGAGCCTTCTATGTGCGAATTATGTCAATGAACATTTATGCTATGTGTGTTAATTTAGGGTGATAGACGGACGGGTTGTGTAAGACCTATGAGCCCGATAGGTTAGATGATTGTATGATTTTGTGGATGGGCTCACACGATGCTTCTACTTAACACTATGTTGGGTGACAAAATAGATATGATAGATAGTATGTTTTAATTGCGAAAAGTTGATATTGAGAATTATGATGTCTTACCTTATCATGCTAATTGACCTCAGCTTCCGCTCAATTAAATATAAACACACCATTATAAGTAAGCAAGTTGTATGCTAAATGACGTGGCCAAACGAAGTGGTTTGGGGCAGGTGTGCAAAACTGAACCAAAACCAAAAAACCGCACCAAACTGAGCTATTTGGGTTGGTTGGTTGGTCATTTTTTCTTTAATTTTGGTTTGATTTTGAATATTAAAACCAAAATATAATTTGGTTCAGTTTCGATTTAAGTAAAAAAATATTTTGGTTAAAACCAAACCAACCAAAATATATATATACTATATTTATAATTTATGGTTTATAATTCTAATATTAATTATACCTAAATTAATAAATTAAAAAGGTATTATATACCTAAATAATATTAATAATTCAAATATTTAGTTTCAATTTTCTAGTTTTTAAATTTTTAAAATATCTACTAATTTAATATATCATTTGTTCTAATTGAGTGCATGTTATTTTCTTTAGGCATAATTGTTTCGGAAAAATAAAAATAATAATTGAAAATTCTGTTAAACCGAAAATCAAACCAACCAAAGAATTATGGTTTGGTTTGGTTCGATTATATATATTATTTTGGTTGGTTCGGTTTGATTTTTTTAAGAAATTTTTTATTTGATTTTGTTTATTTCACCCATTTTTGCACCGAACCAATCATTTGCACACTCATACCCATATATATATTTGTATTTGTATATATATTTGAATCTGAGATTCCAATAAGAACGTGTTTTACAGTTTTACTTAACATGATGGAGTTCGTTATTGTAAGTACGTCGGATCAAAATGATTATGTCTGAATTGACAGTTTCACCTCCTTCTTTGACAGCAAAACTTCATAAATAAATACTAATACCGTTTCAGTTGGAAACACAACCAACGCATAATTGTATTTTAGCTTATATATATTAAAAAAATGTAGTTGAATTCAGATTAATTACATGCAAAATATATTATTTATTAATTAGAAAAAACAGTCGTAGGAATTACAAAGTCCCCATTTTCAGTTTTTTTTTTTCTTACAAGGATTAGGAAACTGAGCAATTTATTGATGCAAACATGTATCGGAGACGGTTAATTACCATATGTTTTAATTTTTTTTAAACAATTCTCATAGATTTTTAATATATAGATATGTGTGCGAAAAATTAATGAAGTGCAATTCATAATTATAGTACATTATTCACGAAACCATTAAGACAAAAAATAAGTAAATCATTATTCATAGGTTTGAGGGACAAAATAAAAAGGGAAAAAAAAGGAAAATAATCCATTTCTCAAAAAAAAAAAAAAAGAGTTGGTATTCCCTGCAGCGGCCGCATTTAACACTATTTCAGACGGCGCGTGGGACCACGCGCGCGGCTCACGCGCCCGTTTATTTTTAATTTTTTTCTGGCAGTTTTTTTTACTTTTTTGTTTCATTTTTTTTTATCCGATTTCACCCCAAAAAAACACAAAATAAACCCCTAAAAACAACTTCCAAAAAACCTTAAAAAACACAAAATAAACCCCCTAAAAAAATCCCCCCAAAAAACTCTAAAAAACACCAAAAATACCCTAAAAAACTTGGTCAAAGGGCGGGTTTGACCGTGTTGACCGGGTCAAAGCGAGGGTTGACCCGACCCGTCTTAAATAACACTATTTACAACAGGTGCATGGAAGTGTTTGCCAAAAAAAAAGAGGAAACGTGAATAATAATAATATTAAATTATATTTCACATTTCGTTCCCACACACACGCGGTGATTTCCCAGCGTCAACAGTCCTGCTGTCCATGAATGTGGAAATGTTGAGATCAGTTCCGCGGCGGAGCACGAGGTCCACTACGGCGTCATCGTACTATTGCTCTAGCCGTTGTTGTTCAAAACTGAAAAAATAAATGATAGATATCATGTTAGGGCGGAAGCAATGATAGGAGAAATTTAATAGCTAGCTATAGCTCACTCTCTTTTTATAATATTGAACTCTTATATTTTTACTTGATAGATTACAAAACATAGCAGCACTATATATAGTGTGCATTGGAGATTTCTAGATACAGAATTTATTAAGAAGTAATAGAACTTATTTAATATAATAACTCTCAACAGCTGATTAGTCTCTTCAACAGATGTTGATCTTCCATCTTCTTTATTTATTAAATTGCAAATTAACCTTTTAACATATCAGAAATTGCTGTGACGTAGCATTGGATTCCACCGCCTTAAAAATGAATTTCCGACAGCCTGTGGTGTAAAGCACTCAGTCGGATTCGTCTTCAAGGTTAACACAGCATTCGAGGATTGAGTACACTCTCAAAACTCGAATTGGAGTTTCTCAAACACTTGCTATAGGGAAGAATCGAGAAAAGAGAGATGCAATTTTCATCTGTATATTTCTAAAAAGCCACAAGAAATATTTATAGAGGAAAAGGAAGACCCCTCAAACCCACGTTCACAATGTGCTTCTATCAAAAAAACGACTAGAAGAATGAGTCAAAAATAAATAAGGGCATGACAAATAAATAAAATAGAAGCGAAAAAGAAAGCCCAAACCCACAGTAAACCCGCTCACCCTCCACACGCACGTGCGATGATGACCGGATCGGATCGGGACGGATGGCGCGTGCAGGGGCTTCGCCTTCATTGGTTCACCATAGAAGTCCACTCCCAAGCCAATTGACACCAAGTGAAGGAAATGTTAATAAATGGGCCTCCAAACAACAATTCATATTCGATGTGGGACAAGAGAAAAATAAAGGAGTTGCTTTTCATTTCCAACAATCCCCCACAAATGGTAAGCAACGGGATAAAAGAACAACTATGAGCAAGTGGAGGAAAAATGCAAAAGTAAGAATAATCTTTCAATTTTGAATTGATACTTATTTGATATGAAGGACAACACGTGAATCCAAAAAATGTGTTAAACACTTGAACTTTAAAAGATTCAAGTGAAATCTCTCAGATCATCACATCAATCCTTAAATTGAATAAACTCCGCGATAGCATACAATGACCATCACAATCTTGGATTCTCATGAGTGCCATAGTGAGACAAAGTCTCACATAGGAGACGGTCAGTTCTCCGCACTCACTTAGGTGATTCCAGATTATGCGTCTCAAAAGCACAAAAAATCAACAACAGTGAGTCTCAAAAACACAAATGTATTAAATCATTAAGAGTTAATAGCTCAACCTCAAACAGTCAAACATCGTGTACATTAGTACAACACCATCAAGTCCACTACTTAGGACCACCTACAGGGGACTATGGCTCAATATCAACAAACACAAATCCATTAAGTCCGTCTCAATAAGACCACCTAAAGATGGGCTATGGAAATAAACATTTCATAGAGATCCAACAATGTCTCACATGTAATCATCAAGTCATATAAGATAAACTTTACAGCTTTGTTTGACTTTAGAAAGATATCCACTAAGAGTTACCTCACTGATGAGGTCTCACGCTCATTCCACTAAAAGAATCCAACACTTGATTTCCATTGAGACCTTTGGTGAGAGGATCGACTAGATTTCTTTTGGATCTTATGAAATTCAAAGAGATCACTCCACTCTTCAGTAGCTGCTTCACACCAGCATGCCTCACCCGGATGTGTCTCCTTTTTCCATTATAGATGCTATTCTTGACAACTCCAATAGCAGCTTGTGAATCATAATATAAAGAAATAGGAGTAGCTGAGTTCCTCATAAGAGGTATGTCAGCTAGCAAACTCCTCAACCAGTCAGCTTCATGACTCGCTAACTCAAGAGCAATAAATTCAGATTCCATAGTAGATTTAGCAATACATGATCACTTAGCAGATTCTCAAGAAATAGCACCACCACCCAAAGTAAAAATAAAGCCACTTGTGGAACTCACTTCTTCATTATCAGACATCCAGTTTGCATCACAATTACCTTCTATAACAGCAGGAAATTTTTCAAAATGCAAACACCAATCATAAGTGCCTTTCAAATATTTCAATAAACGATAAAGTACAGTCCAATGCTCATTACAAGGATTATGAGTGTACCGAATCAAACGACTCACAACATATACAATATCAGGTCTAGTGCAGTTCATAAGGTACATCACGCTACCTATGATCTTAGCATATTCAGTTTGAGATACGGGTCCATTCACATTCTTCTTTAGATGCATGCCACTATCATAAGGTGTTTTAACAACAGTTAAAGAATCACAGTTAAAGTGTGTTAACAACTTTTCCACATAATGTGATTGACTCATCGTAAAACCATGCTCAGCTTTTTCCAGTTTGATATCAAGTATAAGATCAGCCTCACCCAAATCTTTCATATCAAATGCAGAAGACATAAATGATTTGGTTTCCAAAATTACATCAAGACTGGTACCAAATATAAGCATGTCATCAACATATAAGCATACTATCACATAGCCAGACTCATACATTTTAGAATATAAACAAGAATCAAAACCATTAACCTCAAAACCATGCACAATAATAGTATTGCAAAACTTGTCATACCACTGAATTGGAGCTTGCTTAAGTCCATACAAAGATTTTCTCAACTTACATACTTTGCTTTCTAGACCAGCTACCACATAGCCTTCAGGTTGTTCAGTATAAATCTCTTCATTAAGATCACCATTTAAAAAAGTTGTTTTAACATCCATATGATAAATTACCAAGTTATGAATAGCAGCTAGAGCAACTAGTGCACGAATAATGGAAATTCTAGCAACAAGAGAATACATGTCAAAGAAATCAACATCTTTCTTTTGAGAATAACCCACTACCACCAATCTAGCTTAAACATATCAATTGAATCATTTAGTTTCTCCACTTAGTTCTAATAGGTTTACATTTTTCAGGTAAATCAACTAACTCCCAAGTATGATTATCAATTATTGATTCCAGTTCACTATGAATAGCTTCTTTCCAAAAAGTGGCATATATACTGGTCATAGCTTCAGAATACGAGGAATGATCTTCATTTATAAAAAATGCAGACACAACATAATCATCAATCATATCATGATTATTTACCAGAAAAGCAGTAACAAAATCAAGACCAAAAGAGGTTTCAGTTCCCTGTCTTTTACTTTTTCTAGGTTTAACCAGATTATCAGACACATTCACAAATGAACTTGACACATCAACATGATCACTAACAGAAGAACCAGATACAACATCGCGAGATTTAAGAGGAAACACATACTCAAAGAATTTCACATCACATGATTCAGAAATAGAAAAATAATTCAAAGACATAAATCTATATGCAGCAGAATTAATTGCATAGCCAATAAAAACACATCATATGTTTGCATCCAATGTTCAACCTTTTAGGATCAGGCAGACGAACTTTAGCTAGATACCCCCACACTTGCAGATATTTCAAGTTAGGAGCAAATCTTTTTCACAGTTCATAGGGAGTCTTATCTAGCTTCTTATGAGGTACTCAGTTCAGAATATAGCATGTAGAAAGTACAACATCCCCCCACATATTGTTAGGCAACCAATAACTAATCAGCATAGCATTCATCATGTCCTTAAGGGTCCTATTTTTCCTTTCAGCTATTCCGTTTTGTTGAGGGGAATAATGAGCAGTAAATTCATGAACTATGTCATTTTGTTCATAGAAATCCTTAAGGAAGTGTGCTATATTCACCGGCTCTATCAGACTTTAACTTTTTTAAATTCATGAATTATGTCATTTTGTTCATAGAAATCCTTAAGGAAGTGTGCTATATATATTCACCGCCTCTATCAGACCTTAACTTTTTTATTTTCATGTTAAGCTGATTTTCTACTTCCAACTTATATTTCATAAACATGTCGGCAGTTTTATCTTTAGTTCTAAGAAGGTAAATTCTAGTATATCTAGAATAATCATCAATGAAAAAAATGTAATGCATATTTCCTCCTTTACTTACAGTGCTTCTAAAGTCTACTAAATCCGTGTGAATCAAAGAGATACTTACGAAAGTGCAAATGCAAGAGGCCAAAGGAACTCCTATGTCAATGATTTCATCTTTAAGACTTTCTAAACATGATGGTAACTCGAGCACTGATGAAAAATTATATAAAAGCACCGTGGGGGCTTTGCAATATGTCACTATCACAAAACTAGAGATATCATTTAGTGTGAACAAGGTGAGTTAATTCATGTCATGCCCGTTATATTCACATCGGAAAATAGTTAAGAGGATCTTGTGGTATCTCACTGGAACGTCAGATTATGGTTTACATATAGACAAATCTAGCTCACTCAATATCACAGCTTTTTCTGATTCAGATTGGGCTGCCGATTTAGATGATAGACGATCAGTCACCGGGTATTGTGTCTATTTGGGCATAAACCTTGTGTTGTGGTGTTCTAAAAAGCAACATGTTGTGTCTCGTTCTAGCATAAAAGCAGAGTACATAAGTCTTGCTCAAGTTGCATCATAAGTTACTTGGATTAAATCATTGTTGAGTGAATTATCTATTCAATCTTCTAAAGTTCCAATCATATGGGTTGATAACATCAGCACCATTGCTTTAGCTTCCAATCTTGTATTGCATGCTCGTACTAAACACATTGAGTTAGATCTTCACTTTGTGAGAGATAAGGTTGCAGCATGACACTTGTTGGTGAAACATCTTCCATCCCATGCACAAAATTGCTGATGTTTTGACCAAACCATTAAGTCGACAATTCTTTGCCAGGTTCAGAAATGAGCTTGGAGTTTCTTCCTTCACCTCGCTCGAATTGAGAGAGAATATTAATAAATATCCAAGTCAGCAGTCTACTCACATGTGAAAAGGGCCCTAGTTTACTTTTTGTATATTTCATATTTTATCAATATTGTAAATTGTTAGCCAATGAATTATCAAAACGTGTATTAGTGGTTAGTTCTCTTTTGCTTTTATATGTAGCTCACTTGAATCTCTTCTCTGTATAATTAATAGAATCAGAATACCCAAAATCAGAATGCAGAGCTTCTGACATTTATGGCTTTTATCTATTGTGCAATCTCTATTTTCTTTCAAATGTGAATTTACTATATATCAATGAATATATTTAAAATGTCAGTGTGTAATGCGTGATGCACTTACAGTATTAGTGTGCGTGCTTGTTGAGTTTTATGTATGTGTAATATGTGGCGTGTGTCGTGTAAGAAGTGTGTGTGTGTGTGTGTGTGTGTGTGTGTGTGTGTGTGTGTGTGTGTGTGTGTGTGACTTTAGTGCATGGGAGTGGGTAGGGATGATTCTGAAACTAGGGTTTAGGATCGATTTCCATCTAGAATGACCTAGAATTTGATAATTTAAATCTATTGACTTAAAATTCATGGATTTTTGGTTTTTGCCGAACATTTAACTATGGATTTTAAGTCCACTCTTCAACTTCATCCTCAAACCCCTCAATCTAAACACACCCTTAGTGAATAGACTGTAAACTTTTGTGCATCTCATAGTCTATAGAAATTGGAGTTAGATCTCCCATCCCTGAAATATGGATTAATTTCTTTGTATTTTTTTTATAGAGGCAAAAACTATTTTAGCCACTTGAACTTTTAAAAGATTTATTTTAGCCACTAACTTTAAAACATATTTATTTTAGTCACTTTGGACGAAAATGCCCCTCTGCGCGCTGGACACTGTGCGCTAGCAATGCGCGCAACACACAGGGGTAAAATTGTCATTCTGGCTAAAATAAATATATTTAAAAGTTAGTGGCTAAAATAAATCTTTTAAAATTTCAAGTTGCTAGTTTTATATATTACCACTTTTTTATATCTCGTATTTTTGCTTCTTAACTTGTGACCGTACAATAACATTTTCCTTCATAATTTGTGTTGATTGATGTTTGCATCTGGAAGTCATCATAAATAATTTTTACCCACCATTGTATCAATTGCAGTTTTTTGATATTATACATTTGAAAGTATGTATTTACTGGCATGTATAGGTGAAGGGATATGCAGAGGAAGATCAGCTGGGGCAGGCTTTGGAGGGTTCAGATGTAGTCATTATTCCAGCCGGTGTGCCCAGAAAGCCAGGCATGATTTGTAATTGCTATCAAGTGTCTAATGGAAGTAAAAACATTGCAGGCTCTTGTCAATATGATTAGTAACCCCGTAAATTCTACTGTACCAATTGTTGCTGAGGTTTTCATGAGCAAGGGAGTATATGATGAGAGGAAATTGTTTGGTGTGACCACTCTTGATGTGGTCAGAGCCAAAACATTTTATGCCAGCAAGGCCAAAGTTAATGTAGTTGGTATTGCTGCCCTTTTCACTTGCTAAATAGTGTTTGCTAGCTTAAGGTCATGATTTATGTCCCTGGATTGCCTAAAAGTTGTTGTTCATATCTCATTGGCAGATGTCAATATACCTGTCATTGATGGTCATGTTGGAGTTACCATTCTCCCCTTATTTTCTCAGGTGCTCCTTGACACTTTTTTTTCCCTTCTCATTTCTCACCGCATTCAATTTTTTCACACCCACTCAATTTTGCATGGGTTTTTATCTGTCCTTCAATTCTCTTAATGTAGGCCACACCCAAAGCGAATCTGTCAGATGATGACATCAAAGCTCTTGCTAAAAGAACACAAGATGGTGGGACAGAAGTTGTTGAAGCTAAGGCTGGAAAGGGTTCTGCTACACTTTCTATTATTTACTTATATTTGCTTTTTGTTGCTCTTTTTACATTTTTTGAAGTTTCTCATTTAAGTTTTAATTCACGACATTTTGTTGGATAATATCACATTAGTTAATAAGTATATATTGCTTTAAAATCACACACTAGATTCCGATAGCAACTAGAAAATGTCAGTACTTCTTGAGTAGCCTTTACTAAAAATTTCCTTACATTAAGTGGTAAGGATGTGGAGTCTGCTTAATTGGGATGTATAATTTGCAATTCATGACATTATGATTGTAAGAAGATTGCATTAAGCTCTGCTTATAGATGGGATGTATAATTTGCAATTCATGAAAGGGCTTAATGGGGTTCCAGATGTTGTGGAATGTTCGCGTGCAGTCCACTATGACCGAATTACCTTTCTTTACCTCCAAGTTGAGAAATTATTTAATTCGTATGAAGATAATTTGAACATTTGTCACATCATGTGCAGCAGTTAGCTTGTAACCTAATCCCAGATGTAAAAGATTGTGGATGATAAAGACAACATCATTCACAGTTTTGATCATCATTTTAGGATACGGCAACTTGACAGATGTTGGAGGCAATACACGATATTTATTAAGAGATCCGATTTATATCTTCATTCTCTACTCCTATTACTCTTGCAGACCGTTTTGCATGTTGTATACACTCGGTCAATGCGCATCAATGTATTCATGTCATATATCGACTATGGTTTTGGTGTTCACATCAACAGGTGAAACTTGGGAAGAACAGGTTTTGGTCCTCTTTCTGATTACGAGCAACAACTCAAGATTGAGAAGGGAGTCACATGGCATGCAAAATCCAAAAATACCACGATCATCCTCACTGTCTATGAATCCGCAAAGCCTATCTTCCGACCATTATCTCATCATCTTTCTATCTATAAGCCTCAGACGAGTTCTACAGTTTCAATCACCAATAGAATCAGCGCAGAGATCCTAACTATTGTCCCTTTATCCAAGCGTTGCATTATTCATCAAAGCTCGGTCCAATCTTATTCCAGATTACTGCCTTAGCTAATAGTTATGACCTACCATTTAGTGCAGTGCACGGGCTTCATGATTTGTATGTGTTGTATCGTCCTTAGATAGTGAAACAGTTAGACGAATAAAAAGCGGGATGTTGCTGATCTTGTGAGCAATTACAACCCTGCTCAATTTCTCTACATGTTACCTCAACAACAATTGTCAGCAGGTTAGTGCAGATGACTGATGAGGAAGAAAATTTTAATGTTTTTTGCTTCCTCCTTTCCCCTTTTTCTTTTAGTTTTCGATAAATGCTTTTCTTGGTCAATGTATAGTTTTGGGGAATTCTATGCTACCCCCGAGGATAGTACCCATGTGTCACAATACATCTATTGTGACACTTTTATGTATCACAATAGATCACAAAAGGTCTGATGTGACACATAAAAGTGTCACAATAAATGTATTGTGACACTTAGGTACTACCCTTGGGGTAGCATGGACAAACCCGTTTTATTACATAAATTCAGATCCAAAATTGGAATGTTGGATCAAACTAAATCAAAACACTGAAATTTTCAATCACCATTGCAATTTTTTTTTTTCATGAATTAATGACTGTTTATGATATTCTCTCTGGAAAAAGAAAATAAAAATAAAAAACTGAATAGGAGTCGAAAGTTTGTATGGTTTTTTTTATGGCATATGAATATTGTAAAGGAAAGAAGAATATGCAATAGTAAAAAGAGAAGTGGCGTGATTATTCTCTCTTTTGCATCTTCTGCAATTCTTCATCCTTTTTACATGGAACATTTTCAACTTTTGTCATGTTAATAAATGTGTAAATGATACAGGTGAAAGTAAACAGGGATTGGGAAAAAAGCAACTTTTAAGAATATGGAATTATTTGAATAATTTGGAATGTGAATATCTTAAATATCCTTATGACACATTTGATTTCCGCACTCAATATGAGAGGTCGATTGGGCATCTCGCCGTTTAGATCTGGTGTGCCCCTCCCCTAGTCCACATGTCATTGCGAATGAAAGAACGAGAGAGATTGCGAGCGAGAGAGGGAGAGAGGTTGCAGTGAGATAGAGAATGACGGAGACAACTGTGTTTTCTAATGAGAGTTTCCGGTGATAGAGAGACTGGGAGGGAGAGAGAGAATGATTTTTATTTTTTTTTGGATTAAAGAGACAGTGAGCGAGACGAAAGAGAGAGGGGTGAGGTAGTTGAGTGTTTTAAAATTTTCAACCTTAAATAATAAATATTTATTTTGTATGTTGAATTTATTCAACTGTCATCGACAAGTTCAATTTGTAAGGATTTGTAAGGCTTTTCACATATTGTTGGACCAATTCAAGGGTTTTATTGTGATACAAGTACATATTGCCCAAATAATTCTCTACTTTTAAATCTTGTCCAACTCCCCAATTTTACTTAGATATAAATTTAACACGGTTTGAATCTATTTTACCAAAATTGGTTGATATTTAAAATTTTATAATTTTTAAGATGATAACCATATTTTTTAAATTCATATTTGTAACTGCTATTAACGTGTATTGTAAAAAGCTTGATACAAAACACATATTTTTGGGGATTACATATCTGATAAAAAAAAATATTTGTATTAATTTAATAAATTATTTTTAGATCCATTTAATAAATAAAATTGAAGGGCTAAGGCCTTCTCCAACAGTTTTCACCAGAATACAGTTAACTCTACACTACACTACAGTTAAAGTTATAGTTTTTCAATTTTCATCTCCAACAACATCACTCTATATTTCACCCTACAATGGAATATTCCCTTTTATACTATTTACTATCGAATTATTTTTTTTATCGAATTATTTAATATTTTACTCTTATGGTATTATGTTTGTATTTTTATTAATTATGTATTTGTATTGTTTATTGTAATATATTTGTGGCTTTGTATCGTTTATTATAATTTATTTGTGGTTTTGTATTGTGAAATATGTATGTAATTCTATTTTTTTAATTATGTATTATATGTTTTAAAACATAAAATAAGAAATTTAATACAAAATATAAAAAATCAACCAAATATATACCACGATTATATAATGAAATAAAGAAAGAAAAAAAAAAGAGAAAATCAGCTGCCAATATTAACATTAAAATAAAAGAAAAGAAAAGAAAAGAAAAGGATAAATAGCCTGCCAAGAGTGAACAGTGCCACGGTTATTTAACCGAGACATTGTTCATTCTCCCCCAAACTACCGAGCCGAGACAACTTATGATGGAGGAAGCCAATTACTAATTTTGCACTAAATTTTACCGTTTGTCGAGCCGTCTCTCAGCTCTTGGAGAAGCTCTAAAGAGTGTAAGGAAATAACCACTTCATTGTGGATTGCAAATAGTTTTGAATTATTATGTGGAGATTGCGGGTAGCATATATTCTTCGGCATCATTTTCAAAACTCTTTGGCTTATAATTTATAATTACAGTTAAACGTCAAGGTGTCAAACTCAATTACTATATATTTAATGTAAGTGTCACATTTTCGTATTTTATAGATAATTAATCACTACAAAAAAAATTAGATATAGCGACGGGGTTTTCCGTTGCTAAAATTGTACGACCCCCTCGCTAAATCCTCTAGCGACGGGAATAACCCCGTCGCTAAAATTGGCGTCGCTAAGCTTCTAGCGACGAGAGTTGGCAACGGGACCAGCGACGGAAATTTCTGTCGCCACTTCCGTAGCCTAGAATTGGCGTCGCCTGATATTGGCGACGGATTTAGCAAAGGAAATCTCGTCGCTATAATTATATAAATTTTAAATATAATTTAAAAATTTAAAATTATTGATTGGCCTTGCCCGAGGGTTCGGCCCGCGAATGAGCCGTGACCGGGCCCGCGAATGAGCCCTTACCCGGCCCGATGAAAGGCCAGCGCCCAAGCCCGCGAGAATAATTGTGCATAATATGCACCAAGAGGATTCGAAGCACTTATCGATTGGGGCAAGTTTAATTGATGTTATATTGATAGCTTAAACAATATATATACTTATACGATTTTTTCATAATTTATTTTTCTTTATCTTTATAAATTAAAAGTGTTATATTATTATTAATATATTTATATCTATTTGTGCACAAATATATATATATATAATATTGATATTATATTATATTATATTATATTATATTATATTATATTATATTATATTATATTATATTATATTATATTATATCTCTGTATATAAGAACTATAATTTAAGGTGATACTTATTAATTATCCATGCATACAAAAATTATATCTCTAATATAAATTCAATATGGAGAAAGATTATAAAAGTATTTAATTAAATTATTTTAAAAATTATATATATATATATATCATGGTGAAAATGTGGTTAAATAGTCTTACTTTGTGTTTCATACTAAATATCATGATGAATTAAATTATTTTTATTTACATAATAAATATTAAAAATTAAAATCCATTATGTACTATATTATTTTGAATATTAATTAGAAATTATTTTTTATCATACTGATAACTAATTTGCATGTTTAAGTTATTAAGTTTTAATAAATTATTACGTTATATTCTATATTAAGTGTAAAATAATATAAAATTATAATACAATAATTATTATTATTTAAAAGTACAATTAATTATTAATTAGACAAAAATTAATTAATTAATTAATTAATTATGAATAATATTTAAAAATAATAAATATGAATTAGTATTTATTAAATATAATGGATACTTAACTATTATATTAGTCACAAAAATTTATTATTACTAATGAGACAATACAAGATAAATTGAACACTTTTAAATAATTAACTAAAATTCATTAAACTTACAAAGGTTTGAATTTTTTGACTATTAGGTATTTAATGTATATTTATTTATATATTTTCATAATATATTTTAGTTTGTGAATGTATAATTGATTTATCTTGTAGTAGTAACTATAATAAATATTATGTTAAACTTAATAAATTTTTTTTAAATATGTAATAATATACTAATTAGTTTATTTATGAGAATAGTAATAAAGCTAATTTGTATAAATTTGTATTTAATAAGGAAATAATACAAATTTAAAGATGTGATATTAATAAATGTGTATAGTTGTGATATTATTTTTTCAAAAATTAAAATAAATGAATAAAAATATAAAAATGATTTTAATAGGGATAATATTTGTACTAGAATAGATTGAAATCATGTTTAATTATTTTTAAAAATAATTAAATAAAATTAAAAAAATTAAAAATTAAAAAAAAATCTAGCGACGGGACCCGTCACTAAGTTGTAACTACGGGGAACCCCGTTGCTAGATTTATAAAAATAATGATATATTAAAATTTTAAAATCTAGCTACGGGATTCCCCGTCACTAGAACTAGCTACGGAGAACCCCGTCGCTAGATTTTTCGTCGCTATTCTCGTCCCTAGTGGCGACCCGTGTCGGCCCCGTCGCTATTTCCCGTCTCTAGATTGGCCTTTTTTGTAGTGAATATTTTACTTAATAAGTTCATATCATTTTTTTTCGATTATCTTTTTTTTATATCAGATAAATAATTATTATTCAGAATCTAAAAAGTGTTAAGTTGACAATCAATAAAAGAAATAATTTATTTGATTACACATACATACATATGTACATAAGTACGCATTATATTATATTTCAAATAATTAATAAATCACTAAAATCAAATATTATATTATAAATTATACAACACTTATTTGTATACAACATTTGCAGTAACATTTGTTACGCTATCATCATCTTTACATATAAAAACTTCCAAACCAGTACGACTTGTGACTCGTGAAACAACTATGTACAATTGACTGTAATTAAAAACTTATGAAAAACCCGTGTGAACAAAGATTATAACAATAACTTATGCTTCGTTTTAAAGATTTTTAGGTTGTATATTTATATAAATTTGTTAGATTTAATTCTTAAGAAATTGATAATTGTGTTGTATGTAAAATACATGTAGCCAAAATAATGTTAATAAATATATATTGAAACGTAAAAATTTCAATTTAAGAAACTATAATAATGCAGCTACATATCATCATTGTATATCAATCTTCGTTTGATTTGCATTAAAATATTATTAATTACACTTCAGTACCTAAAATTTCAAAATATTTACATCTTTATACCGAACATTTGCACACATTAACGCTACTAAAGCTATTTTATGGCTTCACAAATGTAAACATGGACTACTTAATATTGTGAAGAACAACAACGACATTCAATATTTATACAAATGGAATAAGCTAATGATTGAGTTTGAAAGATTTTCAGCAACCTAAGTCAACATTTTCGAGATTGAAAATCTGCTATAGTTTCTATGAGTGTTTATTTGTGCAGACATTAGGCGTTAATATGTATTTTTTTTAACTTCGGGATAAACGTATAGAAACGTCCATTGTTCGGGTACTAAAGTGTAATGAACCCTATAAAATATCATAACTATGATTGCATATCCAATAGTCTTAGGACTATATACTTTCTAACAAATAATATAACAGGCTATATGAATTTATAAATATCAATATTTGTTTGATTTAGTTATTCAGTTAATTAGAATGTTAAATTGTTAACTATTTCATGTCTAATATAATTAAAAATTATTATAAATGTTATATCTACGTATAAAATATAATAAAAGATGTTACCGATTATGATGTTTTACCAAATAATTGACTTAGTTTTTTATTTAAAATATCTTAGTAATTATTTATTTGACATAATAAAATCTACTAAGCATTATCAATCAATTTTTAATGTGCGAAAACTCACATATTTATTCATTCGTACAAATAAATCTTTGAATGCCATATATATAATGAAATATGTTATTGAATATATCACAAATTAATTATACAATAAAAATATGTGTGAAATATGTGTGTGTGTGTGTATGAGAGAGAGAGAGAGGGGGGGATGGTGAGACATTAAAATAATAAAAAAATACCACAGATGATTTGATATTTTTGAGTGATAATTTTTTTAGAGAAACTCTATTTAATTATATAGATAGATAAATGAGAAGTCTAGTACGAGATTTTATAGACGAAAATGGGAATCTAAAATTCAAACATAATTAAATTACTAACAAAAGTTCAAATATTTCAATAGGGTTGGGCATTCGGTTCAAACTGAATCGATGTTCTAAAATCGAAATGAATCGAAATCGAACCGAACTAAGATAAGCACCGAACCGAAACTTAAATAGTCGGTTCGGTTTGGTCAGCTTTCACTAAAATCAAAATTTTATTAATTTTATGTATATATTTAATTTGGAAATCAAATTTTAAAAAATGGCTTGTGCCCAGTTGGTTAGACATGCAAGACGTTATTTAAGAGGTGCCAAATTCAAATCCTTAAATATGCATTTCATTTTTCTATATGTTTTTGAATTAATAATATTATATATTAGAATAAAAAATAATATAAAAATTAAAAAATATATAATCGATTGGTTCAGTTGAAATCGATTTTCGACATGTTCAAACTGAAATCGAACCAAACTAACATCGATCATCATTACTTGAATCGAAACCGAACCATTACTCGAACCGAACCAATATTGACGGTTCAGTTTAATTTTTCGGTTTTGCTCACCTCTATATTTCACTAATAGAAGTTTAAATCCAAATATTTTTTAATTTACGAATTTTAACCTGTAAAATTATCTCACATAAATTTGTGTGTTAACTCTACCAAATAAAGCTTAGTTAAATAACAAAAAATTACGAATATACCTACGAGCATTAGTGATTCCATTCAAACTAAATTCAATATCCAAAATTGCTCGGAAAATCCAACCCTAGTTAAACCAGTTTACAATGAATCAAACTTGAATATTCTAATTTTCTTAAATTTATTTTAACTATTACTCATCAAACTCGAATAAAGTATAAAATATGATGCAGAATAGAACATTTGAAAATTTATTTACAACTATTATCCATAAAAATGAAGTGAAATGTTTTTTTATGAGTTGTCCGAAAAAAGGCCAAAAAAAAAAAAAATTGGGAAAGTGGGCGTACACTTCAAAGTTGAAAGGAAAGGCAGAAAATAAGACGCCTCGATATTCACACCTTTCGATTTTTTTCTTCCCTTCATAAATTACTGTTTTATTTCTCTCTCCCTCACTACTCTCAGACCCGCACACACACACGAATTCTCCTGCTTTCGACTCTGTAAAACAAAAAAATGACGGCCACGATTTTGAGATCTGCTCTGCGGAGGAGTGGCAGCTCCGCCACGGCGTTGTCGTACTTCGCAAGCCGCGGCTTCGCATCGGCGCCGTCGCATGAACGGAAGGTTGCAGTTTTGGGCGCGGCCGGAGGGATCGGACAGCCTCTATCTCTTCTGATGAAGTTGAATCCGCTGGTCTCTCGCCTTGCTCTCTATGATATCGCCGGAACGCCCGGTGTCGCCGCTGATGTCAGCCACATTAACACCAGATCTGAGGTATTATTCTGTTACCTCTCTCGTTTTTGGTGTTGAAATTTTGGATTATTCGTTTGATTTTGTTGCAATTGTTTGTTCATTGTTATAGCGTTGAGGTTTTGGATCTGTAGGTTATATCTTATAGTGTTATAGTTTCTATCTGCTGTCTTTGTATGGCTTTCTGAGGTTATTTTGCTGTTAAATCTGAATCTCAACTTTACTAGTTACTAGATTAGATTAGGCTTTTTTTTTCTTTGGAATCTTCTTTTAGCGGATTTCTTGGAGAAAAAACATTTTTTGGGAAGCTGGTTCTTTCCTTTTATCTGAAATTGCTTCGTAATTTTAATTTATGTATTTTGTTGATTCTCAAATGATGATGATTTCTTTCATGCACTTTGCTGAGTGATTACACCTTCGACCTTTATGAATTTCTAGATATCCTGATTTCTTCATTGTTTAGCCTGATCATCAGTAGCATTTTGTGAATGTGTTTGCTTACCTCAAAAAAAAAAGATCAGTTGCATTTTTTTATCATATTGGCTTAGATTGTTTGTATTTACAGGTGAAAGGGTATGCAGGCGACGATCAGCTAGGGGAAGCTTTGGAGGGTTCAGATGTGGTCATTATTCCTGCTGGTGTGCCAAGAAAGCCCGGCATGACCCGTGATGACCTCTTCAAGATTAATGCCGGGATTGTCAAATCTCTTTGTGAGGCAATTGCCAAATATTGCCCCAATGTAACACACCTATCTTTCTTTTCATAGTAATCTGTTAATTCTGATTTCGGTTTGTGAGTTCTCTGCTTTTGTTGAGTGTTATGATAGTAAAACGGTTGATGTGGGCTTGTTTAAAACTCAGGCTCTGGTCAATATGATTAGCAACCCTGTGAATTCAACCGTACCAATTGCTGCTGAAGTCTTCAAGAGCCATGGAGTATATGATCCAAGGAGACTTTTTGGTGTAACCACTCTTGATGTTGTCAGAGCCAAAACATTCTATGCTGGCAAGGCCAAAGTAAATGTTGCTGGTATGCTTGATTTTATCAACTTGTAGAAGGCTTCTTGCTAGCTAATTTGGCATTTTTTTTTTCTTTTTGCGCGTTACCTAAAATTT
Organism: Perilla frutescens; assembly: GCA_026008535.1. Lineage (NCBI taxonomy): Eukaryota > Viridiplantae > Streptophyta > Magnoliopsida > Lamiales > Lamiaceae > Perilla > Perilla frutescens. Next base: position 10,675,495 of record BRKX01000019.1, read on the forward strand.
GTGCCTCTTTCTATTTGCAGATGTCAATGTTCCCGTTATTGGTGGTCATGCTGGAATTACTATTCTCCCCTTGTTTTCACAAGTACTGTATTTTGCATTTTGATTACATAAGATTCTTAGGAATTACTATTCTACCCTTGTTTTTACAAGTACTGTATTGGGATTTTGATTACATATGATTCTTACAACTGTAGGTATTAATTCTTGCATTCGTGTTTTATATGATGAATTAACTTTCTCTTTTTGGCATAGGCCACACCGAAAGCGAATCTGTCAGACGAAGAAATTTTAGCTCTTACTAAGAGAACACAAGATGGTGGGACTGAAGTTGTTGAAGCCAAGGCTGGGAAGGGATCAGCTACACTTTCAATGGCGTAAGTGATAAAATTTTCACTATACTATGTTTTCTTAATAACTGCAGGGATATATTTTGCAGCCAAATGTTTGCTCAAAATAGTCAAATTACTTTAATGATATGGTTTTGCTATTACTACATAGGCTTCCATTATCTGTTTGAAATCCTTGAAATTTTAGTGGGGTTACTTCAAAGTCCCTCAACTGCCATAGTCTGCATCTAGGTCATGCTCATGTGATGGTATAAAGTTGATTGTATTCAGTGGGTCTCACTACCAATGAATTATGCAGGTATGCTGGGGCTATATTTGCTGATGCTTGCTTAAAAGGACTTAATGGGGTCCCGGATGTGGTGGAATGTACATTTGTACAGTCGACTGTGACTGAGCTGCCTTTCTTTGCATCAAAGGTGTGTACAAATTATCTTGGACAATTTGGTGTATTTGCACTAGAGCACGGAACCCTAGTGCAAGCACCTCATTTTGTTCTAACCTAATGATATACCCCCACCCAAAGAGAATATTCCTAAAACGGGCTGCCAATACATGTATTTGTATTTCATGAGAAGATGAGATATTCTAACAATGTCTTGTATAATGGCATCAACAGGTGAGACTTGGGAAGAATGGCGTGGAGGAGGTTTTGGGTTTGGGTCCCCTGACTCATTTCGAGAAACAAGGACTTGAAGCTCTTAAGCCTGAACTGAAAAGTTCGATTGAGAAGGGAATTGCTTTTGTCCATGGCAATTGAGAAGTGGCAGGTAGCCAAACTACTCTCTGTTGCTAGATACTGACTCAATTTTGCATAATTTGCTAATGTTGTATTCTACTGGAGGTGTGCAATCTTGCTTTGCAAGGTGCTAGGCTTGAAACATTACAGCAATAAGTGCAGTATAATCTACTTCTTATACGTGCAAACAATGTAATCTTGGTTTTGGACCAATTGTGCTCCATTTTTGCGAATATTTAGGCGGCCTTGTTGCTAATTGAAAGGCATCGGGTTCTTCAACGAGGATTAGTTAAATAAATGCAGGTATTTTGAAGATTGAGCCCTTCATTTTTTTTTTCTAAATCCCAGTAAAATTTTAGCATGTCTTCTGTTTTAATCATTGACCTGGGATGTACATCATGGCAATGGCACACAAGAAATGTTTGAGAAAAATATTTGATCTTGATTGACGCTATTCAACCGTTTTGAATGTTCAGATTTACTCATTCAACTCAGAAGTCCCATAATAACAAATTCTCTTGTTTGATACTCAGCTATTGATATTATCCAGTAATTTTTGGTTCATCTGTTTTTTAAGGTTGTGCCTTGCTTGTGGAATTGTAAAGTTTTGTTTGAACTTAGAAGTCTTTTATATTTATGGTTTGGGTACCATGGTAGTTCTGCTTCTTTATTTAAGTAATGAAATCTTAAATCAGGAAAGAATACTTATAATTATTAATCCTGTGGCAAGTCCAAGAGGCAAATGTAGAGAAGTCTAAAGTCTAAAACCACCATCTCCCTCTGGCCGCAGCAGTCGCCACCAACCAAAACAAACGGAGCCTTAATATTTCATAAAATATGAGAATTACTTAAGTTTCTGTAGCATATTTTAATATTTATTTCTTTAAAGGAAAATGTCCCCCCCCCCCCCCATGCCCCAGCATCTATGACCTGGAGAGTTTATTACCCGTTGTTTCACTATTTAACTCAAATAGTCCCTTCTATTTTGAAAATTGGACCATATAAATCGTCTCCCCCCGTCTATGACCTGGGGAGTTTATTGCCCGTTTATTTTTCTAAACTAATCCAATTATAAAGTATTTTGAATTAGATATTTATTTATTGCAAAAGTTGACTCTGCATAATTGTCAATCCAGATTCTAGAATCAACAACAAAATTTAAAGTTACACAACCAAAATTTCTCATTTTTCACAATAGCTCAAATTTTCTGGGACTGGGAGTAATGTTGTTTGGCCACATGCGTGGTCGGTCATAATTTATAATTATGGCATATTTTAAATATATGATAAGTAATCAATTAAAGATTTGATTATTGATTATTATTGCTTTATAATTATATCCTTATAGTTCATTTTAGAAAGTTGTTGACTTGTATCTTTTTAAAATTCAAATATTACAAAAAAAAAAAAAACTCTACAAAATTATATATGCATTATTAGTAATAAACAATATATATAATATAATTCAAAATTGATTTCCTCCAACATAATTTATTAATTTTTTACCTCAATTATATTATTTAAAATAAACAATATATATAATATAGAATATAGAATTTAATGTAATTTCAGCAATTTATTCTTAGGGAGACGCAATTCCTTCCTCATTTAAGGGTTTTTATTTTTATTTTATTTTAAAATTTTGAATCACACAATGATCAAATTAATTAATAAATTAAATATATTAATTACATTAATTTTTTTTCGTAGTCATGGAAGTTTGCATTCATTACTGGTTTCTATCATTGTTCTCCTTATCCAAATAAGTTATTGTAAATTGTATAATGTTTAGAATCATTTAATTAAGTTGATATTATGTTTACTTGGTTAATTTATTCAATTTTTGATTGAGTAATTGTTTATTTTTGTAAATATTTGAAAAGAAAACAAATGAAATTTTGACATAAAGAAGAAATTATAATTATTAATATTTTAGTAATGTTATTTGGCACGATTAGATCCAGCTCAATAGTGGCAAATTTATAATATAAGCAAACAAAATTATATTAATTTTGACTAAAAATTTAATAAGTTCTCTGTATGGAATTCATGTTGATCTCTCTCTTCATTAACGTGTTCATTAATTATCTACGAACAGTTCCACATAATATTATATCCAAAATAATAACCAATTAGAAAATTCTAAGTTATCTTCAAACTGAAATCCAAATTGGAATTAAGGCATGCAATTGCAAATTTGATCATTATATTTAAATAGTTAAAGATTAGCATTAACTTGTATATAATATACATTTTCATTTTTAAAAATATATAGATATCTTGTTAGCATTACCATTAGTATATTAAAATTAAATAATGCATACTCAACTAGAAGTTCTACCATGATTAGCATTTTATATGCTATACACTATTTCTAGGTATATTAATTGTAATTATAGCTAGCTTAGTATATACAAGTAAAATATGAAAAATACATTATTTGATAATACATTAAAGATATGATTTATTTAATACAATTATATATTTGTAATTGTATATATTTATATTATTCTAGATTAAATGGACTTTTTAATCAATGTCATTGGTCAAGTTTTAAAATATTTATTTTGAGTTTTATAGGAATTTTATTAACTTAGAGGATCCTAAAAGATATGTTATTGTCGATCTAAAACATGAGAAATGAAAATCATCAATTTTAAATTTGAATTATTGAAACTATCAATTTTCAATATTGATATAGTTTAGATTAATATATATATATATATATAATTAAATAGCTTGTACAAGTTATAATTTTGATACTTTTTATTTTAACGTTTTTAATAAATTTAATAGGTAATTAATTAGTAATGAATTTTTTCATTGAAAAGTAATATAAAAATAAAAAATAAAAAATTGCCTAAAAAGTACGTACTGCACTATTGCGTGTGTATTTTTAGTTTCAAATTTGAAAAAAAGTGAAAATTCTATGACAAATTGCCTCAAATTTTCTTGTACGCATGCACCTTGTATGATGTTGCAATTTTTTTTAATAATTTGTTTATTTTTTTGGACATTTTTATGAAATATGTCAAAATATCTAAAAGATACAAGTAAATCACTTTCTAAAATGGAATATAAGGGCATAATTGAAAAATCATAATAATTCATAATCAAAATTTAAATTGATTACTTACCATATGAATTATGAATTATGGTCGGCCACGTTATGGCCAGATAGCATTATCCTGAATTTTATTTGGACACTGACACATTTCAGAGGGACCGAAAGAAACAATTGGGATTAAAGTCAAATTTTGGAAATTAAGAGCATCTCCAGTGAGGAGATAACAATCTGATGTGGCGAAAAATTATATCTCATATACTAGTAACATTTGCATTGTGAAAATCAGATAACATTCATATAAATTATACCCGGTAGCTTTATTGCTACATGGTAGCAATTGAAAATGCTGTAAAATAGCACACTCTCACAAGTGGATGTGTAATACACGGCAAGGAGGAGTTCGGCGTGCAGCCCACTTGCTTGGGAAAAAAGTGGATGATGTGGCCATCTTTCTTTTTTCTCTCTCCTTTTTTGTTTTCTACCATTTTTCAATTTTATTATTTATTTTCTCTTTCATCTCTTGTTTTTTCTTTTATCATCGCCATCTGCTTCTCTTGTTTTTACTTTAAATTGTATGCATAATATTTTATTACTAAAAAAATCTTGTCATAGTAAATTAATATATATATATATATATATATATATATTGAAAATCATAAATAATATTTTTAATAAATTAAAAAGATGTAAATAAAATGAGTGATATAATGGCGGGATCCCAAAAGGTAATAATAAATTAAATTTTCTAATTAATATTCAAAATAAATTTACTAAAAAAATATTATCTTATTAAATTAGTATATATAATGAAAATCATAAATAATTTTTTAATAAATTTATAACATGTAAATAAAATGAGTGTTGTAATAGTGGGACCCTCAAAAAGTAGTAATTGTACCTAGATACATTGGGAGATTTGAGTAGCAATTTAATGAATTTGGTAACTTTTGACGTGACAGTGATATGACAGCTATTTGTACCTAAAAAATTATACCTGCACTGGAGATGCCCTAAAGATGCAGTGCAGCTGGACAAGCGTGGCATGAGATGAATGATATTTGTACTATTTTCTTTCCTTTTCATTTCTAATTTCGCTTTACTTTTCTTGTATGCTGAAAAACCACACTAAAATGAGTATGAGAAAAATAACACTTTTCCTTTTTATCAGTTAAATATAAAGAAAGAAAGAAAAATCAGCTATGAGCGCAAACGTTAACTCGCATCTCACATTTTTTTTGCGTATGTACTAATTCAACTCTTGCAATAAATAAATATACGATGCAAAACATCTCCATGATTTAATTAGTTTTAAAAATAAAATCCGATTTATTTATAACTGTACATTTTTTTTCAATTATTTGTATTAAATTTTTATGTAAAAAGTATTTTAGTAAGTAAAAAGATCTAAGTGCGTTGAAAAATGTGTTATTGTTAACACTAACTAACTTTTTCATCCAAATAAATATCTACACGGTCCAAACTTTAAAGTAAAAAAAAATAAAAAATATTTCAACTAAGTAGTCAAAGAGGGAACAATAAACTTCTCAGATAATAGTCGAGAGATCTATTTGCACCTTTTCCTTTTATTTGAAACTAAAAATTTGGTCACTCTTGTATTCGACTCCCACCTTTTGAGATCCATATCGTATATTGGTTGGCAACTAGAACAGATAATTCATCTATTCTTTAGTAGATCTCTTTTTTCTTTAAACATATCATTAATAAATAAAAAGGAAGCGTTTTACCATTTAATTATCTACAAAAGGAAATCCATAAAGATTCTTTACATATTTATGAATTCCTGACAACGTTTTAATATAAATATTCAGACACGACTCACAAGGAAAGGTAAATTATGAATGAAAAAAAATATTTTATTCTGCTATCAGACTCTACCAAACATTTCTCTACATCAGATGGAAACACAGAAAAATTGGCAGGATACTAAGAAACTCAATTTTCGTAATGATACTTGATCAACTCTGCAGGCTTCGATGTTGCACAAAAAAATAAATAAAAACAATCCGAGTTTATTCCCTGTCTGATACATCCAGTCTCCTCCAAATCAATAACGAACTCACCAACAGTACTCAGTATATGATGCGACAGCCTTAACGATGCATCCTAACGACGCATCGAGCTCATGGTTGGGCATGTAACTATGTCCTGATGTTCGATTTCTATACTAAATCAATGAAGAAGCTCACCAACAGTGTATGGTGCTAAGACGTAATGATAAATTGAGCTCATTTGGGCTTTGTTTGTGACTAAGTCCTGGTGTTCAATTTCTATATCCCAAATCAATCAAACAATGAAATACACAACAAAATGACAAACAAGGTAGAAGGAAGAAGATAACTGGGTTCAAGAAATGTAATGTTAAAGATGACCAGATAAAGTAAGTTTAACAAATGCAAATAATTCTATGCAACTACAAACGTTATGAGTCTGCTCCCCTCCACTCCACACTTCGGTTTCATTTGTGTAAGCATCAAGTCCTATAAAAAGTGACACTTCCTTATATTTAGGTAATAATTGTCGCTAACACTTGTGCATCATCATGGAGCAAGCACAGAATACACACACACACACACACAAATCTTCAGTTATTAAATTTTTAGGTAAAAAGGAAATAAGCAAGAACAGGGTAATATTTTCAAGAGCATATGTTCATGCACACTAAAAGCATCATCATCCAGGCAATTAGAAGCACCAAAGGCAAGTAATTGATTCACTTCAAGAAGAGAGCTGCAAAGATTGTCCAAATTTGATCTAATCCGGAAAATTGGGCAGAGCTTTTGGTCCAAACAACACAATTTCTTAAATTGACCGCACAGACCGAATCACAAACCAAAGTTCTTGGGTTTGGTTTGGTTGCATCTATTAGCTATCTGGCTGTTCATCGATCAATCAATAATGCTAAAAAGAGCTTAAAAATACGTCAAACTCAAAAGACATAAGAAGATCCTTGACTATTCCTTAGAAGCAAGAATTACGAAGCCCCCAAAACCGGATTTCACTAAACAAGCATTTCAAGCAGCAAAGAACAAGAATGCTCTCTCAATACACATCTAACAGACTGCACTTCAAGAATAATCACTCTCACCCAACCTTAATAGTCTTCACAATATCAAGATGTCCCAGGCACAATAATGAATACCACTTCAAAACTCAAGCAATATAAAGTCATGCACCAACCAATTTACAAGTTACCTGCAATGTTGCACAACATGATACATTCAGATACGTTGCAATTGCTCAAGATTCAATTTTTTATGACCAACAAACGAATAGAATTTACTGTGAATTGAGAGTATGGCCAAGAATGAACAGGATTTAGAGAGCCTTGCGCTCATACTTTACGCATGTCCTAATGGAAATATGTTGTTTTAGTTTGAATTGATATTTCAAAACTCTAAAAACATGTTTGCATTCACCTCAAAAGTGCAGGAAAAGTACACAACATTGTTCGAGGGGCCAATTTATTTAATTATTTAAGTGTTCCTCAGAATTGTGTAATAGGCATATACTTCATCTATCAACAAGATGGGCAATATGAACACATATAGATGTAATATATAGAAATAAATATGTATAAAATAATTTTAATCAACCATAAAGGAAATATATGGATTATGATACATCTATGGTTTTATATGGGATCAGTGACGGAGTCAAAATATTTAACAAGGGGGGCCCAAGTTCTTTCTTTATTTTCACATAATTACAATTTGATCGAAATTTGACAAAATCCAACTAATAAATAAGACAGAAAAAACACCCACAAAAAGTAGACACCAAAGCACACAACTCACGAGTTAAATTACATATGTTTTCTTATATTTTGATATAATATTAAGAATTTTTTCTATGTAATCATCTCGAAAAAGATAAATAACTATTAGAACAAAGAACCCAAATATTATCTCTTGAACATAAACACATAATCAAACCCATCATATTAATACTATGTAACCACAGTTTTTATCATCAAGCATGATATTTCAGAATTGGTATTGTTAAAAGTTCTGACTGGCAAACATATATTCTGAGAGAACATCCTGCTTAAATACTCAAAGCAAATTAACAAGGCCAACCAATTCAAATGATTGAAGCTAAAGCATTCCAATCAAATAATAATAATAATAATAATAATAATAATAATAATAATAATAATAAATCCAATTTATAGCTAAAGCATCCAACCTGTAGGCATGTGTTGCAATTAGGAAACACGATATCAGATTTCTACTATATTAGTTTATTCAAACAAACAGAAGCCTAAGGAAACAAATATAAACACAATGTTATTTACCAAATAATCAAACACCACAGAGGATCAGAATTGTAATGGTACAAGAATGGAACGGGTAAACATAACTAGAAGATCATAATGCCAAAACTATTCATGAACATGAGCCCAGGACCTCAAATCTGTAAACTAATTACACAAATATCTGTAAAAGCATTTACCAGGTAAACCATACCACCAAAAAAGAAATACATGATGTTCAAAACATTTCACTATAAAAACAAGCAGCAAAAAATTCTTTTCATACAAGAGACAACTGGAGGGGCATGCAAGCTCCTCATAAAGATATTGACTAGTCTAGTACTCCGCTTTTGGTCACCCACACCCACACTCTCCTGATATTTTCCAGAAACGAGGCCTAACTCAATTAAAATTACGAGCAATCACAGAAGATCACATCATAAGTCGTAGGTGGAGTGAAGAAGTAGCCAAATAACACAGCAAATCAAAATCATCAAGCCATTTCCTGCAAAATCACCAGAACCACTAAGGCTACCACCAACAAGCTGGTCATAAACCTGAATCAACATCCATTCACAACTCAATATATCATTCCACATCCAGCCGACAAAATTAATTCAGAATATGAGACTATACAACCAAAAATAAACAGCTAAACAATCACTGCTGGGTTACAGCAGAAAAAAAGAACGTAATGAACATAAACTGAGTGCTTTTTCGGAAGAAGAGCAGCATGAATTCATTACAATTGAAAAGCCAAAAGTGTTGTTGAAGTAACATATCAAAATAAAAAAGCCAAGTAAAAAAATATACACTGACAAGTAAAATTACCTTCAGCAATGTTTCAGTCATGGTTGGTTGCTAAAAATCAAGCAATGCAAATCAGTATCAGAAGATGAAGTAGAAATTTCATAAAACAACAAATATTCGTAAATGAACTCCTAAATAAGACGATTACTTTAAACTAGTATCTGCAGTTCAATCCACAAATGCAACAGAGATAATGAGGGTATATGTGCATAAAACATGTAAATGGTTTCCGGATTTCATGAAAGGAAATAAAACATGCATGACTTGCACATAGGGCATACATGACCATTACCAGCTAGAAATACTTCATGAGGATAACAATGAAAGAGTCTCCCACGTATTCAGATGCATGATAATAAATAAACATCCAAGCGTGCACAGCCACTCAAAATGTAGAAATCAAGTTACAAGCATTGCAAGGCAGACAGAGAAGGCAATTATAAGCAGAGCTTATATATACCTAGGATCATCAAAGGAATGATAAGTATTGAAGAATCAGAAAAGTACACTGCAAAGTATTAGTACATCTCTATAGCATAAGATACTCAGTGATTAACAACATCATGTCAAAAGGACCAGCCACCAAACAGTTACTACAGATCAAAAATAGTAAATCTCAAATCATATTTATAAAAAGCAAACTAGGCAACATCAAAAAAGATATAAAACATGCACCAAGAACCAATCAATTCAGTGACAGCACAGTTTGATGTGTGAAACCAATAGTTCAAAAACCACGCAAACCAGATAAACACAAAGAAAAATTAGCTAAAATTTCAGAATATACATGTATTCTATGCTAGACTATATCAACATTGGTCAATCAATACTGTAATTCCATCTATCTCCCGAAATTTCCGACCTAAAGAATGCTTACATTCTCCACTCCAGTTTGTTTTTTTCTTTTTTGGCAATCATCTAGCCCTCTGAAGGAAAATGCAATGATCAAGAACCCATGATAAATTAACTAATAGATTATAAATTACGAATCAATAGAATGGGAGCAAGTGAGCAACCCACACGTAAGAACTGCCTCATCCTATCCCAGTCCCTATTTTGAAGCAATACATAAGAATATGTGCATAAACATCAACTAAGAACTCATAATAGTAACTGCATGTGCTTACAAGTGATAGCAAACCTATGATGCAAACAAAACTCATATCTTATATAAAATGGCGAATCAGTTCAATTATGCAGGTCCCAGTAATTGGTCATCAGGTCCCCCAAATAATAAAGCAGAATTTCATTTCATTTACACAAATTGACAAGTCCAGCAAGTCCAACACTAATATGAACGGAAGTGATGATAGCTAATACATTTTATGAATCACGTTACTTAGCAGATAACATTGGAAACAGCCAACAATATGATGCACATAAATCTGCTCATTCTAGATGCCCATACCACAAATTGAAGTTCACCTGTCCCATGCAAGTTATCAGAAAAATGAAAAAAGCAAATGTCCAACACGAAGGGTTGCATGTAAATGAAGGGGGACAGAACCAAAAATCAGTCAAGAATAGCTTTCACAAGATCAGACATCATAGGGATGGTCAAATCCTCAATTGAGAATCTCAAGGGAACCTTAACCATGACGCACCAAAAAAGCAAGCACAAAATGCCCTTATATGGGAACAAATAAAGTATCACGTATGAACAGAAGGCACTCACAGTCACAGCCAGTCAAAACAATCATTAATCAATGCTTACGAGAATGTCAAAGAAACTACCTCAGTAGTAAGGGGGAATCCCCTGGTAAGCCCCCCCAGGTGGGATTCTAGGTGCTGAGTGTGCTCCTGCTAGTTGATTATGCTGGCCTTGATAGCTTCCAGATGATAAGTTGTAATGTGAGCTCTGCGGATACTCTCCGGACACCATCCCAGCTGAGCTAGGTGGTAGACCATACAAAGATGACCCACGACCTGCAGCAGCCCCACCTGTTCCACCACCAGCACCACCCAATGCAGCTCCATGACCAGAAAATCCACCACCAACTAATCCTGCTCCAGAGCCCACTCCACTTCCAGACCCACCCAATGCTCCGGTGCCATTGAACCCACCAGCAGCACTGCCCAAGCCACCATAACCAGTTCCAATAGGCCGACCAATATGAGAACCACCACCATACGGCCCACCTATCCCAGAACCAAACCCACCACTAACCCCATGGTTGGAGCCTGCGGCTTGACTTCCTATAGAAGACAATCCTGGACCACCTACACCAGCGCCTAAACCACCAGAAAACCCACCATAATGTCCACCTACTCCACCATGTCCACCATACTGCCCGGCCGGTACAGGAGCCCCAACTCCATCCACGTTCCCAATGTTACCCCCTTGCACGCCCATCGACCCAACACTTCCAACCCCAGGAGGCTTCCCTCTTTTCCCATCAATTGCCAGCTTACAATTCAATTGGTGGCCATCAATAGTCTTGATCGCATCCACTAAAGACGCCCTCGCAGCCTCAGCAGTTTTATAAACAAACAACGCAAACCCCTTCGACTTCCCAGTCGCCTTATCAAAACCCAAGGGTCCCTCCTCAATCTCCCCATACATGGAAAAATGTTGAAGAAGTCTCTCAGCCGGCATATCATATGGCACGTTGGACACATAAATCTTCCTCATCGACACATCCACCGGATTGTTCACCCCTCCAGCAGCACCAGCCGCCCCAGCCCCCCCGCCGCCCGAAATTCCAGCGGCGGCCAGCTGTGTCACCGTCATCCTGCCATCAATTTTCTTGCTCGGTTCCTTCAACGCCATAAT